>JAWNMO010000416.1:0-459938 GCA_035043915.1 Drosophila paramelanica
TGCAATGCACAAAACACGAACAGCAAATGTATCGTTCTCTTTCTAACTAACCACCAGTTTTCTATATAAGAGATCCAGCAAACGATAGTAATTTTCATTGTGTTTTCAACAGTGACAGTGTAAAGTGAAGAATTGTGAAATAAAGATGGCTCGTACTAAGCAGACTGCTCGTAAGTCGACTGGAGGAAAGGCTCCTCGCAAGCAATTGGCTACTAAGGCAGCACGTAAAAGTGCCCCAGCAACTGGTGGTGTTAAAAAACCTCATCGCTATCGGCCCGGAACTGTTGCCCTGCGTGAAATCCGTCGCTACCAAAAGAGCACAGAGTTACTTATTCGCAAGTTGCCATTCCAACGCTTAGTACGTGAAATTGCTCAGGACTTCAAAACAGATTTACGTTTCCAAAGTTCAGCTGTGATGGCTCTGCAAGAAGCAAGTGAAGCATATTTGGTTGGGCTTTTCGAAGACACAAACTTGTGTGCCATCCATGCTAAGCGTGTCACTATTATGCCCAAAGACATCCAACTGGCCAGACGCATTCGTGGCGAGCGTGCTTAGATTGTGTTCACAATACACGTAAAATCGGTCCTTTTCAGGACCACTACATACTTTTACAAGGAGACTGATGTTTTCAGACTAGATTACAATTTTTGCCCTAAGTATACGACTCATTCTCGTACAAAGGGATAAACCAATTATAAGGTATAGGTTTATTTATTTTTTTAATATATATAAAGAGATTACAAGTTTTGTATAAAATCACCGAAACGGTGGGAATATCATTTGTCTGTCCTGCCAATTATGCCCTATTCACAACTAATTAATCTCTCTTAATAATAATATAAATTAATATTTAATAAAGAAAGAGACGGACACTGATAAAAACAATTCCAAAATGTAATGAATGTATATATAAATACAATACAATAATTTAACTCAGTGGAGTTTTTTGTACTTAAGTTAGTTATGATAATTCATTTTGTAACACTGCACGTTGATTTTGTTACCCATTTTTTTCAATAATAATCATAAATATCTTGTTTTATTAATATATTTTTTAATATTAACAATTAAATGTTAAATGCTTAACTTTAGATAATAATTTTCCGAAAAAATTTTCTATTTCATGCACTCGACTGTTGCTTGATTTTATGAGGCAATGTCAAGTTAAAACATTTTTAGCAAGCGAGTTGTTAGATAATGTATCGGTTAATAAATCAATTTGAATAAAAAAATATTAAAACATTATTTTCAAAATTTAAATAGTGCAAGTTTCATTATATTATGTATAAAAAACATTGTTTTTAAGTGATATCTAGTTATGCAATTAAATAAAGGTAGACTTCAGACGTGTATTAAAAATGCATTACAGTAAAAGAAAAAACTTATATTACAATTATTGTATTCTTCGAATATTTAAGAGTATATTCCAATTCACGGTAAATGCGATTTCGATATACATCCTTTTCAAAATACAAATATTCTGAGTAATATTATAAAACAATTGTGTTATAAACATTTACGATAGCAAACAGTCTCATACAGCCGTCCTCCTCGATTCTCAATGAAACGGGTGACCAAAATGAGACAATTTTTCGTGTAAATTTTAAATGTAAAAAGTGTTTTCGGTTGTGAAAGTGAAGAAATAATGTCTGATTCTGCAATTACAACATCTGCATCTCCTGTGGCTGCCTCATCAGCACCAGTCGCAAAAGGGGCTACGAAAAAGGCAGCATCGGCATCGAAATCAAAGAAGATAGCTGCGTCGCCATCACACCCACCAACTCAACAAATGGTAGATGCTTCCATAAAAAATTTAAAGGAACGTGGTGGCTCATCTCTACTCGCAATTAAGAAATATATCAGTGCCACATACAAGTGCGATGCCCAGAAACTAGCCCCATTTATTAAAAAGTACTTAAAGAGTGCAGTTGCTAATGGAAAGTTGATCCAAACAAAGGGCAAGGGTGCATCTGGTTCGTTTAAACTATCTGCTTCCGCCAAAAAAGATCCTAAGCCAAAGGTGTCCTCTGTAGAGAAGAAAACTAAGAAGCCAACAGCTGCAGCTGATATAAAGAAGAAGAGTACTTCAATAAAAAAGAAATCCGCTGGTTCCCATGATAAGAAGCCAGTAAAAGTTGTGGCAACCAAAAAAAGCGCTGAGAAGAAGAAGGCGGACAAAGCAAATGCTAAGGAGGCGAAGAAAACTGGAACCGTAAAAGCTAAATCTACTATAGCAAAAGTAAAGTCAAGCGCAGCAAAGCCAAAGACGCCAAAACCCAAGACTACGAGTGTTAAACCCAAAAAAGCTGTGTCGGCAGCAACACCGAAAAAAGCTGCTGCAAAGAAACCGAAGGCTGCCAAGCAGTAATGTTCGTCAGAGCATACGTGAATTTGTAAATTGTAAAATTTGTATTCAACCAGCCCTTTTCAGGGCTACAATAATATGTAATTCTAAAGAGAAAAAATATTTTAGTTTGTACATGCACATATCCACTTATAGTGCATAAATCCTAACAGCTTTACCTATGTTTAAAATGCCGTAAATAAACAAAAATCAAATGTTTCAAATATACGGCACTGCAATTACATATTTAAAGCCAAAAACAAATTATAAAGATTTTTAATAACACAATCCGGGTTTGTCACAGTTGCCATTTGTCCGTCTGGCCAGGCCAGCTATGTCCTATTCACAGCAAAATGTCATTTGCATAGCTATTTACACTAAAGTGGAGTAAAATTATCCATTTAGTGCAAACTATTTTATACTTGAGCTTTTGTTCATGCCGAATGTTTTCAATATTCTCGAGTTCTTTGTTAATATTTGTAATTCTTTGGAAAATTTATTTGTGGCCCTGAAAAGGGCCTTTTGCTCTTGTTGGATACTAGTACATTCGAGTCCGAATTTACTTGGAGCTAGTGTACTTGGTGACTGCCTTTGTTCCCTCACTGACTGCGTGTTTGGCCAATTCACCGGGTAGCAAAAGACGGACAGCGGTTTGGATTTCCCGACTGGTAATGGTGGAGCGTTTGTTGTAATGGGCCAAACGGGATGCCTCCGCAGCAATACGCTCGAATATGTCATTTACAAAGCTGTTCATAATGCTCATCGCTTTTGACGAAATGCCGGTGTCAGGGTGGACCTGCTTGAGCACTTTGTAAATGTAGATAGCATAGCTTTCCTTCCTCTTGCGCTTCTTCTTCTTGTCATTTTTGGTAATATTCTTCTGAGCCTTACCAGCCTTTTTGGCTGCCTTTCCACTAGTCTTTGGCGGCATTATTATTTAATCACTTTTACGTTCACTTCAACTCACTCTAAAAATGCTTTGGACAAAGTACAAAATTTCCTATCATCTATATACTTTTATTTGAGCAACGCTTTCATGTTAAAAACTGTGCAGCCGTTCCACCCTTAACTGAAAGAGTAGGTAGTGTTAAAAGTATAAATATAATAGCCATGTGAGGGATTGTAAGCAACATTCGATACTTGTGTGTGCAGTGCAACAGTGTTAGAGTAAAAAACATAATTTAGAAAAGATGTCTGGTCGTGGAAAAGGTGGAAAAGTGAAGGGAAAGGCAAAGTCGCGTTCTAACCGCGCTGGTCTTCAGTTCCCCGTTGGTCGCATTCACCGTCTTCTTCGCAAGGGCAACTATGCCGAACGTGTAGGTGCCGGTGCTCCTGTCTACTTGGCTGCCGTTATGGAATATTTGGCAGCTGAGGTTTTGGAGTTGGCCGGTAATGCTGCACGTGACAACAAGAAAACTAGAATCATTCCTCGCCATCTGCAATTGGCTATCCGCAACGACGAGGAGTTGAATAAATTGCTTTCGGGCGTTACCATTGCTCAAGGCGGTGTTTTACCCAACATCCAAGCAGTTCTGTTGCCCAAGAAAACTGAAAAGAAGGCTTAAATTACCAATTTTCTCTTTAATAACATCGTGTATATATATGTAAAAATATCTAAACCAAACGTCCTTTTCAGGACGACCACAAACGTGAAAAAAAGATATTATATTTCAATTAGTCGACGATTGTCCAAATTCCATTAAATATATAGAAAATTACAAATGTACAGTTACTACATACATGTATGTACATACCGGTCTTTCTAGCTCTATTACAACACAAGTAGGACAGATGTTTCCTTATTATTTTCATTCACTCTATTGGTCTAACAATACTTATAAGAAATTGCCGCATTTATAAATAATATTTATATTAATAATAATATCGTATGTAAAAAAGTTTAAATTTAATTTAATTTTTGCCGTCATAATTATAATATTGGTGTATATACAAAATTAAAACAAATACATGTAACATGTAACCAGCTAAGTCTGATGTCTGATACAAGCACAGATGAGTCCGGTAAAAAAACAGAATTGACAACACTCCCGAATCCATTTATTCTAACAAAATATGCATTATAGCCATTTGTTCTGGTATCATTCTTTTAAGTATAAGCGTACTAGGTTTATTTGGTTTTTGTTCAAACAGAATGTCTTTTTAACATTTTATTTAATTGGATTTAATTAAATAATTTTGATCTCTTTTCGAAAATGTTTTTGTGGTCCTGAAAAGGACCGATTGTTTTGATTACTAATCCCGTATATTGTCAATTATTAACCGCCAAAGCCGTATAGGGTACGACCTTGTCTCTTCAGCGCATAAACAACGTCCATGGCCGTGACTGTCTTCCTCTTGGCGTGCTCTGTATATGTGACTGCGTCACGGATAACATTTTCCAAGAACACCTTTAGGACACCACGCGTTTCTTCATAAATAAGACCAGAGATACGTTTTACGCCACCACGACGAGCTAAACGACGGATAGCTGGTTTCGTAATGCCCTGGATGTTATCACGCAACACCTTGCGATGACGTTTTGCGCCGCCTTTACCCAATCCTTTGCCTCCTTTACCACGACCAGTCATTTTAACTTTTTATTTCACTTTACACTTCACGAATGCCACAAAGAAACTAATGCTTGCTCCGACACAAGCGCTTCTATTTATACCAAAAAATTCGAAAGCACGAGTGAGTACAAATATATTTCTATCTTACTCACACACTACCCCAAAAATATCATCGGCAACGTGCAATGCACAAAACACGAACAGCAAATGTATCGTTCTCTTTCTAACTAACCACCAGTTTTCTATATAAGAGATCCAGCAAACGATAGTAATTTTCATTGTGTTTTCAACAGTGACAGTGTAAAGTGAAGAATTGTGAAATAAAGATGGCTCGTACTAAGCAGACTGCTCGTAAGTCGACTGGAGGAAAGGCTCCTCGCAAGCAATTGGCTACTAAGGCAGCACGTAAAAGTGCCCCAGCAACTGGTGGTGTTAAAAAACCTCATCGCTATCGGCCCGGAACTGTTGCCCTGCGTGAAATCCGTCGCTACCAAAAGAGCACAGAGTTACTTATTCGCAAGTTGCCATTCCAACGCTTAGTACGTGAAATTGCTCAGGACTTCAAAACAGATTTACGTTTCCAAAGTTCAGCTGTGATGGCTCTGCAAGAAGCAAGTGAAGCATATTTGGTTGGGCTTTTCGAAGACACAAACTTGTGTGCCATCCATGCTAAGCGTGTCACTATTATGCCCAAAGACATCCAACTGGCCAGACGCATTCGTGGCGAGCGTGCTTAGATTGTGTTCACAATACACGTAAAATCGGTCCTTTTCAGGACCACTACATACTTTTACAAGGAGACTGATGTTTTCAGACTAGATTACAATTTTTGCCCTAAGTATACGACTCATTCTCGTACAAAGGGATAAACCAATTATAAGGTATAGGTTTATTTATTTTTTTAATATATATAAAGAGATTACAAGTTTTGTATAAAATCACCGAAACGGTGGGAATATCATTTGTCTGTCCTGCCAATTATGCCCTATTCACAACTAATTAATCTCTCTTAATAATAATATAAATTAATATTTAATAAAGAAAGAGACGGACACTGATAAAAACAATTCCAAAATGTAATGAATGTATATATAAATACAATACAATAATTTAACTCAGTGGAGTTTTTTGTACTTAAGTTAGTTATGATAATTCATTTTGTAACACTGCACGTTGATTTTGTTACCCATTTTTTTTCAATAATAATCATAAATATCTTGTTTTATTAATATATTTTTTAATATTAACAATTAAATGTTAAATGCTTAACTTTAGATAATAATTTTCCGAAAAAATTTTCTATTTCATGCACTCGACTGTTGCTTGATTTTATGAGGCAATGTCAAGTTAAAACATTTTTAGCAAGCGAGTTGTTAGATAATGTATCGGTTAATAAATCAATTTGAATAAAAAAATATTAAAACATTATTTTCAAAATTTAAATAGTGCAAGTTTCATTATATTATGTATAAAAAACATAGTTTTTAAGTGATATCTAGTTATGCAATTAAATAAAGGTAGACTTCAGACGTGTATTAAAAATGCATTACAGTAAAAGAAAAAACTTATATTACAATTATTGTATTCTTCGAATATTTAAGAGTATATTCCAATTCACGGTAAATGCGATTTCGATATACATCCTTTTCAAAATACAAATATTCTGAGTAATATTATAAAACAATTGTGTTATAAACATTTACGATAGCAAACAGTCTCATACAGCCGTCCTCCTCGATTCTCAATGAAACGGGTGACCAAAATGAGACAATTTTTCGTGTAAATTTTAAATGTAAAAAGTGTTTTCGGTTGTGAAAGTGAAGAAATAATGTCTGATTCTGCAATTACAACATCTGCATCTCCTGTGGCTGCCTCATCAGCACCAGTCGCAAAAGGGGCTACGAAAAAGGCAGCATCGGCATCGAAATCAAAGAAGATAGCTGCGTCGCCATCACACCCACCAACTCAACAAATGGTAGATGCTTCCATAAAAAATTTAAAGGAACGTGGTGGCTCATCTCTACTCGCAATTAAGAAATATATCAGTGCCACATACAAGTGCGATGCCCAGAAACTAGCCCCATTTATTAAAAAGTACTTAAAGAGTGCAGTTGCTAATGGAAAGTTGATCCAAACAAAGGGCAAGGGTGCATCTGGTTCGTTTAAACTATCTGCTTCCGCCAAAAAAGATCCTAAGCCAAAGGTGTCCTCTGTAGAGAAGAAAACTAAGAAGCCAACAGCTGCAGCTGATATAAAGAAGAAGAGTACTTCAATAAAAAAGAAATCCGCTGGTTCCCATGATAAGAAGCCAGTAAAAGTTGTGGCAACCAAAAAAAGCGCTGAGAAGAAGAAGGCGGACAAAGCAAATGCTAAGGAGGCGAAGAAAACTGGTACCGTAAAAGCTAAATCTACTATAGCAAAAGTAAAGTCAAGCGCAGCAAAGCCAAAGACGCCAAAACCCAAGACTACGAGTGTTAAACCCAAAAAGGCTGTGTCGGCAGCAACACCGAAAAAAGCTGCTGCAAAGAAACCGAAGGCTGCCAAGCAGTAATGTTCGTCAGAGCATACGTGAATTTGTAAATTGTAAAATTTGTATTCAACCAGCCCTTTTCAGGGCTACAATAATATGTAATTCTAAAGAGAAAAAATATTTTAGTTTGTACATGCACATATCCACTTATAGTGCATAAATCCTAACAGCTTTACCTATGTTTAAAATGCCGTAAATAAACAAAAATCAAATGTTTCAAATATACGGCACTGCAATTACATATTTAAAGCCAAAAACAAATTATAAAGATTTTTAATAACACAATCCGGGTTTGTCACAGTTGCCATTTGTCCGTCTGGCCAGGCCAGCTATGTCCTATTCACAGCAAAATGTCATTTGCATAGCTATTTACACTAAAGTGGAGTAAAATTATCCATTTAGTGCAAACTATTTTATACTTGAGCTTTTGTTCATGCCGAATGTTTTCAATATTCTCGAGTTCTTTGTTAATATTTGTAATTCTTTGGAAAATTTATTTGTGGCCCTGAAAAGGGCCTTTTGCTCTTGTTGGATACTAGTACATTCGAGTCCGAATTTACTTGGAGCTAGTGTACTTGGTGACTGCCTTTGTTCCCTCACTGACTGCGTGTTTGGCCAATTCACCGGGTAGCAAAAGACGGACAGCGGTTTGGATTTCCCGACTGGTAATGGTGGAGCGTTTGTTGTAATGGGCCAAACGGGATGCCTCCGCAGCAATACGCTCGAATATGTCATTTACAAAGCTGTTCATAATGCTCATCGCTTTTGACGAAATGCCGGTGTCAGGGTGGACCTGCTTGAGCACTTTGTAAATGTAGATAGCATAGCTTTCCTTCCTCTTGCGCTTCTTCTTCTTGTCATTTTTGGTAATATTCTTCTGAGCCTTACCAGCCTTTTTGGCTGCCTTTCCACTAGTCTTTGGCGGCATTATTATTTAATCACTTTTACGTTCACTTCAACTCACTCTAAAAATGCTTTGGACAAAGTACAAAATTTCCTATCATCTATATACTTTTATTTGAGCAACGCTTTCATGTTAAAAACTGTGCAGCCGTTCCACCCTTAACTGAAAGAGTAGGTAGTGTTAAAAGTATAAATATAATAGCCATGTGAGGGATTGTAAGCAACATTCGATACTTGTGTGTGCAGTGCAACAGTGTTAGAGTAAAAAACATAATTTAGAAAAGATGTCTGGTCGTGGAAAAGGTGGAAAAGTGAAGGGAAAGGCAAAGTCGCGTTCTAACCGCGCTGGTCTTCAGTTCCCCGTTGGTCGCATTCACCGTCTTCTTCGCAAGGGCAACTATGCCGAACGTGTAGGTGCCGGTGCTCCTGTCTACTTGGCTGCCGTTATGGAATATTTGGCAGCTGAGGTTTTGGAGTTGGCCGGTAATGCTGCACGTGACAACAAGAAAACTAGAATTATTCCTCGCCATCTGCAATTGGCTATCCGCAACGACGAGGAGTTGAATAAATTGCTTTCGGGCGTTACCATTGCTCAAGGCGGTGTTTTACCCAACATCCAAGCAGTTCTGTTGCCCAAGAAAACTGAAAAGAAGGCTTAAATTACCAATTTTCTCTTTAATAACATCGTGTATATATATGTAAAAATATCTAAACCAAACGTCCTTTTCAGGACGACCACAAACGTGAAAAAAAGATATTATATTTCAATTAGTCGACGATTGTCCAAATTCCATTAAATATATAGAAAATTACAAATGTACAGTTACTACATACATGTATGTACATACCGGTCTTTCTAGCTCTATTACAACACAAGTAGGACAGATGTTTCCTTATTATTTTCATTCACTCTATTGGTCTAACAATACTTATAAGCAATTGCCGCATTTATAAATAATATTTATATTAATAATAATATCGTATGTAAAAAAGTTTAAATTTAATTTAATTTTTGCCGTCATAATTATAATATTGGTGTATATACAAAATTAAAACAAATACATGTAACATGTAACCAGCTAAGTCTGATGTCTGATACAAGCACAGATGAGTCCGGTAAAAAAACAGAATTGACAACACTCCCGAATCCATTTATTCTAACAAAATATGCATTATAGCCATTTGTTCTGGTATCATTCTTTTAAGTATAAGCGTACTAGGTTTATTTGGTTTTTGTTCAAACAGAATGTCTTTTTAACATTTTATTTAATTGGATTTAATTAAATAATTTTGATCTCTTTTCGAAAATGTTTTTGTGGTCCTGAAAAGGACCGATTGTTTTGATTACTAATCCCGTATATTGTCAATTATTAACCGCCAAAGCCGTATAGGGTACGACCTTGTCTCTTCAGCGCATAAACAACGTCCATGGCCGTGACTGTCTTCCTCTTGGCGTGCTCTGTATATGTGACTGCGTCACGGATAACATTTTCCAAGAACACCTTTAGGACACCACGCGTTTCTTCATAAATAAGACCAGAGATACGTTTTACGCCACCACGACGAGCTAAACGACGGATAGCTGGTTTCGTAATGCCCTGGATGTTATCACGCAACACCTTGCGATGACGTTTTGCGCCGCCTTTACCCAATCCTTTGCCTCCTTTACCACGACCAGTCATTTTAACTTTTTATTTCACTTTACACTTCACGAATGCCACAAAGAAACTAATGCTTGCTCCGACACAAGCGCTTCTATTTATACCAAAAAATTCGAAAGCACGAGTGAGTACAAATATATTTCTATCTTACTCACACACTACCCCAAAAATATCATCGGCAACGTGCAATGCACAAAACACGAACAGCAAATGTATCGTTCTCTTTCTAACTAACCACCAGTTTTCTATATAAGAGATACAGCAAACGATAGTAATTTTCATTGTGTTTTCAACAGTGACAGTGTAAAGTGAAGAATTGTGAAATAAAGATGGCTCGTACTAAGCAGACTGCTCGTAAGTCGACTGGAGGAAAGGCTCCTCGCAAGCAATTGGCTACTAAGGCAGCACGTAAAAGTGCCCCAGCAACTGGTGGTGTTAAAAAACCTCATCGCTATCGGCCCGGAACTGTTGCCCTGCGTGAAATCCGTCGCTACCAAAAGAGCACAGAGTTGTTAATTCGCAAGTTGCCATTCCAACGCTTAGTACGTGAAATTGCTCAGGACTTCAAAACAGATTTACGTTTCCAAAGTTCAGCTGTGATGGCTCTGCAAGAAGCAAGTGAAGCATATTTGGTTGGGCTTTTCGAAGACACAAACTTGTGTGCCATCCATGCTAAGCGTGTCACTATTATGCCCAAAGACATCCAACTGGCCAGACGCATTCGTGGCGAGCGTGCTTAGATTGTGTTCACAATACACGTAAAATCGGTCCTTTTCAGGACCACTACATACTTTTACAAGGAGACTGATGTTTTCAGACTAGATTACAATTTTTGCCCTAAGTATACGACTCATTCTCGTACAAAGGGATAAACCAATTATAAGGTATAGGTTTATTTATTTTTTTAATATATATAAAGAGATTACAAGTTTTGTATAAAATCACCGAAACGGTGGGAATATCATTTGTCTGTCCTGCCAATTATGCCCTATTCACAACTAATTAATCTCTCTTAATAATAATATAAATTAATATTTAATAAAGAAAGAGACGGACACTGATAAAAACAATTCCAAAATGTAATGAATGTATATATAAATACAATACAATAATTTAACTCAGTGGAGTTTTTTGTACTTAAGTTAGTTATGATAATTCATTTTGTAACACTGCACGTTGATTTTGTTACCCATTTTTTTCAATAATAATCATAAATATCTTGTTTTATTAATATATTTTGTAATATTAACAATTAAATGTTAAATGCTTAACTTTAGATAATAATTTTCCGAAAAAATTTTTTATTTCATGCACTCGACTGTTGCTTGATTTTATGAGGCAATGTCAAGTTAAAACATTTTTAGCAAGCGAGTTGTTAGATAATGTATCGGTTAATAAATCAATTTGAATAAAAAAATATTAAAACATTATTTTCAAAATTTAAATAGTGCAAGTTTCATTAAATTATGTATAAAAAACATAGTTTTTAAGTGATATCTAGTTATGCAATTAAATAAAGGTAGACTTCAGACGTGTATTAAAAATGCATTACAGTAAAAGAAAAAACTTATATTACAATTATTGTATTCTTCGAATATTTAAGAGTATATTCCAATTCACGGTAAATGCGATTTCGATATACATCCTTTTCAAAATACAAATATTCTGAGTAATATTATAAAACAATTGTGTTATAAACATTTACGATAGCAAACAGTCTCATACAGCCGTCCTCCTCGATTCTCAATGAAACGGGTGACCAAAATGAGACAATTTTTCGTGTAAATTTTAAATGTAAAAAGTGTTTTCGGTTGTGAAAGTGAAGAAATAATGTCTGATTCTGCAATTACAACATCTGCATCTCCTGTGGCTGCCTCATCAGCACCAGTCGCAAAAGGGGCTACGAAAAAGGCAGCATCGGCATCGAAATCAAAGAAGATAGCTGCGTCGCCATCACACCCACCAACTCAACAAATGGTAGATGCTTCCATAAAAAATTTAAAGGAACGTGGTGGCTCATCTCTACTCGCAATTAAGAAATATATCAGTGCCACATACAAGTGCGATGCCCAGAAACTAGCCCCATTTATTAAAAAGTACTTAAAGAGTGCAGTTGCTAATGGAAAGTTGATCCAAACAAAGGGCAAGGGTGCATCTGGTTCGTTTAAACTATCTGCTTCCGCCAAAAAAGATCCTAAGCCAAAGGTGTCCTCTGTAGAGAAGAAAACTAAGAAGCCAACAGCTGCAGCTGATATAAAGAAGAAGAGTACTTCAATAAAAAAGAAATCCGCTGGTTCCCATGATAAGAAGCCAGTAAAAGTTGTGGCAACCAAAAAAAGCGCTGAGAAGAAGAAGGCGGACAAAGCAAATGCTAAGGAGGCGAAGAAAACTGGTACCGTAAAAGCTAAATCTACTATAGCAAAAGTAAAGTCAAGCGCAGCAAAGCCAAAGACGCCAAAACCCAAGACTACGAGTGTTAAACCCAAAAAGGCTGTGTCGGCAGCAACACCGAAAAAAGCTGCTGCAAAGAAACCGAAGGCTGCCAAGCAGTAATGTTCGTCAGAGCATACGTGAATTTGTAAATTGTAAAATTTGTATTCAACCAGCCCTTTTCAGGGCTACAATAATATGTAATTCTAAAGAGAAAAAATATTTTAGTTTGTACATGCACATATCCACTTATAGTGCATAAATCCTAACAGCTTTACCTATGTTTAAAATGCCGTAAATAAACAAAAATCAAA
Organism: Drosophila paramelanica; assembly: GCA_035043915.1. Taxonomy (NCBI): domain Eukaryota; kingdom Metazoa; phylum Arthropoda; class Insecta; order Diptera; family Drosophilidae; genus Drosophila; species Drosophila paramelanica. Next base: position 12,754 of record JAWNMO010000416.1, read on the forward strand.
TGTTTCAAATATACGGCACTGCAATTACATATTTAAAGCCAAAAACAAATTATAAAGATTTTTAATAACACAATCCGGGTTTGTCACAGTTGCCATTTGTCCGTCTGGCCAGGCCAGCTATGTCCTATTCACAGCAAAATGTCATTTGCATAGCTATTTACACTAAAGTGGAGTAAAATTATCCATTTAGTGCAAACTATTTTATACTTGAGCTTTTGTTCATGCCGAATGTTTTCAATATTCTCGAGTTCTTTGTTAATATTTGTAATTCTTTGGAAAATTTATTTGTGGCCCTGAAAAGGGCCTTTTGCTCTTGTTGGATACTAGTACATTCGAGTCCGAATTTACTTGGAGCTAGTGTACTTGGTGACTGCCTTTGTTCCCTCACTGACTGCGTGTTTGGCCAATTCACCGGGTAGCAAAAGACGGACAGCGGTTTGGATTTCCCGACTGGTAATGGTGGAGCGTTTGTTGTAATGGGCCAAACGGGATGCCTCCGCAGCAATACGCTCGAATATGTCATTTACAAAGCTGTTCATAATGCTCATCGCTTTTGACGAAATGCCGGTGTCAGGGTGGACCTGCTTGAGCACTTTGTAAATGTAGATAGCATAGCTTTCCTTCCTCTTGCGCTTCTTCTTCTTGTCATTTTTGGTAATATTCTTCTGAGCCTTACCAGCCTTTTTGGCTGCCTTTCCACTAGTCTTTGGCGGCATTATTATTTAATCACTTTTACGTTCACTTCAACTCACTCTAAAAATGCTTTGGACAAAGTACAAAATTTCCTATCATCTATATACTTTTATTTGAGCAACGCTTTCATGTTAAAAACTGTGCAGCCGTTCCACCCTTAACTGAAAGAGTAGGTAGTGTTAAAAGTATAAATATAATAGCCATGTGAGGGATTGTAAGCAACATTCGATACTTGTGTGTGCAGTGCAACAGTGTTAGAGTAAAAAACATAATTTAGAAAAGATGTCTGGTCGTGGAAAAGGTGGAAAAGTGAAGGGAAAGGCAAAGTCGCGTTCTAACCGCGCTGGTCTTCAGTTCCCCGTTGGTCGCATTCACCGTCTTCTTCGCAAGGGCAACTATGCCGAACGTGTAGGTGCCGGTGCTCCTGTCTACTTGGCTGCCGTTATGGAATATTTGGCAGCTGAGGTTTTGGAGTTGGCCGGTAATGCTGCACGTGACAACAAGAAAACTAGAATTATTCCTCGCCATCTGCAATTGGCTATCCGCAACGACGAGGAGTTGAATAAATTGCTTTCGGGCGTTACCATTGCTCAAGGCGGTGTTTTACCCAACATCCAAGCAGTTCTGTTGCCCAAGAAAACTGAAAAGAAGGCTTAAATTACCAATTTTCTCTTTAATAACATCGTGTATATATATGTAAAAATATCTAAACCAAACGTCCTTTTCAGGACGACCACAAACGTGAAAAAAAGATATTATATTTCAATTAGTCGACGATTGTCCAAATTCCATTAAATATATAGAAAATTACAAATGTACAGTTACTACATACATGTATGTACATACCGGTCTTTCTAGCTCTATTACAACACAAGTAGGACAGATGTTTCCTTATTATTTTCATTCACTCTATTGGTCTAACAATACTTATAAGAAATTGCCGCATTTATAAATAATATTTATATTAATAATAATATCGTATGTAAAAAAGTTTAAATTTAATTTAATTTTTGCCGTCATAATTATAATATTGGTGTATATACAAAATTAAAACAAATACATGTAACATGTAACCAGCTAAGTCTGATGTCTGATACAAGCACAGATGAGTCCGGTAAAAAAACAGAATTGACAACACTCCCGAATCCATTTATTCTAACAAAATATGCATTATAGCCATTTGTTCTGGTATCATTCTTTTAAGTATAAGCGTACTAGGTTTATTTGGTTTTTGTTCAAACAGAATGTCTTTTTAACATTTTATTTAATTGGATTTAATTAAATAATTTTGATCTCTTTTCGAAAATGTTTTTGTGGTCCTGAAAAGGACCGATTGTTTTGATTACTAATCCCGTATATTGTCAATTATTAACCGCCAAAGCCGTATAGGGTACGACCTTGTCTCTTCAGCGCATAAACAACGTCCATGGCCGTGACTGTCTTCCTCTTGGCGTGCTCTGTATATGTGACTGCGTCACGGATAACATTTTCCAAGAACACCTTTAGGACACCACGCGTTTCTTCATAAATAAGACCAGAGATACGTTTTACGCCACCACGACGAGCTAAACGACGGATAGCTGGTTTCGTAATGCCCTGGATGTTATCACGCAACACCTTGCGATGACGTTTTGCGCCGCCTTTACCCAATCCTTTGCCTCCTTTACCACGACCAGTCATTTTAACTTTTTATTTCACTTTACACTTCACGAATGCCACAAAGAAACTAATGCTTGCTCCGACACAAGCGCTTCTATTTATACCAAAAAATTCGAAAGCACGAGTGAGTACAAATATATTTCTATCTTACTCACACACTACCCCAAAAATATCATCGGCAACGTGCAATGCACAAAACACGAACAGCAAATGTATCGTTCTCTTTCTAACTAACCACCAGTTTTCTATATAAGAGATCCAGCAAACGATAGTAATTTTCATTGTGTTTTCAACAGTGACAGTGTAAAGTGAAGAATTGTGAAATAAAGATGGCTCGTACTAAGCAGACTGCTCGTAAGTCGACTGGAGGAAAGGCTCCTCGCAAGCAATTGGCTACTAAGGCAGCACGTAAAAGTGCCCCAGCAACTGGTGGTGTTAAAAAACCTCATCGCTATCGGCCCGGAACTGTTGCCCTGCGTGAAATCCGTCGCTACCAAAAGAGCACAGAGTTACTTATTCGCAAGTTGCCATTCCAACGCTTAGTACGTGAAATTGCTCAGGACTTCAAAACAGATTTACGTTTCCAAAGTTCAGCTGTGATGGCTCTGCAAGAAGCAAGTGAAGCATATTTGGTTGGGCTTTTCGAAGACACAAACTTGTGTGCCATCCATGCTAAGCGTGTCACTATTATGCCCAAAGACATCCAACTGGCCAGACGCATTCGTGGCGAGCGTGCTTAGATTGTGTTCACAATACACGTAAAATCGGTCCTTTTCAGGACCACTACATACTTTTACAAGGAGACTGATGTTTTCAGACTAGATTACAATTTTTGCCCTAAGTATACGACTCATTCTCGTACAAAGGGATAAACCAATTATAAGGTATAGGTTTATTTATTTTTTTAATATATATAAAGAGATTACAAGTTTTGTATAAAATCACCGAAACGGTGGGAATATCATTTGTCTGTCCTGCCAATTATGCCCTATTCACAACTAATTAATCTCTCTTAATAATAATATAAATTAATATTTAATAAAGAAAGAGACGGACACTGATAAAAACAATTCCAAAATGTAATGAATGTATATATAAATACAATACAATAATTTAACTCAGTGGAGTTTTTTGTACTTAAGTTAGTTATGATAATTCATTTTGTAACACTGCACGTTGATTTTGTTACCCATTTTTTTCAATAATAATCATAAATATCTTGTTTTATTAATATATTTTTTAATATTAACAATTAAATGTTAAATGCTTAACTTTAGATAATAATTTTCCGAAAAAATTTTCTATTTCATGCACTCGACTGTTGCTTGATTTTATGAGGCAATGTCAAGTTAAAACATTTTTAGCAAGCGAGTTGTTAGATAATGTATCGGTTAATAAATCAATTTGAATAAAAAAATATTAAAACATTATTTTCAAAATTTAAATAGTGCAAGTTTCATTATATTATGTATAAAAAACATTGTTTTTAAGTGATATCTAGTTATGCAATTAAATAAAGGTAGACTTCAGACGTGTATTAAAAATGCATTACAGTAAAAGAAAAAACTTATATTACAATTATTGTATTCTTCGAATATTTAAGAGTATATTCCAATTCACGGTAAATGCGATTTCGATATACATCCTTTTCAAAATACAAATATTCTGAGTAATATTATAAAACAATTGTGTTATAAACATTTACGATAGCAAACAGTCTCATACAGCCGTCCTCCTCGATTCTCAATGAAACGGGTGACCAAAATGAGACAATTTTTCGTGTAAATTTTAAATGTAAAAAGTGTTTTCGGTTGTGAAAGTGAAGAAATAATGTCTGATTCTGCAATTACAACATCTGCATCTCCTGTGGCTGCCTCATCAGCACCAGTCGCAAAAGGGGCTACGAAAAAGGCTGGGTAATCTGCATTACTTTGTAGTGCAGAGTAGGCGCTACCCCTGCACTGAATTTTCGGCGCTAAGCGTTTCCTTTTGCATTAAGCAATGCCACAAAGCTGTGGCGCAGAGTAGGCGCTACCCCTGAACCAAAGACAATATAAATACTAAGATGAGTAACACGCATACATTTGAACGTAAGCAAAAATTTCTGATGTGGCTTTTTAAGTGGCTTTTCGCTCTTCAAACGCCACACCAGCCTAGTGGCTTTTCGAGAGCGAAAAGCCACACGATTCAATGCCGAAATCCATAGAGTAATAAAGAACAAATAGTCGGAAAGCGGTTCGTGGAGGGGATACGGGGTGTAGCGAGGCGCAGGTAGCTAGAAATTTTGCTTGGCGGAGTAGTAAAGTAATAAGAGAAATGGTCCATAATTCGGCGCATCGACGTGACGTCACATCAGCTTCTGCACACTCACACAGACACCTAAGTTTTGATTTAGTAATTTTCTTGTAGTAGTTTTGGAATATTGTTAAAAGCACTAAAAAAGTAAACATAGTTATTATTATATTAATTGGCCGGCCTGCTGAATTTGAAACCAAGACCAAACATAAATGCTCTCACGACACTTAGCATTACGCTCTTTAAATTGTGAGATTCGTTCTCAATTTTGCAAAATATCAAGCTGCCTTTTAGCATTTCGGTGTACTGCGTTACTCATCTTAGTATTTATATTGTCTTTGCCTGAACCGTATTTTTGGCGCTAAGCGCCATTACTTTGTAGCGCAGAGTCACACAAGGTTATGCAGTGGTAAGCGCTTAAAAAAGCGGACAAAAATCGCCGCTAGACCGCACTAGAGGTAATCGAGTAGGCATCGCTTGCCGACACTTCGTGTGTGGTTGATCGGCGCTCATGAAGCAGTTCCGAGTACTTGAGGGTTTAGCCAAGCAGCTGCGTTTGGCCGCTCTACTGAAAATAGATTCTTGATTTGCTCGTAAACTAAATGTACGCTCGTTATGAAATTTTCAGGACTGATAAAGATTACCGAAATGTATGTACAAACTAATTTGCACGTGTATAGTATTTAATTTGCTTTGTTTTTATGGTTTTATTGATATTGGGGGCGATTGGGGGCAGGTATCCAAAACCCAAATATTAAAATTTTTTGTATGCTTTACGCAAATATAATAAAATAAATTTGGTGGCTCTAGCTTCTATAGTTTCGAGAGTTAAAAAACCGAGTCAAAAAAGAGATAAATATCGATAAGAAGAAAACGGAAAGAGTTATCGATGTTTTCAAATAAACTTTATCTGCGTATGGTATATACGAACCGATTAAGTCCAAGATCAGCTTTCTAGCTTTTGTAGTCTCTGAAATCGACGCGATCATACAGACGGACATGGCTAAATCGACTCGGCTAGTGATGCTGATCAAGAATATATACACTTTATGGGGTCGGAGATGCTTCCTTCTGTCTGTTACACACATTTGCACAAAACCATTGTTCCCCTTTTTGACCCATTTTTAATAAGTTCAGGGTATAAAAAAAGTGAAAAGTAGAGGTGTCTACCCTGGGCTTTTCCTGAAGTGACATAAGCCAGCTTAGAGGAAGTAGATCTAGATCTGGTCAGCTTCTTACATATCGGTAAATAGTTTCGGAGATGACTCCACCGCCTCAATACACACTCGCTAAAAAAAATCCCCCGCACTACACTAAATACAAAATACCGAAAATATCAAAAATAACAATAATAATCAAGAACGTGAACGAGTAATTCACAGTTAGTAACGCCCGACTGTAGATTTTTTACTTGTTTAACATGGTTTTTTTTTAACATAAATTCATACGCAGACTTTAAATATTTCCGGTTCTCCTCCATCGCCCCAAATATCAATATTAATTCAATAGGGGCTGTTGTTAAGATCTATTGACTGACCAAGGTGGATGTGACCGCGAGTAAGAAACTTCGCTCTACAAAGATACCGAACCGGGAGTCAGTTAGTAACGTGGGAAAATTACCAATAGTCGAAGCGGTCCACCCGGCATTAATAGTAGAAGTCAGTAGAAGTGAAATTCCTGAAAGCAATGTTCAACCGGATGGCAGATCGGAACTCAGCCTAGAAAAGGGCAGAGAACGTGACAGACTCGACGCAGCGAACCATACAGAGTCAAAATAAAACTGGCTACGAAAGACGGGCGGGATATATGCACTTGTAGAAGACTGGAAATAAAACATGTGTTATTTCCGGTTATACTAAGGATTTCTACCTACAGTACCAATTGGGCGTTGACCTACCGTAAAACACCTAATTTTGCAATCAAAATCCTTACCTGTTTATTGTGTGGTATTTCTGTAACCCTAATATGTTCGATACATTTATTAAAACCAACCAACCAACCAACTCAAAAAATAGTGTCAAAAATAGAGGATTACTAAATCAAAAGGAAACGAGGTTCTAGACGGCAGCGCCCGACTAGGAGATACCTTTAACGATCTGCGATCTGTCTTCAAACATTTCGGTGACCCCCACTATGAAAGCTAAATTCTGATTTACTTCTTTTTTTTTTTTTTAAGAGGAAATGAAATTGAAATATTTGAAATCCGAAATATTATACGAGTATATCACACTAAATTTGGTGTCATTAGCTCTTTTTTGTACTTACCATTGTTTAGTAATCCTTTAAAGATAATTACTTATAGTACACCGAATATACACGATCTTTTGTTTTTTATTTAGCAAAAAAATTTTAAATGAGTTCAAATTAAAATGTTTTTACTGCAAATGTATTACTTCAGATCAAGTTTTTGGCGTATTTCCCACCGCAGATCGCTATGTGAATTTTCGCCTGGAATTTGATCTCGAAAATGGGTCCACTCGTTCTGATAGTAATGGTATAGGGCCACCGGATCACTTCGCGGTAGCTTTGGCTTATGTTTGGATTGAGTAAAAACTTAAGAAAAATTTAAATTAATTAACAGTTTATATAAAAGAATTCAAGTTTTGATTATCGTACCTTGTGCTGAACTCCCAGCAGTACTGCTATTACTGCGTAGGCGAGATTTACGCAATTTAGACCTACTGGGGCACATTTCTCTACTTGTAGCACCTGTGTCTAATTCCTTTAATGGATTACGTGCTTTGCTGCGACTGCGAGGTACACATTGTCTGAGATTTGCTGGCTCTGTTGATGCCTCTATTAAAAGTTTATCCCGAAGCAAGGATGTTAAATTCAAATTGTCGTTTGATGCACCGCTGGTGCACCGCTGCTTTCCGCTGGTGAGATCTCCTTTCACCTCATCCGACCTCCCCTGTTTTCTTTTGTCATTGATTATCAGTGGCACATTTTCTTTTTCTATTTCGCCTACTTTAGCGCGCGAGCTAATGGTGTCGCGTTTATGTAGGCTACTGAAATAGTCCTCCTTCGAGTTCGTCGCCAAACGTTCTTCATATTTGATAAGCTTGCGCAAGTCTGGATAGGATCAGAGAATTTGCAGTTAGGACGATCAGATTCTAAAACAATGTTTGCTATTTTAAATGAAATGCAGTCGCTATATATTTGAATTGCATGTTTTAATGTACTCTATGTGTCTAGGTTTTTACAATTGCTTTTGGTTTTATATTCTTGTTACACAAAATATTGAGCATCATGTTGAAGAATTTGTTTTTTTATTTTTCAGAAACGAAATGCACTTCTTTTTTTCTTTGTTTGTATTAAAACTAAAAGTTCTACTTATGCAAATAATGTCTGAATTTTTGCGTTTTATTTGTTGGGTAGTCTGCTAGAGTGATTTAAAGAGTACGGAATTTGTTCTAAGCTAAAATTAAACTAGTCTTATGTTACGTATTTGCTGACATTGCATTTAAAATTATGCTAATTATGTGTGAATGGGTGCCTATGAAAGGCGGTCTGTATTTGTGGAATAATATATGATGACAATGAATGAGAATGTAAAATAATGTACAGTGGCGGGACGGAGGGAGAGGAATAAGAAATGGAAAATGTCGCCTATGAAACTGTAAATACGCATGAGTGGACTGTGTGCTAATCTAATGACCATTTTTCTTTCAACTTCTTCTGGTTCTCTGAATTTACAATTTTACACTTAAACTAACACAGTGGTTATTAATGATTTTTCTTTTTTTTTAATGATAATGATGATTATAAAGATGATTAGCGACGATATCGAAAGCGGCGAAAGGGCGCTCGAAGTCGCCGGCATGTGACACGCACCTCCTTTTTTAGAAACTGCGATATGGCAAGCGATTTGACAGCTGCGGTAGCCGCTTCTGCGGCACAGCTACTGGCGGCCTTAGCGTTGTTTGGTGGCGCATACTTGGAAATGTCAAACTTCCGCTTGGGAGTTGTCTGATGTAACTGCTGATGTGAACAATGGTCCAAGGAGTCGCCAGCTTGAGTGTTGCTTAAGTCCATATCCGTTTCCAGCCCATCTGATGACACAGTAAAGATGTCGGAATTGTCGCCTAGTTTTTCACTTGGTGAGATGCAGCTACCCAGACTTCCGTTTAATTGTGGCGTACGCCGTTGTTGCTGTTGGCGCGCTTGTTGAGTGGTTGGAGTTGATGTGGCATTGAGGCGATATCCATTTGACGTCTGAACCGTTAGCAGGGGTTTTTTTTCCGAGGTATAATTTTCATTTGACTTTCTTACGGATAAATCGGAAATTTTACAAACGCGTTTTTCAGGAGGTTCGTCACAGTAAGGTTGAGAGTGATTTTGCTCAGTTACGTGGGCATGTTTTGCATGTTCCTCGCCGTAAGCGTCTTCATACACATCATCATCGTCGTCTTCACCATCATCTTCTTCAGCATCCGCATCAGATGCTTCTATTCCTACCTCTCCATCTTGATGATCTTGGTCAACTGAATCGGCCATTGTAAGGTCATCATCATCATCAGCTTGACTTTCATTGTCTGCACCGGCTGCGGCCTCTTCAACGGAATCGTCCCCGCTTCCTACTTCTTCATTCACATCTGGGCCTGGAGGGGTTATTACAGTATCTGATCGAGTAGACTTTTCTTTATCAACAGTGCCTCCATCGCCACCCGCACCATCTCTGCTGTCGTCCCCATTACTATCAGGTTGTTCTTTGCATATCTCCCTATCAGTCGTTGTGGTTGTGGTCGTTACTGTCGTCTGCTCTTCTTCAGTTTCAAAAGGCTCTTGCTTTAAGTCGTGAAGCTTTGGGGTGTGAACAGACTTCCCCACATCCATTCTGACGCGGTCAACGGTTTGAAGTTTCGCATTTGCTATTACTGTCGCTCGACGTCTCTGAGCTCTTGGCCAACCCGTGCGATTAGATTTCAGGCATTTGCGTTTGCGTTGATAGCTACAATATAAGTTCATTTTACTGTTCCGCCGGCAGCCTGAACGCACAGCAGACAGATCTTCATCATCCCCACTGCCAGCACTTTCCGCTAACAAATCGCAAAGATCAAATTCACTGGTAAACCAAAAATCTGTGGGCAAAGGCGTGTGCGCATCCGAACGAAAATCCGCAGCTTCACTGTTGTGCGCTACTGGCTGTGACAGCGGCAGTTGCTCCTCCGCACTAATATCATACTCCCGACCGGTCAGTTCCAGATATTTATCTATTTGCCAGGAGTAAAGCAGTGGATTCACATATTGAATGTTTGCTTCCAGCGCTTTGAGGGCGTTGGAATCCATCTCATATTCTAATAGTCCCTTTTTATTAGAAAGCTTACGGACGCCAGGTACTAAAGCCATACCCGGTGGCTGATTTTGAGGCAGGCGCATCACAGGCGTTGCTGCTATTTGGCGGCACTTGCGTTTGCTTATAAGCACAGTTCTTGATACCTTTTTTCCCTCCAATTCCAGTTGTCTAGTATAGCTAGCGGCAGCAGCAGCTGCTGTAGGGCGGCGACATCTGGCTGGTGTGGTTGTCTGGACCGGCGCTGATACTAGGGTAGGCGGCAGGGTATTATACTTGTTTTGTCCACGCCGCATGCGTTTAACAGTCTCACTTATCTCGGTAGCAAATCGCAGTTCCTCCACTGGCGTGGCGGCTTGTGAACGAGTGTTGTGGGAAGCTGATGTCGATGCAATAGACTCCTGTTCCTGCTTAAATGGCGTTTTTAATATGGGCGCAGTCAAACTTGCAGGTGTTGCCGAAGGTTCATCTGCCTCCGAGTTCGTCTTACTTTGTGAATCCTGTCGCTGCCGTATAATACAACTCACTAGGGCCAATGTGGACGCATGCTCCCTTGGTGACTTACGTGGCGGCAGCTCAGCAATCCTTGCCAGTTGTTTGTTACGGCAGGTTCCGCCGCTCTTTTGACTATTGCTACAGCTGCTACTTGAGTTACTCTGTGTGGATGCAGCACGCACCAGCTCCACTATCTGGGCATTTTCAGTTAGCGACGCAAACTCGCGCTCTAACAGTTCCGGCGTGCTGGCCTTACTATCACATTTGGCTATGGGTATGGCAGTGTTTAATGTTTGTTGATGCTGCTGTTGTTCCTGCTGATAGCGCTGTAGTAGATGCATCTTTTTGTGCTTGTACATTGAGGACGTTGTAGTAGATGTGACGGTTGCGGCCGTCTGGTTGCTATCAGACTGTGCAGCAATTTGTTCAGTTTCCAAATCCCGATTCCGCTCTAGCTTAATTGATTGTAGTGTTTGATTTAACTCTGTATCACATTGCTTCTGTTGACGTCGGCATAATGTGCAGAAGTGTGAGTTCGTCTGTTCCATGGGTATGGGACCCAGCTCATAAGGAAGCTTACGATATCGTGTGGATCCATAGTAACTGTAGTAGTGTTCTTCACCGACATCCTGGCGCTGAAACACACGATGCCACAAATCGGCATCGGGCGACTCCTCAAAAGCGTAACGCAGCTTCTGCAATCTCTCACTCTTGCTACAATCAAAGATGAGCTCTGTTTCCAATGGTTTTTTTATCGTTGTAGGTGGCGTCATTTGCTGCTTGCACTGCTTGGATTTAACTATCGCACGTTTTTGGGTCCTACTACATCGTTGTGTACGAGACTTCTTCTCTAAGATTGGCGGTTCAAAAGGCCGATGCTTTTCCCCAGCGTTATGATTAATGCTAATAGTCAGCCGCGATAAACGTCTCGCAGCGCGCTCCTCTCGCGTATCAATGCGACTTAGCGTAGGCATGGATTTGCCCAACTTTCCGTTTGCTACGTAGTCTTCATCGCTGCCAGAAGAGGTTGACTCATTATTTGACTCGTCATCTTCCAGCTCATCTGACTCCTGATCGATATTGGCTTTTTTTTTAGTTGTTTGATCCCCCACCCGATCCTCCAATGTGCTTCCCTGCCTGCAGATGAGTGCGGACTCCGTCCGTCGACGTATCTGCAGCTGACTGCTTGTGGTTGCCGCCGACACAATAGCAGTGGCCATACGGCTGCTCTTGCGCGTGGCTGTCAGGCGTTGCCTTAGCAGTTGTGGTTGCACCTCTGGCTGGATGGGGGCGATTGGAAAGCGCTGCGGCTGGCCGCCGCCGCCATTACTGCTGCTACTTCCTGTTGACAGCTGGCGATGCAGATGCGGATACGCGTTCTGAATATGTGACGGCGGCGCCGCCGTTCCTTTACGCCTTCTGCCCGCGGCTATGGCCCGTCTTTGTACTTTGACAGACGTAATTTTTGAAGGCGAGTCCGGCACATCCACTTCGCTGGAACTGTCCAAGCTGGCAGATGAAATGCTATGGTGGCCACGAGCATCTGACGTGGTCTGGCGATCCACGTCTGTGAGTAGCTCGCTACTACTGCGAGTTGTCGTTCTGGGAAACATGAAATTTTCCGCCTCGCCATTGAGTCTCTGCAGCTCCGATTGGCGCACTTTTTGGAATTTTACAATTAACGAGGGCGAGTCCATCATATTGTTAGAAGCATTGGCAGCTCCTCGCCTGACACGAGGCGACGTGGCTACCGCATCACTAGCTTCTACCACTTTGTAGAGCGATGAGGGGGGAAGCATGGCGCGGATTGGAGGTGATAGTACCGAATTCTGTGTTTTACGACGCGTCGTATTGGTGGGCGTGGCAGCAGCTGTTGTTGCATTGCTGGCAGTTTGCTCCACGCGTTGTAACTCTAGAAGGCTGCAAGGCGTCGTCATTTTCTTAGGAGTTTGTAGATTGGGTGACGCATTTAACGAAGCTCTAAATTTTTCCGATGAATGCTTGCCTTTAGTAATGCGCTTGGATTTCTCACGCAACGCTGGGGATGGCCGTTGCCTGTTATTATTATTGTTGCTGCTGCTGTCGATGCTTTGTTCAGCTGCATTTGCATTTGTTTGATTAGTTGACTTTGTAGTGTGGCCAATGAAGCTATTGCTTAGGTGCTCATCTATTTCCATGTCGCTGTTTGTATAAACCTCTGTTTGTTCCTTTTTCTGATTTTTAAGATATCTTTGTTGTTGCTGTTCTCTCTCAAGAAAACCGTTAACACTAGCCGATTCCCGAATGAGCGTATCTAGTGCAAGAAAGTTTTCGTCGTTTTTGGCAAATAACTCGTGCTCTTTGCTTTGCAAATGTACAGTTAAAGTGTCGTACTCGATCTTGCAAATCTCACAGACTCCGCACGGCTTGTCAGACGATTCCTTCAAATCTCTGCAGTGAGATCTAGGACTGTCTGGCGTACGCACAGGAGCTGACTGCTTTTTAAGCGCTTGAACAACAGCGTGTTGTAACTGTGGCTGCTGCGGATCTTTATCCTGTTGACGTTGTGATGACCGTGAACCAAGCGACTTACGTGTCATACTCTGCACATAGGCCTTGGTTTGCAAACGAAAGGCACTGTCGTCACTGCTCAAATTTATTTTAGGCCACTCTTCCGGTTGCTTAAGCAGATGATAGTATGGTCGATGATTCCGTTTTATTGACTCGATCTTAATAAAATTACCCTTTAGCTGAATATTAGCCGATCCACCAGCCTGTGCTCCACCTAATGTTCCAGGTGCTGAACTATTCAAATACTGACGTAGTTCGGTCTGTATACGCTGGAAGAAGCGTAGAGCGTACTCAGTCTGCCAAATTGTGTATGTTGCAATTGATAGCTTTTGTTTATTGCTGTCACAAATTTTCTGGTGATTTTGCTGTTGTACTGAAATGGACCCTGCTGCACTCGGTTGTACTGCGCGCACACGACTCAGAATAGCATCGGCGCGTGTTTGCCGACTCCTGCGCTGAAGGCTATTACCATCAACATGGTTAGTTGCAATGGGAGTGTTAGGCGTTTGCGGCGTGGGTGGTGCTAATGGTGTGCCCGGCTGAATGCAAGTGTTTCTACTAGATTCAGCTGTTTCCAGCGACGAGATTTTTTCCTTATCGGTAATGAAATGTGTAATACTGTCGTTAAGAAAAAAATCAAGTGTGCCGCCAAGCGCCTTGATATCCGCCTCTATGCGTTTGGTTAGCTGATGATCGCAAATATCCAAATAGAACTTAAAATGGCAAAGTGGCCGCTTGCTCTTGATGACCTTTACTTTGGACCGGTGATGAGGCTGTTGCTGAAGCTCTGGCTGTGGCTGCTGCTGAGGATTTGCTCTTGCTGTTGTGAGATTGCTTTTGGTAGCACTTTGCTTATCCGACTGTGGTTGCATACCTTTAGGCGCAAATTAGCTGCATTTTGTTGTTGTTGTGATGCGAATATTGATGGACCAAGAATTAGATACAAATATATTTAAAAAAAAGGTTAGTTAAATTTAAAAGCTCTTAGCCTATAAACAGCAGCAGCCACCAACCAAATTAAAGCTTTATAAACGATTCAGCAGCATCCATCATCATCCCTGAGTTGTACATTTTTTTTATATAGTTATAATTCCGGATTATTTCTATATTGAATAAGTCCAACATAAGCAATTATATTCATGAAATAAATCAATAACATTACAGCATGGGAAAAAATTAATTATACATTAATTTGCTATCAAAACAACAACAACAAGCCAAAGGCTTTTTGCTAATTGCTAACGAAAACCTGATGTGTAGCATATTTTAAGAATTAAAACACATACGGCTACGTATAAAATGTATCTTCTTTTTACCTTGCATATTGAAAAGTATTTCGTTCGCGCGAACAAAAATAACAATCTTTTTCTGAAAGCAGCTAAGCGTATAAAATATCTAAGTTATTGTGATGAGACAGAAAACATTTCACATAGCTTTCAATTCAGCTTTTGGTAAAATGGCAAGGGGTTGTCTTTTTTAAATAGTAACAAAGTTTTTGTTAAAATTATTTAAAAATAAATTTAAAACATTTATCTTTCATATCATATATAGTCGAATTGTGCTTGGCGTTACACTTAGATTTCTCAGTCATGGAAGACTGCTAGACCGTTATTTAAACCTTAAATAAGTGTATTTGGTATATGTGTATGTCTATTTCTTAGTCGTATTTCTTTATTTAGTAACATTATTTCTTTGCCCAATCAATATGTTTATTACCATTATTATGGCTGACATTATTGACAGATTACCCGTTAGCTAATTTGTAAACAAAGCGCTGAAAGCTGGAATCTCGAATACTTTTGGCACCTACGAATTCTGGCCAACCGATTATTATTAATATTATATTAATTTGTTAAAGAATATATTCAGTTAGGCAATATGATTCTTTTTGATTATCTCAATTCCCTACTTGTGATTCATTTGCAAATTGTCAAAGTGAAAAATAGAAATAAACCGATTATAAACAAAAATTCAGCACACAACTGTAATATGGCGGCTAAATTATAGTCGACTCTTACGCACGCCTTACATTGACTTAGCTTAAATGTTTACATATAGAAGTCAGCATATTAATATAAGTCAGCAATATATATGTTATTATAAAACGCATTGTTTTTTTCACACACATATTTACATTTTAACACATTGTAAGGCTTTTGCACAAAAACTAGAGTTGGGAAAAGACCGATGGACCTAACGCTTATATCGATGTTTTAATATATTGGTCAATATTGACATTGTCATCGATAGTTTTACCATCTCTAAGTTTTTGTCTACTTTAAATGCTGAGCAAGTAGCTGTACATTAAGACCATGATGTGTTTTCCACTACATAGTCTACAAATCCAGTAACAGCGATAAAGGCAAGTCCGTTAGACAAACTAACAACATTTTTATAAAATAAAATGACCCAAAAAGTGTGTTTTCAAAACGGACCACGTTTAACAAAAACTGCCGCAGAAAACCCCAAGATGAATGCCGCGAAAAATGCAGGTATATTTGCAGCAATGCATTTAACAGTCTATCGATTTAATACAATTTCGACGATATTTTTAAGTCGACACAATTTTCAAAATCTTAATTTGTTGTTCTGCAGTGTTCATTGGCACATGTGCGCTCAGCTTATATTTATATCTATCTTTTTACCTACATATCTGTTATTTTCGCCGAATGTGTGTCTACATAATATCGGACATTTGCCCATAGCAAACGCATGCACACACATATTGAATCTACCTATCTGTGTGCAGGGTTGATTTCCAGATATTTCAAAAACAAGTAGTCGACCATTTCGCTAACAAAATGAAAGACACACGTTGATTTTCTTACTGTTTCTCCGCCGCCGTCGCCTTAACCGAAATAGGTTCAAATTGTGCGCTTAATGAGCGAGGCGAAAAAGGCAAAATCGGGTTTCAATGGAAAATTATACAGAACAATAAAAATACAAATGAAGAGAGCAAAGCAAAGAGAACGCAACGTTTTTATGTGCAAATACAGTGCGCGGACACACCGCATGCACACATTGATGGGAAGTTGTGGAAGAAGCTGCCAAACCTACAGCAACAGACAACATAAAAAAAATAATGCATATGCATACGTACGTGTACATGTTTTATATGCCATGGTGCACAAAACTACACTGAAGCTCTGACATATACGTATGTATATACATGTTTCTGCATGTGTATAAATGTATATAGTGACAACATTTGCCACCACAGCCCAGCAGCAACGAACGTTGCCACTGTAACCAGTCAAAAAATGCCTTGCTCTAAAACGCTCGCAATCGAATGTACATATATATGTATGTGGGCATGTACATAAACACGCATGTACACAGCGTTTGAACGTGTCGGTATAAGCCTTAAGCACACAAAACTCTTAAGCAAAAACAAAATGGTTCGTTATTTCTATTGTATTTTTTAGAATTTACAATACTCGTTTATTTTTCATGGTGCACAGCCACAAACTAAACTGTTCGTCGTTTTGTATTTAATGAGAAAATACGAACAAATGGTGACGAATCATTCGTACAAGTTTAACGAAAACCGAAATAAACTTGCTGTATTTCAAATAACATTTTAAATCGCCCATTGCACTCACACTCACACACACAAGTATATACACAACATGCAATGGCGGGAACTGCTGCTTTTCGTTTGTTTCTGGGGATGGTCTTACCTTTTAAAAATTCACGTAGTTGTTCGGCAGATATATTTCTGTAGCCCAATTCATTTAGGTGCTGGAGTATAGCCCTCGCATCCAACGGCAAATGTGACATTATTCCAGCGCAAGCATAAACTGATTTTTTTTTAAATTGTTACTGTTTATGTTCAACAACTATACACATGCACACTCACATTTACTCATAAGCACTGCCAACTGAATAGCGTTTCTCCTTCTTTATTTTGTTGTTGCTCCGTTTCTTTGCTGTTCACTTTGTGTTTGTGCTTCTCTTTGAGCCCGCTTTGTGCTGCTGTTTGCTGCCGACAATCAAATTGACAAGCAAGAAAATTTTCACTGTACCTTTTTTTACATTCGATTTTGTCGCATACTTTGTGCGTTGAATGTATTGCTCTGCTTGTGTTTAAATGCTTCAGTTTACTTCTGTGTGACGAATTGGAGAAGTTGTTGTTGCCTATGCTTAATACCCGACAAAACAGCTACAAATTAGCGTCGATGCCGTTGTCGCGTCAGTTTTTTGTTTTTGGGTATTTTTTTTCAGAAAATTGAGAGACCGTACATTTTGCAATGTTTCCGGACTGCTTTTACATAAAAATGTTGTTATTATTTGTGTTTTTCACATATTTGTTAAATAATTTTATAACAATTTCCACAAATTAGGTGCACACACATACTCAGCCAGCACAATAACTTTTTGCTCAATGATTCTTTCGATTGCAAAGGCTATCGCTAGCGATGACATATCGCATCATGAGTTAGTTCACTTGGTATCGATACCAATGAGAGTGGTTAAAAGTACTTATTTTCCTTGTTTACGGTTGCTTCAACACTTTCGTGTGCGTCTGCGCCTGCGTCCCTTCTAAGTTTAATACTGCTAATCACTATATTGAATATGTTTCGCCACTGCAACACGTATCTGATGTATATAATAGTAATAGGTGAGTATTAAACGGATATATGGTAAACTTTACATCCAAGGTAAACGAAATATGCTACAATGTCGTTTCATTGTCACAAACACAGCCGCCAGTTGTCTAGTTTCCAACGTAGACAGCTCACGTCGCGGATTTCAGCGTGCTTCAACGACGACTACGCTGCCACCACCTCAGACGCCTAAGGAGTATTTGGACAGCAATTCCAGTTTTTCGACATTCGGTATTATTGCAATAATATTTACAATTATTGTGATATCCCTGGTGTTCTACTATAGCATAATGTGCTATCCGTTGATATTCCGTGATGATAAGAAATACCGCTTTATGGACGTATCATCCACCATTACGGCAGCCACTTCGCGGTCGATACAATCTATAGAGAACTATCCGGTGGACCAAAAGCATCATCAACTTGCCTGATTACCATTTCTACTTTATCGAGTGTGTTTGGTAACTACAAAGATCACATATATGCGTATATGTGTGCTGAGAACAACAGATTGTGGTTCTTGCATTTGTAGGGAGTTTCTGGTATCAGCAATGTTTTTTGCAGCCAAAAACTCTATTTACTGACGACTCGGAATTGCAAGACCATGAGTGAGAAATATTTTTTGAGATATGACTATTCTTAGCCGGAGAAAATAAAAAATTTGCCAACACCATGTACTTATTATACTCCTATATACATCTTAATATATAGATTTTATGCATTTAGTATATAAATCATGATCAGACATTTTATTTCATTTTACTCGCAATAATATTTAGCTTAAGACACATATTTGAATTGAATTTATATAACACTTGACATTATAGAGAAATAAAAACTTTTGCCAACGCCACCTCAATTTGATTACGCACAGTTTAATAATTCTTGAATTGTTTTAGTTTTATTCGTATGTTTGCCGTCATTATTGTTATAGGTAGTACAAAAAGCTAATACACAGTATTTAGTTAGTCTGGCCGACTTAGTATTTAAGATTTTCAATTTGTTAATTTGTTGGATAACTGAAAAGTTGAGCGCATGCTGCAGTCTTGCTGAAAAGTTATTTCGGGGTTAGGCGAACTAAGATTTAGAGCTCATCCTTGACATCATCTAAGTCTATGTCGCTCAGATCGACATCCTCCTCGGTGGGCAACTGCCCATCTTTGCCGTCCCAGGGCTCGACGCTTGTAATAGTTGGTTTCTTGGCACCCCGTACAGGCGCCGTATGACCACGTCCATAGGAAATGTCGCGCAAAAACTCGTTTATGCCATCTTTTGAGAATGAGCCTTTTAACACCGAAAACTTCATTTTCTTAAAGTTGACAACGGCCATTGCCGGATACCCAAAGCCGCCAACTTCTAAGGAATCCTCCAGGGCTGGCTGTTGACCTCCCTCAACCCAGACCCAACCCCAAAGCTTCTGTTTAAACTTCTCGCCCAACAAGCGCAAGGTGGCTAGGAACTTGTTGCGACACTTGGCATCGCAGTCCAAAATATGGGGCAGCACAGAGACAACGCATAGGGGCTTGCCCTCGCATGCACTGTCGAAAGTTGACTCGTCAGTGACCTCAACGAGCTCTGGTGCTGGCACATTTTCAGTGTGCTTTTCACTGGCCCAGCTTATTATGTCAGATGCAGTTCGGCCTCCGTTGTATTCCTGGGCATCGCTGGGACGTTGCGAGTTGGCTGGGAAAAACTTGATAGTCGGATAGCCACGTACATTGTACTCGCTCGCCTTGCTTTGGTGGCTGGTCGCATCAAGAGCGCCCAGCTTTACTTTGCCTTTCAGCTCCTTGGCTGCTTTGGCCCATTCGGGCTCTAGATTTTTACAATGACCGCACCAAGGTGCGAAAAATTCGACTAGCCAAATGTCATCAGAGTTCAATACAAGTTTGTCGAAATTATCGTCCGTTAGTTCGATGACATCACTACCAGAGCTTGAAGATCCGCCCCTGCTGCCGCTGTCCCCGCCTCCAAGCGCGGCTTTGACCTTCTTCTTAACTTCAGCTAACGCCGTCTCCGCTATTGCGTTGGCCGTGCGCTGCCCATTGTAATCGGTGGGCGATTGTTTGTTAACTCCGAAAATTTTGATTGATGGAAAGCCACGTACGTTATATTTTCCACTCAGTTCGGAATGCTGATCGCCATTGACTGAACCTACTTTTACAACACCTTTGAGAGCCTTAGCCAGTTTCTTGTACTCTGGCACCAGATTCAGGCAGTGCCCGCACCAAGGCGCATAAAACTCCACAACCCAGATGGCATCGTCTTGTAACACCTGGCGGTCGAAATTAGATGGTGTAAGCTCCAAAACGTTGTCAGAAGGGGAATAAAACGCGTAGGCGCTTCCAAAAATGAGCATCAATATGCTTGCTAAAGGGGCGTATAGGTTAATAATTTAAACTTATTAGTTAAACATATTAGGGTATACGTTTCAGATTCGCTTTAGTACTTACACGCATATAGCATCTGCATCATGTTTGCTTTTGTGTTTTTTTTGCCGGTCTGCTTTTATTCAATTACTTGGCTCAAATGTTGACTCCTTTAAACTGCGTGTACATTTATAAAGGGCGATTGCCGACTACACGTCACTTGCTTGCGGGCTTATCAAATCAGTCTTACCCAACACTAGTACAAACATGCAGATATGGGCACCTAAAAATGTTAGCATGAGCTTAAGTAAAAAACTGATAGCTCTTTATTTCCAAATAAGTTAATTTTTTACTTAATCTATGTGTCTTTCCCCAGGTATCAAAAATACATAAAAACCTTAAAAGTGTATCAGTTTTGAAATTAAACGTTTCTTACAGTGCCAAATGAGTAAATTTTATTCCGATAGGTAATGACTCAGGAGTTTTGCTAAGACTATTTATATTTTCACTTGGAATCGATTTCTGGTTGCAGATAGTAGAGATATTTCCTATAAATTTAATAAGTAAAGAAATAAATTTTGTAAAACAGTATTAAATGAGTAAATTCGTAGAGATGAGTGTCAAATAGTTATTGGTAACAGATGAAATTTATTGTAGCTATTATTAAGCATGCAATACTTAGTGATTGGCACTAAGCATCCGTGCTGCCAATTAAGTCTTATTTTCGGGGAGGTGTTTAATTTTTTAATTGAGCCAGGAATTTTGCAATGTTACCCAATTCGCAAAGGTATCTTTTTTCTAGATAGAATAAAAATAAGCAGACAATACATTTGCTTTGGACTGCTGTCTGCGAATACTGATGTAATTAGCATTCAATAACGACGACGCATTATATTGAACGCACGCAACTTAGTCACAGCTGCTGCTGTGCTGTTAAAAACATTTTTTTCGCTCTGGCGTTTTTGGTTTTGCTTTGTTTTTGAAATGTTCACAAAACAATACAGAAAGTTAAAACCGGTTACTTAGAAAACTGTTGCTGTTTTCAGAGTTTCGTTGTTGCATCCCAACTCAATTGCTCTTGTTCTTATTCAAATACTAATTTGTAGTATGTCAGTTGAGTTTCTTCTATTTTAAATAAAGACTTTTTTAAAATATTTGTTTAAATTTGTAAAGCTTAAGTCTAGCTCGCCAAAATATGAAGACTATTTTGTGTGATTTTCTCAAAACAGCGATCCGAAGATAAGATAAGAATATAAATGATTTTTAACAAAATTTGTGTATTTATAACTCTAGCAAGTTTTAAATAGAATTGTTAATGTGCTTTATTCTTATAATTGTGTTGAATTCGTTTAACAGCCATAATATTATTTAAACCTAGGGCAATTACAAGTGCACATTCTATTTTATATATATATTTTATATATATTATAATATTGGAATATATTTTTCCAAAAAGCAATTAAATATTTTTTTAATGTCTGGAATGGACTATTTCTTTTTAAGTAAAAGTTTATAAAGTGATTTTTGCCTTTTAGCTATCAAATAAGGATATTTATTTTAAAATTTTATCGATAATGGGACCTAACAGAGTCCGTAAAAGACGAATTTGAAAAATTTGTTTATGCATGCCGCAGTTGCAGATATTGTTAAAGAATAGCCGATATTTGACGGTTGGCAAATTGGGCTGCTTACTTCCATGTCTTGTGACATCAGATCTTTAGATATTTCGTCATCCACACATGAACTCCATCCGTCTGAAATTTAGTGTCATATTAAATATATATTTACAATTAATGCAACAACTAACTTGTCACTTACTTATCGAAATCATACATTCGTTGCGTTGCCTATTTCAGACAAATAAAAAGCACATAAAAATACCTAAATATTAATAAATTGGAAGGTTAAATAACTTAAGCAACGAATGCAACAATTTACTCCGCTGAGGCAACCGCTTGATATTGTGTGTTTCTTATGGGACACAATTCGCGGTGAAATCACCCTGTAAGCAATAGCAAGCCTCTTTTGTTGATCTGGCAACGCTACCATTTGCATGTTGACAATATACTAGATGCTGTGGAACACAGCGAAGGCAGTTATTCTCCCCTAAAGTATGCTTGTACACATCCAGTTTTTTTTCTCAGCATTTCCGTTAGTTAATTTCATGTGTCCAGTTACAGCTCTTATGTAATTTACTCGCAGATTGTTTTATGCGCCTGTCGCACCAAACACGGACCCCACCATCCAGCCCCTATACCGTCGGCATAGAATTGTCTAGCTTCAGTCTGCGTGTGCGTTTGAGATAAAATATGTGGTCAATTTCACTTAATAGCGACTTAGTAGTAGTGTTGGCAAGATTTATGTGACGTTAATATTGCGTGCACAGTGCCAGCAAGCAGCTTCATTGTTATTGGCCGAGACTCTGATTTCTTTGCAAAAATTTGGCCACCTTTTGTGTGGGCTGCTCAGATTTGTTTTCCAAAGGGTTAATTGACATCCGCGCTGTGCGCTGTGTGTACCTTTTTTATGATTATTGAATTTTAATGCATATCGAATGGAACACTCTACTCTAATAAAGATTCAATGTCAAAAAGTCATAAATTGCCAAACAAAAAGAGTGGACCTGAATCCTTTTTAGGCAACGCACATCGCCCCCCAACACACACACACACACATTCACATTTGCGTTGCACCTTCTATTTTGTTGCCTCTCTAAGCATAAAAATCAAAAATTTGTGTGCTTATACGTATACATATAAGGGCGAACGGTTACATTATCAACGTACTTTAGCAAATGCGTATGCCCAGCGGAGCGATTTTTTTATTGATATTCATCGTTGGGGGGATTGAGAGGGTGAAATTGAATAAGTGTTGGCCCAACAATAGCTCTCACTAGCGGCTTGTCAAACACCTTTCTATTGGACATATGGATATGCGACTGTCAGTGACATTATACTGTCGAAAGGCGTGTTCTATTTTTATCGCCAAATGCCATTTTGCGATGTGTCATATTTACTTTGCGGATTTGCCCATTATTCACTTGACGACGCTCCGTTCGAGTGCTTTTGCGGCTTAGTTTAAAGTTGATTTTTGACACGCTTCTTTTTTTTCCCTCTTTTATTTTTGCGATTTCTTACCATGTTGCTTCTTGCAAATTTTGCGTTATCTATTTTTCTATATCATTGAGCTGCTTTTTATGGGATTTGCCGGGTTTTGCTTCTGGTTGGGTTAGATTAACTTGGACCGGGATCTCTCTTTGGGGTTGTCCGTGTGTCAAAACGCGTGGATTTTTTTTTGTTGATTTGGCGTTGACTTCTTATCGGAAATAATGCGAGCGTTGTGCAAATGTGGAAGCATATTTATGTGCGCATTTTTTTAAAAGGTAATTCTTCGACAAATGGGGGAAGAAATGTGAAAATAATAAAAATTTGGATAAAATGAAGAGATAGATATTTCTAATGGTTAGATGCAATGCATTCCTTACATGCGTATACCTACCGGTATGAAAAGTCAATATTCTAAATATGCGTCGTCACAACAAAAAATATATTTAAATTGCTTACTAATTGCAAATGAATATAAGAACTTAACCCATGTATATTTGTATATAAATTATATATAAAATCAATTGATTTATAAAACTTTCGAAATATCAATAACATTTTTGACTGTTTTCGACTGTTTTAAGCTGTTATTATAATGTGCCGTCGCTTACACTCGAATTAAACGTTTCTTAATAGTTTTTTTTCTTAGTTTATATTTTGCACAATATATATGAAAAACATACATGTATTTATTTATTTAAATTCAATTACTAAAATTACATCAATCGTTGTCAAAAACAGTCCAATATCGAAAACCGTTATCAGAGAGTAAAACTATTAAGTCTACAGATTTTTGTGTCCACAATGGGTATAAAGGTAGGTAAGTTCAAATTGATTAAAAGAGTTACTCGATAAGTTCTGACCAAATTAGGTACCTGATTAAAAGTGTGACTCGAATGCTCTAAATGGCATTCGTATGCTTTGAACTTTTTAAGCCGATGTGAAGTGTATAAATACGTAGAAGCTAATACAAATATATCATATCTTTTGGTCGTGTTTATAGGACTTTAACTCTTTTAAAAGTAAAATGTATTCAATAAAAGCCGAAGTGGACGGTCTATAATCCAGGTCAGATCAATTTTCAGCGAAAACTAATTTGTGAGTGTTTTGTTGTTGTTGTCATTTCTATCTTCTGAAGTAAACAGCGCTTTTCATTAATGCACAAATATTCATCAAGAACATTGAAAACCGAAACGTGATGAAACATAATTTGAGTTGAATGTGTGTCCCAAAGACGAGAAAAGGAAAACTATTAGCCCACCTTTTTACCATTTTACTGGGCGACAAAACTTGTGAATTTCTTATGAAATAAACTGCAAATAAAGTGAATTTTATGCAAAATATGTTTAATAAACACAATCAAGTTTGCGACGATCCTCAAACACCATATAATCAGCCATAGACTGGGGCGATAACAATGGCAGCAAATAACTGAAAAGGGGCGAGATAACAACAACGCCTGGAAGGTTTTTAATTGCCTCAGAAGATGTGGTGTATACTTTAGGAATGGTTTCGTGTGTGTGTGTAGGCTTCAGATGCCAATGAGAATAATAAGATTGCACACTATGAAAGGACAATAGAGGGGTGTCAATGGTTTGGGTTGTGTGTTTGATATGTATATGTATATAGGTGTGTGTGTGTGTGTGTTGTGTTTACTCGGACTTCTTGCCTATTTTCAATGCCACTTGAATGTTGCCCTTTTAATGCCATTTCAGCTACTTTACAACCAACATGCTGTTTTATACGACACTGAAAACTGCTTCTGTCTAAGAAAATTTTAGAAAACGCCAACTCATTAGAATTTGAATTGGGTTACTGTCTTGTAGCGAAGGTCTTTTTACTATGTCGTTTAGAAATGAAATTAATTGTTTTTATATACGTGCATATGTATTTATGTGTGAGTGTATATTTAAAAATATGTAAGAAGTTAACTAAGCAGCCAAAAAGCCCTGTCTACATCAGACTTAGTGACTTAGCATTTTCTGCTGACGTTAACTTAAAAATAATTTGAAATTTTCAATGGCTTTTAAATGTAAAGACTCTACCCCTTATTTTGTGGTGGTTGAACAATCTTAGAGCCAGGCAATGGATGGATGCATTGTAATTGGATTTTGATAGTGTGACACAACAGAGTCTGGGTAGGGTAAACGCAATCCCTGCTAACGGATATAACCAATACTGCTAGTGCTGTATTAATATTATATTGACTGGGCCACTTACGTCAGATATCTCCCGCGTACTGCCTATGGTCATATAATATAAAGATATACATTTATGAAAATGTCAAATTTCAAATATAAAAAGACTGTTTATTTAAGTAACTCAAATATGCGGTGCTGTCAATTTGAGTTTCTCTTTAAAGCAATCGCCACAAAACCTCACCAAACTTCACTGTCGATTAATTGGGCCCTGTCCACCCCGTTAAAAATAATTTGCTCTGAACAAAAAGTAAACTTGATTATTTTATAAAAATATTTTGTTACCTTAAAAAACATTTTCCAATTTTTTCTGCCCTACCCTCATTTCCCAAAGCGTTTTTAAACTTTTTTTTCCGGTCTTCCGTCGATATTAAATAAAAACAACAAATAAAATTGATCTTTAGGGTGACGAAGATAGAATGCCCTTGCGGACACTTAAATTATTACCGAATTTTTCATACAATTATAAAATATTTAATTAAATGTTTTTTATAAAATATTTAGTAGTCCGATATTAATAAGCTTTTGCAAGCTCTTAAAACCATAGTAAAATTCATGTTTTAGTTTACTATGGTTATATTTTCTGTTCTGTTTTGGTTGGAAAATTTGAAGGACTTCTGCAAGGGTATAACTAAACGAACAAAACGCTCTGTTACTGTTATTGCTTCTGCTTTAGCGAATACCTGTGTAGCAGAGAACGTGGGCAGCATTGAGTACATTTTTGTTGCCATCTTTTGTTTCCATGTGGCGCGCGGTCGACAATTTTTTCTTTGAATATTTTCAGCGCAAAATCAGCTTAGGGGCTCATTATCCTTCCACGTTCATTTATGTAATTTTTAATTAATTTCCAGCGCCGCGAAATCGAAACAAAAAGAAAACAAATTAATATACGAAGAATTGTGAAAGTGTATTTGGTATGGCTGCGGGTATGGACTGCCAGTAACATTCGCACGCTTTTGGCTATCTATGGATAGCCCGTTTTTTGTCCTTTTTTGTTTTTTATTTTTTTAATGAATAATCAAAGAAGTAACTTTCCACGAATGTTGCAGCCGCTAGCTACCGACTACTCGACACTCTGTTTCCATTCTAGCAAAACCTTAATACATGGGAAAAGCGCACAAAGAAGTGCGCGTGTTAAATATAATTGTGGTCTCATCTTTCGAAGGTGAGAAAAAAATTTTATTTGAAGCACATTTTTACAGTCGTTCTTCGAGCTTTGGCTTTGAATATGGAAAAAAAACTATAGAATTTAGTAAAACAATTTGCAAAATGTTTGTATTACAGGTGTTCTTAAATAACTTTCTGTGTATTTACTATTTACATATATTCTTATATTTAAATAAACAACGCGATAAACAGTAAACCGCGCAAAGCGTAAACTGTGCCGTTCATTTCAATCGGTGCCCAAGTTGATAAGCAGCCGTTTTACATTCTCCTTTACTGGTATAAGACCCTTGTGTGTTGCTCTTCTAGCCAAAACCTTTTCCTTTTATGCTTAATTAAATATTCATCAAACACACAATGGAAAACTTTTAAATACTCATCAACTTGTGGCTGTCTCTAAGATACTCAAAAAGGAGTCTCTGCTGGTCTTTGCTTCTTAGCCATATTCGTCTGGGCGCTTTTTGTCACCCTTAAGGCATGTCTGAACTAATCAATATCAACAAATCACTGAAGACTTTGTATTTTAAATCCAAGTTTACCAGCTGCATTTTTGCTTATGTGACTGCCTATTTAATATTATTATATCTGAAATTCCCCTATGAGGTATTAAAATCTCGTTTATTAACAACAAGAACGGAACATCTCTTCTCAAATCAATAACATTTAATTATCTATTAACAACTTAAAACTATCGAATCGTTTTTACTGATAATTCTGACTTTGAATTTAAACTGTAACTTATGAGCCTCATTGAAAAATTTGTATATTCATTAACAATTCATACTCAGAGTTGTTTTAGCCATGTCTGTATGTCTGTAACTATTTTTTATTTATGGCCCAAATTAAATATGTATGCCACAATAGATTTACAATAAGAATTGCTACTAATTGTAAAGTGACTGTTATAAAGTGTTCGGACATTGATAGCTAACAAAATCTGATTATTCATCTTATCAACGGTAATCAAGTAAACTTTAATTGATTTTTGCATCTCTGCTAATAAAATGCGTATCCCTCAATCAACAGCTCTAGCTAATTTTACTTCTATAGCCAGCTAAAACGAAACCCCTTTCAAA
Source organism: Drosophila paramelanica (assembly GCA_035043915.1). NCBI lineage: Eukaryota > Metazoa > Arthropoda > Insecta > Diptera > Drosophilidae > Drosophila > Drosophila paramelanica. Next base: position 40,257 of record JAWNMO010000416.1, read on the forward strand.
TGGGAAAGGCAATGCCCCAAACGCAATTAACCAGCCGTAACGCCCACACATTAAACAGCGCGAGGAATCCCAAAATTGGAAAAACAAAGGCTTTTTGATGTCGCACTGCAAATCAAAAAATATCACAGATACTTATATGGGGCTTGTGTCTACTCCATTATTGTACATCAAACGCGGTCCTCGGCGTCATATGTGACATATTTAAAGTATATGCATGTCCCCAGTTATCTGGGTCTCGACAGCAATTATTCTAATGTATTTACAGTAGAATGGAATGTTTTAATGAATTTATATTTCGAGTGCCAAATAGGGTGAAACCATTTCATACCATTATATATGAAATATTATTTTTGTTATGTAGCTAAAAATGAACTCTATTTATGGTATCTTTAGTACATGATGGCAGGTTACTGAACTGTATGGATTTTCTATGTGGGCAATCATATTTTCAATTTAAACTGATCTTAGAGCATTTACTTTAAACAGAAGCCAGAGATCTTAGGCCAACAAAGCGGGGCAACGAGAACCTCCTTGTGGGAGGCTGCGAAGAAGCTAAAAATAGCCAAATAGTTTTGAAGTTTTTATTTTTTTTAATTAAGGGGAAGCCACGAGAGGTATATATATTTTTGGGTTAACTTGTACATTTTTTTTGGGTATCTATCTCTTACGTTCCCGAAAAATAATTTCATTTATTTTTATATATTTTTAGTTTTATACATCTTTTTTTGTGTCACGATCTCTTACGATCCCCAAAAATTCGTGCATAAATATACAAATATATATATGAGAAAAAGTAAAACTAATAAATACATATTTTTCGTTTTCTGTTTAGCATTTTTTTCTATACGTAGATAGTTGTATAGTTTTAAGATTTAATTCGTTATACAGCTTCCTTTGAAGACAAAGTTGCAAGTTGCGAAGCGTCAATAAACAATTTTATAGAACAAAAAAAAGTTAATAATAATAATTAATAGCATTTTTTAAATCGTGTTATTTTAAATGCACTTGAACATTTTAAATTGTTTAAATTAATAGATAATTATATTTTATTTACTATTTTATGTTATTATAAAAATATATGTAAAATATCTAAAACAAGTGATCGGCGATCTGTCTTTATAAACATTTAAACTCGTTTGCATTCATACATACATACACAAATTTACACATACACACACAAATGCCCGCCGCACGCACTTTGCTCGGTTGCTGCGCGTGCCTCACTATAGAAACGAAATCTTTATTTTCTGCTAAATTAAATGTATGATCGTTATGAAAATTTTAGGATTTATTATGAGCATTAAAATGTATATATGTACAAACCAATTTTCAGGTCTGTAGCATTTCAATTGGAACACTTTATCATACCCTTTTTACTATCGGCAGAGGGTATAGAAAAATGACCAGTTCTACAAAATGGCCATTTGCTCTCTATTGTCATTGTAACATTGTAAAAACAATGTATGTATACAAACAGTACGATTTACATGTCAATGGAATATTGCTCAAGTTCCTTAAGAGGAAGCATTAGCTAATTTCAAATGATCTAGAACTTGAACTGGTTTGTTAGATTTTAAAGATAGCAAGCTAACGAGGTCTCGTATGCTTTTGTGAAGCCTAGCATTGTGCCCGCAAAATGAAATAAAAAATATTGAATTATTCAGACTTTCCCGGTATTTGACTGATAACGTACATAGAGACGGACCAACGCACAGAAGAGCACATATCTACCTTATGGGGTCGGATATGGTATACCTCTTTTTATATTTCAAATTTACTCGAATTTAAAAATAAATCGGCTTTTAGCGACAATGCCATTAAAGTTGCGTCAGATCGCAGACGATATTGTCTATTGTTTATGCGCATCTAAAAACAGCTATAAAAGCTGGGCATTCATGCTTCCGATATCAGTGAGCGCAATGAACTTGGCCTCGCTCTACCAACGCGCCAACCAGGTGCAGCGTCACGATGCTAAGCTCATACTGGATGAATACGCCTCTATTCTTCAATGGCGCTCTGACGGGCAAGACAGATTATTGGACGTCGGCTCGGGACCGGGCAATGTGCTGATGGATTTTGTGCATCCACTATTACCGAAGAATTATGAACAGCTGGTTGGGACCGATGTCTCTGTAAGGATGGTCGGTTATGCCAACAAGTGCTATCAAAGCTATGCCAGAACGCAATTCCAAGTGCTAGACATCGGCTGCGAGCGTTTGCCTGATCAGCTTAAGGGTCAGTTTGATCACGTAACATCATTTTATTGTCTGCATTGGGTTCAAAATCTCCGTGCTGCCGTGCGTAACATTTACAACCTGCTGCGAAATGAAGGTGGCGATTGCCTACTCGTGTTTTTAGCTTCAAATTCAGTTTATGAAGTATACAAGGTGCTACAAACCAACCAAAAATGGGCTATTTTTATGCAAGATGTGGATAAGTTTATTTCGCCCTTACATTATTCCAATGATCCCGTCGAACAGTTTACTCAACTTTTGAGCGAAGCTGGTTTTGTCTATAAAAACGTTGAGCTACGCAGCGAAGTCTTTGTCTACGAGGGAGTGCGCACTTTGAAGGGTGAGTTTGACAGTTTGAGGTCTATTTTAGCATTCCTTTAAATCAAACTTCTTTTAGACAATGTTAAAGCTATTTGTCCATTCCTGGAGCGAATTCCAGATACTTTACACGAAGATTTCCTGGACGATTTTATTGACGTCGTTATCTCCATGAATCTTAAAGAGGATCAGGATGCCGATCGCTTTATATCACCCTATAAATTAGTCGTTGCCTATGCCAGAAAGTCACCAGAGTTTCTGCGCAATGTGTTAGGCGAGATGCGTAATGAAAAAAATTTGAAAGGTGTTTGATAGAGGCTTTTGTTGCTGTTATTGTGGATGTTTCCGAGATACAATGAATTCATGACATTGGGATCTTAGTAAAAGATTAATTTCTAAATAAGAACAGTTTACTTATTGTGACAAAACACGAAAAGATACGCTTAAAAATACACAAAAAGGGGATGGGGGTCGAAAAAAACAAGCACTGGGATTGCTTGACAATTTTGCACAATAAACTTATCTGTTAAAGATTTTTGTATTATGAAATTGAGTCCTTTTATCAATGTGGTCAGTTCTTTTTTAAATTTTTTTTAAATATCCCTTTTAATGATTACATATTATTGAGCTTGTACAATTTCAGAGTTGTTTATTAAACAGCTATTTACATTTTAAGTAATGCCTGCTTTTGACAGTCTAATTATTGAAAAGAATTAACCCACACTACTTTGCTTATTTTTGCTGCCAGCGTGACTTCCACGCGATATTAGGAATTCTCAATAAAGTTGCAACAGAAGCAGCAGCAATCACCTCTCCCGTTATGAACGTTGAGGCTGCAGAAGGGTTGAAATCCTTTAACTCCTGGATATTATACTATATAGAATTTAGCAGTTATAATTATGCGCTACCTGAAGCTAAGCCTGGCAACAATTTTAATTGTTTTTCGGTAAAAAATTTACGTATGCAACATTGTTGGCGGAATTTTCAAATGAGTTATTAACGCGACGACGGCAAAACGTTGATCCAACAAATGCGCATCAAGCCATTTATCATGGAAAGGGAGGCGTAAGGCAAGAAAAGCAGCAAAAACATGTACAGTTTAGAGTTGGACAGCTTCAAGGAAATGCCTGAAAGTTTTATCCTACTCTGTACGTTCTTTCGGTGGTGGGTTAGGAGTAGTAAATGTTTGTCTTAATCTTTGATTTTTGTTGCTGTTCTGTTCTGGCAAATGTAAACGACAGGAATTAATTTAGACAAATGATTTCTCAAGTGGAGAGCTTCAGCCGCAGTTTTAGACGATTTGCCGGCTGTCAGTTTTGCCCCATCGCTATTCTTTTGGGATGTGCGAAGCGTTTGGGCGTGGCATGCGATTTGTGATACCCCATACAACAGCTTCCGTAACCCCACTCAAAATTGTTTTCGCAAACACAAATTTTCGTATTGAAATTTGATTTATTTGTTAATTTGTTTGTAATGAATTTTCCGTTTGCTTCGCTGCGTGCCCTGGTGAAGAGCCTGAGGGAGATGGGAGCAAATAGCGGGAGCATGGAGGCAGCGTGGTTGGGCGTCGTTTAATTGCCCGACAGTGGTAGAGACTGTGCTTGGCATTTGGTTTTTCTCGCATAATTTGTTTAGCTAATTTCTTGATTTAAAGACGAATTGGTTTCGAACACCGTGAAGATAATGTTGTGCTGTGATTTGGAAACAGCAATTGAAAAATTTGCTTTCTATTCTAAATTCCTAGCCTACAAATCGTTTAATTTAAAACTTATTTTTATCATTTGTAATAAAGTTATTCTAAAATGCGTAAAAGAATATAAAAGGTATATATGTATGGATGGTTTTTTAAAAAGGTATGTGACAAACAGCATAATCATAACAACATATGTAGCAAAATATGTGAATATATTTGTATTCATATCTGGCTTTCAGCGAGTCTCTGTTAGTTGAATATACCCTTTATCAAACGCATGGAAATATGTTAAGAATGCCATGCAAATAGGTGTGTCAGACGGTAAGTATTTCGTCCATCTTTTAATTCTATATTTATGTTCCGAACGATTAACGAACTAAAAACTCAAGAGAATTTAAAGATTATATACTACCTATACTTATTTACTATATATCTTCTTGATAAGGACAACAATTTAAGTCGCTTGAAGAATTAAGTACGAATTAACATACATATCTACCATATTGACCTGAAAACAGAATATCATCAAGTCAAGCATTGCCACCAATAGCAAATTTAGCTGTTTTTTTTGTTTGTATGTCGTACTTGGTAGCGCGATTCGACAAATTTTGTAAGGGTTTTACTACACCACGGCCTTCGCTCATGAATTTTTCAACTAATTTTTCTTTTAAAAGTAAAAAAATCTGTGCTCAGCTAATTATACACAATTTTTGAGTCGAACTTACGGGAAGGAAATGTAAATCCCTTTCATTTTGGCCACTTCATTACGTTTGCTTTGCACGGCTTTGGTTTATTTTAATTTCATTTTATGATTTAACTTTACACCTGCTTCCAGTATGACGGACTAAATGGGGGTAAAATGGGACAGCATAAACAATACCGGAAATACCGACGACTATGCGATCACTGCAGCACTTCAATTAAAAATCCGAGTCCTGTCCAGGCACTTAAGTGCTTTTTACTCCTTTTGTATTTTTGGCGCGCCAGGTGTGAGACTATTTCTTTTGCCCAAAATAATTTGAAACATTTTTGATGACGTCAACAACGACACTGTGCGATGGGCCCAAAGGGACGGTAGTAATACGAGTGTATGAAGACTTCTTTTCGGAACGAGGCATGCCGGGTCAACGGGTTACTTTGGGTTGCCTGCGAAAATCTTCGTGTAATCGGATAAGGTAATTGGAGGCTTTGTCTAGACATTAAGTGTACATAGTAAATTTGTTTTTAAAGTTGTTTTAACGGTGGGGGTGTAACCAATGGTTGATGCACAGCATCTGTGCACAGTGGAACATTTTGTGTACAATTTATATATTTCGATTTTTATATTGAATATGATTTGTCAGCAAATGTTTAATTCATTTTTCAGATTCTGGGTCGACATCAGGTAGCCGACTGGCCACCTGTTATCATGCAAATTGGTCTTTCAGCTTTAAACATGTATAAAAACTAGTTTTTGTTGCTTTTATGGATATTCTGAGAACATTTAATCAATCGTATTATAAATCCATCATTTAGGTCTTAAAACTTTGCTTTTATATCATCTGAATATTTATTTGCGATCTCCGTCGCCAAATGTTATGCGGCGTGCACCTCATTCCGTTAGGAATTTTTTTTTTAACAATTGCTTAATACTGTTGGGGATACTTTAAATATAATTTTGAACGGAATTTCAGAAGACTGAAACGCTTTTTATTAAATTTGTTAAAAGTTTTTTTTTTTTTAAAAAAGTCTTTTAAATTTTAAACAAAATTACAAAATGCAAATTTTCCCTAATTTCCCGTACATTTGGCACATATTTTTCAAATCCCCGTACAAGTATGCAAAAAAAATCAGTTACCAATGTTTACGATTTGGCGATTAACTAGTTCGAACCAAAGTACACATAAGATATCTTTTTTGCAGTTAATTGCAAGTGGCATTGATACTGCTCTGGGAATTTATTTCAATTAGGCTTTAAAATTGTTTACATTCAATATCTCAAGAATATAATTCAATAGCCACAACTGTAAATTATCTTAAAATAAAAAAATTTTGGTTTAAACGAATTTTTAAAAAATCTATCGCTCTTTTTTTGTATTTCATAATTGACTGAGTACCATGTTAACTAACATTTGCCGACAATTTTAAATCTATAATTTGGCGTAAAACAAAAACACAGCTGCTTTTTTTGATGAACGTATATACGACTCTGACAAAAGGGGCAAAACGCAAGACTCAATCGTATATTATATTTTTCATTTGTCCATGTGATAAATCTATGGTCACCCGAATATACCGCTATTTTAATTTTCTGTATATTTAATTAATATTAAACCAATGTGCTGCCTTGGCACCAGTTACATCTTCAGTCTTTAATGACTGACTTTTCCTAGTAAAAAGTTTTGGTAACATATGTTTGTATGCACAGGCAAAACCTTTTCTTTACAGCAACGACAAAAGCGGTGGCTTTTAATAAATCGATTTAAATTTCTGATCATATTTTCATCTCTAGAGAAATTTAATAGTTTTTTACAATAACATTTTATGGGACTCTTCCTCGTTCACATACTGCTACCAGGTACCGTTTGAGTCCAAAAACGGAGCAGCCAACTAAAATAATAACAGCAACAAACTTGCTACAACAAAAACACTAAAAACAATAGCTATAAGCTCGTTGGTTCAAGTCCAAACAAAGAAACTGTAAAGTTTACGGGTCACACGATGCATGCTCCCATGATTCCAACGACGATGGCGTCGTCTATGCAGCTTCCTGTGCATGGCAATAAAATTACTTTAGCCAATAAGTATGGTACAATTTTCATACCACGACAATTCTGGCTTCTGTTGAAAATAGTTTGCCACGCCCCTAGAGCCGAGTTCGACGGTGCAGAGAACATAATAATTAATGCAAAGCTGGCATATGTATGCAACACCTGCGGTTTGTTTAAAAAGACCGCAAGCATTCTCAAACTCTGCCTGTAGCGAGTGCTCAGCACCCGGTTTGGTAGCTGTCCTTCCTTATGAAACCGTGTTTTAGTTATTGGCATTATTTTCCAAGTCGCTGACATTTTATGTTTATTTAATTGCAACAATTTTGTAAGCAGCCATTCCCTGCCAGCCCCCAAACTGGCCTGAGGGTCAGCCGTTTCGTTTTGTAGCCAGGTCCAATCAAATTCCAATTTAATTTCAATTTGGCATTCAATACGCTTCACTTTTCGATTTCAATGCGTTGCCGCTGGCATAAAATTGACTTGAATTTGATGGCATATTTTGCGGTCAACTGGACAACTGTTTGCATTGCCAGGACAAGGTAACTTTATCAAATTGAAGTAGAGGTGATGACGATACAGTTTTTTGTGGAGTTGTTCTGTGTTATTATGCGATTGTGGTTTGCTACTTGTATAATTTTTGAGTTGTCTATTTAAATTCTTTTTAATTAACGATCATAATCGATGGTTGTAAGGCAAATGACATTTGCCCTGAAAGTTGGTAAGCCGACAACTTCTGGTCAGTATTTAATATGTTAATTTGTTCTGTGCTGGGTTTTAATAGGATACAGACAGGTTTGCGGTTTGAGTGGAATGGGGGATATGATGATATGATGTGATCCTTGTAAAAAAATACGAAAATCGGAAGTCGGAAGTTATAATTTGAAATAAACGATCAACACGTGCATCAGGAGACGGAAGGACTAACATGTTAGATGTTAGATTTAGCTGTTGATGTTGACTAGAAATAATTCGGAGATATCTACTTGTGCTTTTTACAAAAAATTTTAATTTTTTAATTGCATAATTAAAAAGTACAACCAAAAAATTTCTGTTTGCTACATTCACGTGTACGAATAAGACATGTTAAATACAAATGCCACAGTTCTATCTGCGGGTCACGGAGATTCTTGACAAACTCAATTAGATTCATTACGGGCAAACTGCGCAAGTGTCCAATCTAACTTTGACCATCATAGGACAGTCCTGTCCAAGTTCGGCCGTCGTTCCAGAAAAGGTCAGCAGAAACAACAAATGTGGGGCACATTAAATAAATGATTATTATTGAGACGCTGTTAGCTACACGAAAAATAATAGTACAGCTGACATTTATTTTATTTGCCGCACACCCAAGTAATCCTGGCTATCACAGGATATGCAGCCGTTGACTTCGAAACGGCAAATAAAAATTATCAACGTGTTCGTCGTGCAAATAAAACTCATTTCATATCAAAAAAAATTATGATTGCTTCGAGCTGGTCAGCGTTGCAAGGCGCTGGTCTATAAAAACTGATTATACCAGTTGATTAGATTATTTTCTGAGGATGATATTTGGTTTTTACGCGCGAGACAATCGTATAAAGTCGATACACATACATCTTTTCATGTTTATTGTTGCGATTTATGATCTGTGTTACACTCGACGTGGCCATAAATATATTGAGTTTTATTACAACCCTCGTTTTACTGTTGCTCTGCCAAACCATAATTAAAATAATAATTTTTACGAAAAACTTAAGACCTTGTAATTATAATTGTCAGTTTTGCAGCCCAACCGCGATTCAACCCTAGCACAAGGGTAACAGTAATAGCTACGCAAGCGGCAGAAGTCTCTCATTAAACATAATTCTTGTGTAAACAAAAGCTAGCGTAACTTGAGAACAAAATCGATGCGACGTCTGTAAAACGCGAAAGGCGAGGAAGCATAATTATGTGGGGCGTTGCTATTACGTCTTCAAATTGCTCCAATAGAAGTAGGCTTCTCCCGTTATTCGATTTACTGATGCCTTGCAATAAAAAATTCGAAAGACAGGACAGTTAACGATAATAGAATGACATCGTTTTTATATTAACGTGTCATGCATAGATACTATAAAAGCTTAAATTGAATTAGTTTTCAACATTATCAGTAAATTTTTCTTGAAATCGATAGTTTTTTCGTGAATATAAATTTAACATTAGTATTTTTAAGTAGAAAAAATTAAAAAAATTTCAATATGGAGATATTTCCCGTCCCCTAAATGTTTATTTTTATTGAAACAAAATACCATAATTGTAACCAAAAATTGAAGCTAAGTAAAAAATATAAATATGCAGATGGAATGTAACAAGAATAAATAAAGCTAATACTTAGCTAACTGCAAAATCAAAACACAAGAAACAAATATTTCCAACTCATTGATTGCCATTTTTGTTCGGGGTTCCTCAGTTTGCATATTCCAATACAAAAAGTGGACATCAAAATATTTAACGGTATCTGTATTTGCGAATGAGCGCGGCATCTGACGCACTCAACTCGTAGTCTATGAAATAATGAACGCATGAATGATTACCGCATATAAGCATTGCATACTTCTTGGCTGTGTACACTGATGGCTTTATTGCTATTTCTATACCCTGTACTCACTTTAATAAAAATGCATAAAAGTGATTGATGAAAAATTATAAACTTAGATCCTATTATATCTAGAATATAAAGATTCTATAATATATTGAAGGCCCATAGATTTTTGACGGAAATCTATATCCTTCCCCGTTTCAGAGTTAGGGCCAGCAAATTTAGCTGCCGATCATTCATAACATTCTTCGCAGATCAAACCACCAACTTTTTTGCTACACCCTCCTTTCGATCCCAGAATATACAAAAGTAAATTTGCTTAAGGTTCCTTTAGGGTTAAAAAATCTATAACACCGATTTAAACTTTTTCTTGTTCGTTGTTTTCTGAATATTAAAGAGCGTGTATTTAGCGTGTTGTTTCGTGCCTGTGCCTATAGTTATTATATCATTATTTTATTATTATTAATATTATTAAAGTATAACACCAAAATTTTTTTATAAAATCAAGATATGGGTGTAGGATATTTTTAAGTCGAGCGCTTTAAAGTAAATCATTCGTATATGATTTCTTTTTGTTTGGTGAGGTATGTGAATTTCTGTTGTTGTTGGTCTTTTATGAAAAAATACCAAAATCGGTTAATGTTTATTGAAAAGGCATAAAATTCGTTCTACTAGAATGGAAAATATGCTTTTGATACAATTATTGTGCCTATCTGCAGGCGCTGGCAAGCCGTGAACCAAACCGAACCCACCCTAAACCAAATGCTGACCCACCCCGAAACCTTTAAGTTCCCACTTCACGCATTGGCTTTTTTAAACAAAAAATTTTTTTCTTGTCGTTTGTTTTGCGTTTGCTCTTCGAAAAAATGCTCGTTCTCTTGCCTTTGGCGTTTCAGTATAGCCCCCCCTTCCCCTGAGGCCAGCAGTTATATGGGTCGCTTGCCGTTTGATAACAGTTCTCGTAGCCCATGCGAAGAATGGGGCGTCAAGCGGAAAGTAATTTCATGGCTATAGGGTGGAACAATGTGGAATTGGTAGAGATGATACTTTTTCATTCATGTATGATGTTGTTTGTGATATTCTAGATCTATTGCTGTAAATGTACACTATAATATTTGCCTAGCTAGCTCAAGTAGTTTAAAAAGTGTGTGATTTCATATACAGAGCTTAAAATGTTGTAATTTTGAAGTTAGAACTTAAGTCGTCACTTAATCAATGTGCAATAAAAAAGCTGTGACTTGAAAACTTATGGACATTTCTTCAAAAAATTAAGCTTTACGAAAAACGCGCAAAATTCATATTGAATTTACCAGTATTTGTAGCATTATATTTTATGAGAACAAAAAAACCATAACAATACCCGTTCACAACAAAAAATTATACCGTAGTATATAAAATATAATAATCATAATTAAAATTTAGTCAGCAGCGCCACCTACCGCTTAATTTTGTGCAAAATAATTTACCTTATGCTGTTCAGCAACTATTCTACACAATCACTAGAAACATTTACGCCATCGTTGATCGTTAGATCATAAGTAAACTGAAAAATTTTTTATCTAGCTTTGGAACATACGTAAAAATTTTCCGATTGGTAAAGCCACCAATAAGTGGAACCAAATAACTTCACTTCATATTTTAACTTTCAAGGGTAAATTTTGAATAGTGGCCAAAAGATTACTGTTTTTATAGATGAACGTAAAGCATGACAGACATTGCACAATGCTCTTTTAACTCCGTGAAGGACAATAAAAATATAGCAATGACATTTTAAATCTTTACCGGTTTATGTAGAAGAAGGTAGCTATGAAGGTAGAAGGATAGCTATTGACATGGACCTTGGTATATAGATCCAAACACTTTTATATTATTTTTTATAAATTTTGCATTTAAATTATTTTTGCTCTAATACTCTCTAAGATCGATGCTTTCATACGGTGGTCTATATCGACTTTGCTGTTGATGCCTGCTTCTGTCTGTTACATATCCTTTTTATTTTCGAAAAGTGTTCTAATAAAAAGAAATAATTGTAAGTTACATTGCAATAATTATCGAGGGAAAAAACTGATTTCAAACTGTCATTCGTATTTATTGAAATGTACACATCAACTCACTTCCAGTTGACTATTATCAGTGGTCTGTTGTTGCACCGTTACATTATATGAAATAAAATGTGCATTAAGTAACTTTTTCTAAAAATATATTTTAAATTTGTAACTAATTTGTTTGTCTAAGTTACTCTTTGCAAGTGATTTTAATAAAAAATTTATCACTTTCGTGCAATTAAAAGTTGCCAGCCCATTTTAAACCGTTACAGTGAAGGTACCCTTAAGAAACAAGATTAAAAAAAAATCACGGTAACTTCAAATAAAACGCACCTGCGGGCCAGCAGGAACGTAAAAATCAAGAAAAACACGCAAAACAATTATTCTTAAGATATCTCTGCGGCAACATTAAAAGCCAATTTCAGTTGATGACAATAGAAACAAAGCGCAACAGCGTCACCTGCCCTTAGGGGAAGATGGTAGGTCGAGTGTCATCAGATATGCAAAGAATCAGCAGGGCAAACAAAACGTTGCGTACTGCTAAAAGCTTGCAAGACTTTTCGTCTTTTTAGGCATCGACATGAAAAATAATGTCACCCCAGCCGTGTTCGCTGTTGTACCACTTGGCATCCCACGACTGTGTACTTTTAAAAATGCGTCTTACGATTTTGTTTTAACATTTTGACATTGAACATCATTGGAGTTACGTCAAATTGAGCTAGAATAAACAGCAACTAGCCTTTGCATTCTTTACTAAGTAATACAGCATAGATATATATATATATATTCAATATTTTCAATATTTTTAGCTTTGCTAGAATATTTTCACAGTTTTTTATATTTTATAAATGGCTTATTACATATATATTCGTTAATGTTTTTATTTTAAACTCCCACCTAGGCAGAAATCCAAATGCCCCTGATCAAATAGGTTGGATATTCAGCCTACCCTGGCCTAAGGGCAGGGCTTCGGGGTAAAAATGAGCTTCTTTGCAGTGCTGCGTGTGAGTATAATTGTCACCATGGGTGTCGGTGAAGCCAGCTGCAGGCCATGTTGAATTACCAAATCGTTTAAGTGCAAATTACGCCAATTAAAAATGGGTCTATCGACAATACCTCGTTCTGCAATTGCCAACAACAAACAGATGCCAACAACCCGATAAGCAGTTCACAAAAAATTTACCAAAAATATACCAAACACGAGACCAAACCAAAACCAATTTATATGCAAATGGCGATATCTAAAGCGACTGCGACGTCGGTAATGACAGCTCTGACAACGCGTCGTCGATGTGCGCATCAAGTCAATTGATGAAATTCATTGCGTTTATATGGGCACGAAACCATGAAATATGAAATATTGTATAGAGCCCGCGATGTTTAACCCTTGACGGACTAAAGCTCCTAGTGGGTAATACTTTTGAATTATGCATAAAATGTGAAAATTAGTTTGCCAAACTGAAAAATAAAACTTTTCAGCGCCATTTGAATATCAAAGCGTCTTTTTTGGTGCTATGTAAAGAGTACAATTTCATTTAAATTGAGATTTTACATAAGTAAAGTGCTTTACACGAGAGTGTCCGGTTGGGAGACACCCTGTACCTACAAAATTATACACGACGCTAAGCCCACTTCAGATTAATTTTTTATTTTTCTTGAATAGTTCCTGTGTTTATGCATGCATTTATCAAAACGATAAAGTGAGAAAATAAACGAGTATATAAAACCATGAAAAGTTTGCCTCTGAGCGGTGACTATTGACAGCTAAGCTGCGTGTTAGATATCGGTGACAGCACGGCTGCTGTCATATGGCAACATTTATTTTTAGTATCCCAATAACCTAACATATCTAATATAACAGAGATTTGTGTCTTGGACATTGAGTTTACTAATAGATTTATTTAATTCTTAATTTTAATATTGGCGAACGAAAGTGTGAGTGTATTTTGGGTTCATGTATCGTCATCGAAGAAGTAGTTCGCTCTTCCTTTTCTTTGCTTTCCTATTTATGGATATAACTTTCTATAAATCACCGATTCATGGTGGCTGCCACAGTAATCATTGAGCCGAATTGTCACATATCCAATGGGCATAGCCGAAGTATTTTATACACATGTGTACATATTCCAAGCTTACTTTGGATATGTGCACTTCAACCTTGCACAACAAAAAAATTTTCCGATATTTGCAAATAATATTAATGCTTTACAAAATACGACCTTGTGGGTGGATTTTGTATATTATTTTTAAGTTCTGTCCTGTAAAAAATTCAAGTTTCTAGCCACTGAAATTTTGCTTTTCAGACAGAAGGTCAAAGAGTTTAATATATAAAGGTAGATTTACTTTTTGATATTTTTCTTTATTAGGGCATTTTGTTCCTAAAAACTTACTCTATTGTGCAGTTTATGATAAAGCTCATCAATTTGAGTACACTCATCCGTGATATGTTTAAACTAAATTAAACCCCATCAGTTTTTGTATAAATATATATAGCCTAACACGGTTGAAAGCAACCCCTTTAGCACAGTCAGGGATTAATATTTTTACTTGTTACGCATGTGTGTGTTCGTGTATGTTAAGGTTATATTTCGGTGTGTAATTATAAACATTTATACGCGTGCTCATTTTGACTGAATAAATCAGAAATATGATGAATACTAAATAAATGTGCCATGTTAAGGACAGGACTCGGGTTATTCAGCCTTAGCAATAAAATGAAATACTCTTCAGTAAACCTTTCGGCAAGGCTAAGGCACCGAAAATGAGAGAAACAACAGAACTCGAAAAACCGGTTTTTAATTAAGATTAAATGAACGAAGCGCACACATGAGGATTTAAATTTAAATGAGCTCTGGCCAGCGGTGCGGCATTTGTCTGTCTGTTTGGGAGCTATTCCTCGAGTTCATTTATTTTATACAATATTAATTATATTTAAATCGATATTTCTGCCTGCGCTCACAAAAGATCGTATGTAAATACATAAATGAACACTTACATCGTAAATGGGCTTTCGTTATTTATATTTCGATTTACTTTTATAACGAAACACTTTTATAGTCAGGAGATTTCAATTGCGATGTTACTACCCGGGAGCTCGGCTAGTTTGGGTCAACTGGTGATACATGCCATACTGCGAGTGTGGTTTATAGCCAAACCTCGGATCCGGAGAGGATCAGAAAGCCGGTTCAGGTGCGCAAACCACTTATAAATGATGAGCCTTGACAGTATATACTCGTGTATACCCATTTAAATAAAGTATTAAGAGTTTATTGCTACCCCCATTGGGGCGCTCTGGGGCAACTTGCAAAAAGTTGTACAGCATTACCCTACTGAACTTCCTTATCGTAAAAATTGAAAACAATTTCATTAAATATGTCTCAAACTCACTTTACAATAGAAAATCAAAATGGTCGTTGTTAAATACTATACAAATTGAATATTGCCTTTTAGATTTTACAAATAATATTGACATGCGATCACATTAAAGCCCTGAAAGCTGTTTTAGTACTGGACATTTATTATAGAAAAGCTGTTTTAAAAAGATAAATAAAAGCGCTGTGTAAATTGCAAAGTATGCGTCGTATGAATTGCACTTGTGCAAGTAATTAAGCATTAAAAACTGAAGCCTGAGTCGTAATTGAGAAACTATGAAAAGAGGACATGCTGGCATTTATTAGATAAAATTGGCAATAGCTTTAAATAATATAAAATTGATTAATTATACTAAAAAATATAAAAGTCAACCAGATTAAAATAAAATGAGAAAATTTGCTAATAAGCACATGGATTTTAAAGGGACTTAAAATCTGTAGGTCAAAAAACTTATGCAGGTAAATGTAGGTAAATAGTATTTATATTGTCTTTGGAGCATCAAAAGCGGACTATTACTAGACGCTACATTGAAATCTGCAAAGAAATGTTCCTTATTTATTTCAGTCCTAAAGTTAAGCATCGATAAGATGTTTATTCAAATATAAGATTAGGAATTTGAAAATTTGTTGAAGTTCTCGTAAAGAGCATAACAAAAAAAAACGTATGAGAAGAACATAAAAACATCAAAAGCGATAATTTGCATTCGACAGAAGTCGAATTATACATTGTTCTCAATTTCATATTTCCTTGATGGTCCGTTTTTAAAATAGTATTTTTGGTAAATATTTATACTTCTTTTGTCAGCAGTTTTTCAATAACTTTTAATACCTACATATATCATGTCAATAACAATGGACGTGGAATAAACGAAATTGGTATATCGTCGTCGGCTTCTGTCAGAGGGTGCGATACACGGTGCCAGATTATCGGCAAAAGCCGTGCAAAATATTGTTCTCCCATACAAACAAAATCTTACACACACACACACAGATAATATTATATGTGATGTATAACCGCCCTTTTGTGCCAACGGTTGTAATGAATAGCTCAGACTGGCATTTGCCTGGGCAATGAGACCGCACTTATCTATGATTATGACTTTTTAAAATTACGCTTTTTAGCACACATACTGAACATAGCAAAAGTGATTTCGGAAAGACGCATGGAATTTGCCATTTTACAGCATCACTATATCAGCATATTTACACATACCATATGGACGCTACCTCAATTTAAAACAGGAAATACCTCTTGAAGTGATGCGTTTATTGGTTTGGGGGTTGGCTTTGATTTACTTTTATTGATAGATTAAGAACGTCAAAAGGTATCGCTCACCAACGATTACATTCAGAAACCCTCCGCCCATACACATGCGTTCAGTTTTGGAACTTAAGTGAAACATGTAAGAATTCCTGAGTCGACTGGCACTCAACTAAAACATACCCTATTCCCTATTTGAGAATATATTAATACTCGTAAAACCTAACTTATATTTATGACGGCTTCCATGCTTAGCCGCACAAATATCAGAAAGAACCATTGTCCTGATTTTTGTGCCACGCCCACTGGGAGGCTGGCAATACGATAACATGTCGATACACCTCATATCGCAAATCGATAAAACGTGTATATACCCCTCAATTTTTAAGATAGAGCCACCAAATTTGGTATGTAGATAGCTGGTGGCCCTCCCCAAAGGTTGCACGCTTGATGTCCCATCCACGCCCACTAGAACGCCCCCCAGCGCGCCCGCCCAAAAAAGTTTTAAATCTCCCACAGTTTATGAGCTAAAGTCACCAATTTGGGATATAAATTACTGGGAAGCTCCTCCAGAATTCACAAAAAAATATTTGAAAATCGTGAAAATCGGTTCACTTTTGACAAAGTTATGGGGGTTTGACAATGGGAGCTATGGAATCTTTTATTTAAGAACGAGTATTACGCAGTCGGTATCGCCCGACTGCAATATTCTTACCTGTTTTAAATTTTGAAATTGTATAAACACATCATAGTCTTCTTAGTGATGCTTCACAGATGCTCTTCACAGATTTGTATACCCGTTTACCATTTTAATGTTAACAGGATATTTTTATCGCGTGTAGATAAATGTGAAAGTGTGAAGAAAGTTTCATAAATTTGTATATCAAAAATAAAAAGACCCATTTGATGTTTATCTGAATAATACTGAAAACTGAGTTGTTAAAAATAAATTGCAGTTTTAGGCAGTCGTTAAGTTCAGAGGCTGATAATGAGGTAATAGGAAAAGGAGGCAATTTATACAGAATATTTTGCAGTTCTTCTATGTCTAACTGTGTTTTCGTGCAATAACTTAGTCACTCATATGACAGTTATATTATGTATTAGGCTAATCCGGTGCTCTCGGCAAAGGTTTAAAACGCAAAAGATTAATGATGACATTGAGAAGTGGATAGGATGGCATAGTATTTACATTTTTATTGTGAAAGAATATATAAGATATATTAGTAAAAGTCTATTAAGCTATACAGGCATGTAAATATTAGGATTCCAGTTATACCGCCGGTAGGCATAAAAGATGATACAGTGCAATACCATCGCTGTGAAAAACGGGTTTGATAGTCCTTAAATGATTTATAAGTAAACTTTTCGAGCTCAAACGTCTAATCAACTGGTAGATTGGCACTTTATTAATTTCTTAAAATCGGACATTGAACAAAAAATTTGTTCAAGAAAATGTTCCATAGTATTGAAAAAATAAATTTAACTGACAGCATTTTTATTACCTTTCTTAAAATTGTATATCCAAAGGATATAGTTTCCCGCGATGCAAAAGAAGCAGTCTTATAACGTAAGACACAACTCGCGAATTACAAAAACGATATCAATTAAAAATATTTACGTGCTAAATAGCTAGAGAATATTTAATACAGGGAAGGGATTTGATCAGGCCAAGTGTTTGTTTAAATTAAATCACATCTCATAAAAACCAGAGGTTGCCATTTTTAATTAATTTCTGTCTCAAAAATGCTTTTAACACTACTGCAACATATTTACCCACATCATTTTTTTCGCAGTCACTGCACACAATTACCGTATAAAAACATGAATGCTATAAATTTTATCCGCATTAAAATTACAAGATGGCATTGTTTTCATATCGAGTATAAATTGCGTTGTCTGCTCGTATAATTGCTTTCTTTTGTACATTGTACGCGTCTCAGATCTAAAGTTTTCTACGAAGAACCTTAACCTTAACCATAAAAATAAATTTTTGGCAGTAACAACACATTAAGCAGACAATTATATACCACGTACAAAATCATTTACACTATGGCCTGGTGTTTTCGTTTGCGTGCCCCATCCATAGTACAAACAAGGACACCACACCGACAAATTGTTGGTCGCCGTTTGTCAAGTAGAAAATTGAAATTAAAACAAAAACAAAAAAACATGAAAAGAAAGCGTCTAAAATGTTAACAACTTCTTGTCGTGTGTCTAGGGAGGTTCAGAAGCTTGGAAAGAACAGTTGGGGGATGACGCTATGGGAAATTATCGCGTTTTTGGTGATAAATCACGCAGGTGTCGTCGTTGCTTGTTGTTAAGCCTGTAGACTCTTTGCCCCCGTCTCAGTGACTGTGGCCGCATTTAAAATGCACCAAGTTGCGACGGCTAACTACCCCACCGCTCAACATTTTAATATTTCATGTAAAGGCGCAAGTAATTAAATTCAAGGAAAAGTAACAGCGAGCTCTACTGTGTAAAAATACCATAATTATACGCGACTACATGTTGTGTGGGCTTAGAACCCTCCTCTGAATATGCGCACATACGTCAAGCGTCATAACCTTTTACAGCCCGCAACGTAGTACTCGTTTCATGTCGTCTTTTTGGCACTGTCGTATAATTTTCGTTAGCCTAGGCATGATAATGGGTATATTAGACGTGAATAAATAAAATAACCTGCAGATATTTTATTGCATGTACGAAATAATAAATGTATCTATATAATTTTCGAACCGACTGATGACCCCAAACTAAATGAAATAAACTTTCTTGAAAAAAACCATATTATTACTGTAGCTCAATTGCATTGGTTTTGGGCCAAATCTGAATACTTCATATTAATATTATTTTAAGTTACACACAAAATATTAAGTATAGTATGAAAATAATATACTATACATTTTAATATATGTACAATTTAACTTTTTTAAGTAGCTATAAAATAATTAAAGGGTATATGCATGTGCAGTTTTTGTGTTTACTAAAATAACGCAGAGCTTATAATGTCTGCTAACCAACAACCACTTGTTTATGTCGATGGTAAGGGGAGAAAATTGTGGAAAAGCGTACGACCGTAGCCGTCTTAATCCTTTTTCCATTATTATTTTCATAATTCTTATTTACGTGACGCCAATCGTCTTCGGCATCGTCGGCTTGCTCGTTGCCTGTTCTGCTGAGATTTTAGTATATTCTTATTGCTCCAACCCCTTAGCTGCCAGGAATGGAGAGCACCCGTCTGCTTTGGTTTGCTCTTTTTAATGTTTGGCGAAAAATTATTTTCTTATAACTGAATTATTTACTGATTACGTGCTGTGCTCACAGCCTTATTTGCTTGCTCTGTTATTTACCAACCCCGTTTGAATCTTAGAAATTGACTGCTGGTACATCCTGGTAACAATATTGCCTACCGGCTGAATTTAAGTCCGTTATTCAAATTGTATATTTATGGTACCTCCAAGCGGTTATTAATGAAAACTATTTTTTTTGTAGTTTGGGGGATATTTTATGGTAGCTCAAGCACTAAGGAGCTCTATAGAGATATGGTATTGGTTTGAACTGTGAATATAAAAAAGTGCTTGTTAGAAAATTTGAACAGATTTTATTAATCACGGCTATTTTCATACAGTATACAAAAGTCTTGAAAATTAAAAACAACTCAATATATACATTCACCTGTACATACGCCATAAACTGCGTTTCAATTCGTGAAGTAGGTAAATATTTCAGCATCAGTCAAGCTAGAACCAGGTAAGCGCAATTAGAAAAAGAAAGTTAGAAAGAGTACATACAATTTGCCAATACATACAATAATTTGATAATTTGTTATTTACATTTCCACAAAATCATTACATCCGTCCATTTGAAATTCAGTGATATCCCTGAAAGTATGCAACAGTTTAACAATTTTGTAGTGTGCTTGCATAATAATTGTATGCAATCATTGTATAGCATACCTAAAATTCTTTGGTTTATTCTATCTGACTTACTGTTACTTTATATTAGCAACTTTTATCAAAGGTTAATTCCAAAACTTAGTAATGTGTATATATGTTTTATACAATTAGGAATGTTAGGTAATTTAGGTAAATTAAATTATTTGGCTGAACGGAGCGATCTGCCAAGTCGTTTGGGTGGGCTTTTTTTAAGGCTTCTTCTGCAGCGGGGGAACTTTTAAAATTAATAAAGAGAATATCACACAGAATTTAAGAGGTACAAATTAATGGCTTAATGGCAAAATTTTAAATACGAAAGGCTTTTATCGGACATCTTTTAAAATTTAATGTCCTTAATTTTTCACTGTCCACGTTACAACCGCTGAGCGAACGTTACCTTCCGCTCTTCCTTCCGTATCACTATTGGAAGCGCTCAATATTATGCTTTCATTTCTGTTTGCCAAGTGTTTGCACGATACGCGTGCTGGCTGATGAGGAACACACTGGATCCCGACCGCTGCAACCAAAGTCACCTTCCAAACTAGGTGCGCTTGCATCGAAAATACCTCCTGACGAATGTTGAACTGCCCCTGCTGTTGTTGATGCTGATGATGACACTCATAACATTGCCCGGCTGTTGCGCGGCAGAATATTACCTGTACAAACTTTGATACATGTAGCTGACCTGGGGTTGGTGCTGGTTCGAGCCGGAGGCAAACGGTCAATTCCCAACCAAGTGTAAACTCAAATGAAGGTAGAATGCAGCAATGTCGGGGAAAGCTCAAACAATGCAACAACAACAATGCAGTGGATGTAAACAAAACAAAAGAGTTGCATCCGGAGGGGTATAGATGGACTAGGAGTGAGAATTGGACTTTATCAAGCACCCGGTCAATTGGCAGTTGGCACTCGAATGCAATTTCAGTAATTAAAATAAACATTCTGACCGAGCCAGTGGTCAATGTTTGATAAAAAAGACCGAATTCAGCTGTCATTGTCATTATTATCATTCTCTTCGACATATCATTATTAGTACTTCACCGCGCATATCACTGTTGTTGTGTTAAAATCAAAACGAAGGCAATATTAAAAGAATACCTCGAATTTTATTTACCCTTTTTTTATTTAATCTTTGTGAAAGTAATAGAAAAACAGATTCCCTGAGTTTGCGATATGGGATTCCACAGAGCCACATAATTTGTTATATATCTAAAATTATATATAATAATTCAAATACAATATATTACTGTTATATAAAAACCAATATTTATGTGCAGTAAGCTTCAAAGCTTAGTTGATGTACTCTCTCCTATAGCGTTGCGTGAAAATCAAAATACTCCCAAATCCCACAAGTATGCAATGGCTTTTGTTTCAGGGCTGGGTGAGAATTGACTTAATTAAATGCAATTTTGAATGCGTTTTGGTCATTTGAGTGCGCAATTTTCTATTTGTGGTTGTTTTGCTGTTGAAGCTGAGGGCATTACCACTTGGTTTGTTTTTATGTTTGTTTAATTGTCGATGCGTCGCTTTATGCTTATTTATGATTTAATTAAGTGCTGCAGAGCCCAAAAATGAGCATGCTGGGGAACATGTAGCAGTCAAAGAGGGGTCTGTTTGTCCAGCGTAGCAGCCATTGATTGTCGTTTGTTTTGATTTCGAGACGTTATGTTGAGTCCACAAAAGGCGACCACAGATCGTATAATTAAGCGGTTGGTTAATGAATTACTGCGCGGAAAATTATAGACGCAGCTCGTAATATTTACTATGTACCGACAGCCTTTTTACACGTTAATAAATTAATGTGTTTTGTGCGACACATTTCGTTTTGAAACAAGGAAGAATGCTGCGCAATACTCTGTTCTTAGTTTGGTTGATGAAAGAGCAGTTACTTTCAACGGGTACGTAAAAAACATGGATGCTTAATATACATAACTTACTCTCACCAAAGTGAAAAGTTTCTGACACTATCTTTTTCGAGTTGACGGATTGAATACTTATCGGTTATACGTTATCAGAAACAGCCTTAATTCTTCACTAAAGTGTAAGTGTGTACCGACAAAAAACAACAGTACAGCCCAGTGGGTCCGACAGATCTTGTATCATGCAAAAAATATGGTTAAATCCTTATGATTTGACATGTTTAAATAAATACAGGCAATGGGATAGACTACAGAGTTGTGCAAGTTAGGCTTCAAGTCAACTTGGCAAGTTTGTATTGCTCGAGTCCAAGCTACATCGCATTTAAGACATGGCTGAGCCAACAGCAAATTACTTCGAAGAAATATATAAGTTATCCCTATCAATTACACAATCCGATATTTTCCCAAAAACACACTTTGAAATAAAATCATTTCTAATTTGTTGTAAAGTGTGAACGAGCATTGCGCAGTCGTTATACCTGACTGCAACGTTCTTATTTGAACGTTAGATTTCTACATATTTCTTTACATTTTTATTTTTTTTCTAGTAAGCTTTCTGCAAGTGTATAACGATTGCAAACTCACGAATTTTCGCAAAAAAAAATACAGTTTTGTATTAAAAAGGCGCTAAACAAAATACTCAGCCTTTAAATCTAGGTTTATGCGTGTGGTATTTATAATCATATTATGTGTGCTGTTCTCTAAACAAGGCAAAAGCGCAGACGCAGACTAAGTGCTGCGGAGTAATGTTGGTTTTGGATATTGAATAATTGAATTCTTCTGCTTGATGAAACACAGACGCAAAAGCACAACTGAATGAGTTAAACAATCAATTTGAGTTTTACACACAAGTGTAACACAGTAGGGTCAAAAAGTAAGGATAACATATAAGGCATTTGTTTTCCATATGTATGTAGAATGTATTATAAATATAGAATGTATATAAATATTTTTGGAAGGTATAACATAACAGGTATAATATAATAATAAATTAATGTCTTGAAGAAGTTATTCGATGTTTGCAATGTCTAAACGGTATTGATTAGAAATTCCTTAAATTATGTTTATTAGACTAAATATATACGCTTGTGCATAAATAGAATTGTATCGCAGTGTTGACTTATCTATTTACTAATTCAAAAAGTATCTTAGATGAAGCTATAGACATATTTTTAGCCAGTGTCAACATAATTTCAGTGTCGTAGTTGTGCTTTTGGCACTTAATTCATTTGTGAATGTGCCAAGTGGCTCAAACGACGCTAAGCCGTAAGATTAAGGCCACGAGCAGACACTGAGACTAGGATAGCTCTTTTAATGAGAATTGGAGAGGTGTAGAAGCGAGTTGACGACATTGCTGTCAACGTTCAACTTAATGTTGATTACCTTTTTTGATTATGTCTAAGTGTATGAGAGCACACGGCACACGGCAAAAAGCTGGCAAAACAATAAACATAAACCAAATGACGGCGAGGACGCAGGCGAAGTCGACGCGCATGAAATATGATTGAAGTCAAAATAAAACTGAGCAACAGAGCAACCACTTGAAGGGCCCCATGTGTAGAGTACTTGATGTGAGAAGGGAGAAGGTGGCAGTGGCGGCCACTGGGGACACAATTCAAGTTGAGTTGGAAGGTGCACCTCACATAGGACATAATCACTTGTGCCAGCAACAAAATTAAATTCAAGAAATATGCACAAACACACGAAACCAGAGCAACGACAGTCGTTTCTACTGCCAGCTCCTTTTGTATGCGAAATATTTTAATTGCAATAAAAAGCGACATTGGCTGGGATAGAAAAATAAGGGGGTATTAGTCGTGTACTCAACAACTGTGTCCTTGTTGCGACGACTCTCTAATATTCATCGAATAAATTATGCAAAAATCATTTCTATTGTTGTAAGTGGCTTGTCGTCGTCGGCATGTCCCATTCACCTCCTTCCATTCTTGTTCAAAAACATTTGGTATCACATTACATTTTCGTTATTGTGGTGAGAGGACACAATATAGAATGTAAAATTTAGCAACACTTGAATTTTTAATAACTATGCGCTCTTTTAACTTTTTTTGTATAATGGATACATTATTTGTAAAGCAAAAATGTTGCGCAAGGGACACAAGGTCATCAAATTAAAAATTTGTTCATCCCGAACAGCGTATTATGGTGTGTTTTAATAAATAACGAGTGAGAGGAGATACCCTAAACACTGCGATCTGTATTCATAAGCATTTCAACCCGTTTGCATTTACATATACACACACACACACACACACACACACAAGTGCACGCCGCACACACTTTACTCGGTTGC
The DNA here is from genome assembly GCA_035043915.1 of Drosophila paramelanica. NCBI lineage: Eukaryota > Metazoa > Arthropoda > Insecta > Diptera > Drosophilidae > Drosophila > Drosophila paramelanica. The sequence goes on from JAWNMO010000416.1 coordinate 64,648, forward strand.
TGCAGGTGCCCCTCTATAGAAACGAAATCTTTATTATCTGCTAAACTAAATATATGATCGCTATGAAACTTTTAGGATTGATCAGCATTGAAATGGGGGTTATCCAAAGTCCGGAGGTATCAAAATCTGCGTCTAGTCAAAACGCACATAACGCACAAAACTTGTTGTCTCTAGTTTTTAGATATTGTAAGAAAACAAAAGGTTGTTATCGATTCTTATCGATAGCTGTATAAACAATCCCAAAGACAATGCAATTCTACTTGAATAATGTACTTTTTAATACTGAAGCGAGGGGGAGGTCACCAACAAGTGTAATAATTTGTGTCTGTGTATTACTAGAATGTGGTAAACAACGTTTTGTGACTCTTGGTCTTGCAGTATGAGATATCAATACAAGTAAGAATGTTGCAGTTGACTGCAACTGCGTTATACTCGCTAACGGCCCTATTTGGCTATTATTAATTAGGAAAAATTATATATTTTATTTCAATTTACTTTATTATTTGTATTTGCGGGGGCGGAAGTGAGCGTGGCCTGGAACTTTTGTTTTCCACCAACCTTTAAAGGGGTGACCATAGTAGGTGTGGCCAGGATATCAGGTCGCAATCTTTGGGGAAGGTATCCAGCAATCTAATAGAAAATTTTGTGACTAAAGGAAATATTAACCTTTTATCGATTTACAAGCTTATATTTATATGTCTTATATGTCTTAAGCAGATAACTACAAAAATGTATCTAAACTTTCAAGTTTCTATCTTTGTTCTTATTTTATTCAATAATCATGGTGCAGGCTGTTCTGCAATTTTATATAACATATATATTATAATAAAAATATATATAGATATTTATTTAACGTAACATCCAAGAGACGGAGCGCATGACGGCCATTACTTCGTGAAACCTTTCGGTTTTTTTAAACTCTTCTTTATTTTATTAAAATAAATATGATTGTAGTCAAATTTCGATATAAGGATTTATGTTACGGTCGTATTTGTCATAGTTACAAAGTCATAAAAACAAATAAGTTTTTTATACTACACGTTAGCTTTCGGCAGATTGCTGCTATGGAATTTTGAACTTATGTTCTGAGATTGGGGCAAAGTTTTGAAAAAATTTTTTTTTATATAATAACTTCCTAACCTGTTAAATTTTGTTTATTTTATAAATTTGCAAGGACTTGTGTAGTAATTGGCAACCATTGAATATATGCATTTTTCACTGTTTTAGTGCTAAAATCTGATGTATTCACACCACCATATCCAAACCCCTGGGCATGAGGCCATTTCAGTTTCTTAACCTGCGATAAAACGCATTTAACATTGAGCATTATCAAGAGTTTTATTTTCCACTTTGCTTGTATTTATTTAAATTTGTACTCTGTTTATACGGGGGATATTGTGCATGATAACAAGCCGATTCCATGAACTGTGGCTTATCGCTTGCTCAGCTTATTTGCACAGGCGATTGCTAAAAACCAATCGGCGTAAAATTGAAACCAGCGCACAGGGCATGCAAAAATCGTAAACAGGGATCAGGGCGGTTTCAGCTTTTGGGTGTTACTGAAGAGCATGTGCCAGGGCATAATAATAAATAAAAAACAAATAAAAATGAAGTGAGTGCACCGTGAAAGTCAGTCAATGTTTGCCAACTTATGGGCGACGAAATATGAATTTTCAAATTAAACATACTGTTGGGATGGTAGTAGGAGTTGGCTGACGCGTCCACGAACATCAATTGATTGACGCGCGATTTGACACGTTGAAAATGCTAAAAAAACCAAGGGCCTGTCATCTGTAATTGTTGCACCAACCCCAAGGATGCTGTGGATGCTCAGGTTCAGTGCTCGTTGCGACAGTTCCGAATTTCGTATGCAAATCGACGACAGGCAACGGTAAAACCGCGTTGTTAAGCGTGAAATTTGTTTTCTATTCGTTGCTGGGGCTCTCAGTGGATGACATATAATCAAATCGAATTTTGCCTGGAGAGTCATAAGAAAATATTTAAATAAAAGAAAGCGTAACTTTGCTTATGGGGTAACGCTAGGCATTTGACTTGGGTCGACATAACGTAGTTTTTAGACACATTATGCAAAATGAACATGCAAATAAGGTTTACAGTTGATAAAATTGGCGTTCAACATTTGTTATTCTCGTTAGCAAGATAAAAACTCCCCTCCTTATGCCACATTGGGGAACAATTATGTGCTAGTTAAATTTGATTCCTAAATTATTTTTGTTAAGTTTTCTTTAAGTGTTAAGTGCAAGGGCTTAAAAGCTTGAATTTTTTACATTAATCGACAGGTATAGAGCTTTTTAAAATTTTCATCCGTAAAAGACATTTTTTCGGAAAGGTGTATTTTACTCCACCTTCTTGGTGGTCCACGGATGTTTAGGTTACTGTCACATTATTGACTTATAAAAGAAACTTATAAATGAAAAATAGAAAAGAAACCTATGCATAATTTATAAATTACTGATGGGGAAAAGTTAGCTAATACTTATTTGCTAATTTTGGTGCAATTAGACTGAATTACCAAAGCTAAATCTATCAACATAGCATAGCATTGCGTGGGAAATAGGACTTTGAATTTGGGAATACAAGTTTTGTTTTGTTTTATTTATTTTCCCGAAAAAACGAGTTTAAATATAAGGATACTAATGATTAATGCTGAAAGAAGTGGTAAGTAAGTGGTAAGTATATTACAAATTGAGAATTACATTGTAGGATGAAAAGTATATATCCCACTTTGATGGCACTGGCGAATTTCTTATAATAATTCAGTTTCCTCTGTATAGTTAACGGCAACAAACATACCGGGTTTTGCTCACCTTACTTACAAATTTCTATTTAAGCTTCCAATAGAGAAGTGCAGTATAATAAATTATGAGTAGAAAAAAGCCGTTTACCAAACAGCTGCGTCCATGAAATCAACATAAAAAGTCATTTATATATTTTTTCCGAGGTTTTTTTTTTTAATATATTCCGCAGTTTATGCTTTTCCTGCTGTTATTTTTTTCTGCTTCACGCTTGTTATTGGGATTCATATTCCTGATGCGGGTGAGGTACCCGAAAGTATGCAAAGTATGTGGCACTGTAGAGAATGGAATGGTGTACAAGTTGTGTTCGAGTAACTCCTGCATTCATTTATTTAAGCGTCCGTGTCTTTGGCTTGTTTCTTTGTTGTTCCGCTTATTAGCTTACTTTTTACGTGCGGTGTACTGCGGCTTTAGGCAGGGGTTCAAATATAAAAGAAAAATCTAAGAAATGTGTATCTGTATGAAAAATTATGAAAGAGAAGATGGGCGGTTGTATGCTGCGCCATAAAGTATGGTTTTTATAATAAAAACCATTATTGTAGTACTTTGTTTGTCATTTATTATCATTATTTACAAGAGATGATGTTTTGTTTATACCCTGTACCCATTGATATGTCAAATGGGCGATACTGGTTTTATGTAACAGGCAGAACGAGACATCTCCGACCCCATAAATTAAATAAATATTCCTGACCAGAATCAACAGACAAGTGGTGTGGCTACCTCTTCCAGCTTATATTATTTTAAAGCTGACAAGAGAGCTTTGTACTTGATCAGTCCTGGCCTGACTTGGACAGTGGTGAAGTTCAAATGTTCCACGCTATGCGAGGTTCCACGAGTACTTCTCGGCAATAGTGATGGGTTGATACCGTTGACGCAGTAAAGTTTAGTTCGTTGGCGCTAAACGGGCCTTGCCCATCTGTTGTTAGTTGTTGTTAGTTTTCTTTTCTGATCTTTCGCTCTACTTTTTGACCCGTGAATGGCCACAAGTGTATTTAAGGCTGGCGAGCTCTCGTCGCCAGATCTATAACTCTTGTCAGCTTTTCTTCAACCCCTTGTATTTTAGATACTAAAAAGTTGCCACGTCTGGGTAGAAGAGCACCCTTTTTCTACCTTCAGTGGATAGCTTGCCAGCAGCAGCAGCTGGCTGCTCGCGCTTGCCTACCAGTTTCGTTGAAAGCCATCTCACTCTTACTGCTATCGAACTTGCGGTCGGATTTCGGCGTGAAAAGATTTTATTTTATGAATACAATAGGCACCCTCTGACTGCAAAATAGTCAATGGGCAGTGGGGTGGACTCCTGGCCAATTTACTTCACCACTGGCTTACCGAAAATTCCGAGCGCTAATCAATGTTGAACTATTGACGGTTGGTAAAGCAGGCTTGGCGCAACATAATCTGTTATTGAGTTAAAAAATTGAAGGTAATTTCAAACTGATGAATAAACATGTAACTTTTTTCTTGGTATATGTATCATAGCATGGGATAGTTGCCTGCAATATTTTTGATAAATATTATATTGTCATACAATGAACAAAACGTGGGAGGTGACATTTCTCTCCCATAAGAATATATATTCTTAATGGATATTACCATCTGATTCAAAATAGTTAAGTGATTTCATAGATATGGATTTTAGCTTGGAGTTTGTCATTACACACGTATGATAATCTATTTTTCCCGCAGATAGGGATAGGGATAGGGACAACTACTTGCAACTACGTTACAATCATTACTTATGTGATAGTTGGCTGGATTAGATTGCATGGCGAATTGCGAAGTGAAACCGAAATAAAATCCGTCTACGTCTACGTTAATAGCAGTACTATACTTTGTTGGGTGTTGGCACAACCCTTGCTTGCAGCATGATAAATGACCGGTGTTATTCAAATTAATTGATCAAATCCGAATGTCAGACTGAAATCTGCGAGAAATTGCCAAATTACGGCATCAAATGATTTAAGTGGCGCACGGCGGTAACGCGTCTCCCATAACACAGGAAGTGGATGGATTTACCACTGCTTTTGGAATGGTGGTCTGGGTTGGGGAATGCGTACCAGCTGGAAATTTGCATGTGTCATGAAAGTGTTAGAGTGCGGGTGTTTCATGTGACACCCTGCGGGCCAGAGTGCACGGCTGTTGGGGCGGGAGGGCGATGAGGTATATGTGTGTCAAACGGTATAGCTTCCGGTTGAATGATTGAACAAATGAATGGCTTACAAACAGACGGACGCGGGGACGACAGACGGGAAGCCACATGCACACACATACATGGTTGGGGGCTATGCTGACCAAACACGTCGACTGTTTGCGGTTGAAACCCAGACTCTTCAACCAGTTGGATACCAACGGACTCGCAAATCCCCGCTGGCATATTTTTCGGTGCAAAAACTGTCTGAAATTGAAATGGGAATTGCAAATTAACAGCAGCAATAACATCGGCAGCGATTTATTGCTTAGTTGGGAGTCTGCGGACATGACTTGGATTTCGCATAGGATTGAGTAAGCCATCATTTAGTCAGTCAATTGAGTTAGATTAATTGCATGTGTTCCTTACCCGTTTGTCAGTTGGGAAAAATGATTAATTCTGTGAATTTTACATTGCTTTCGAAGCCGTCGCAAAAAACAATTAAGAATGTAAGTTATACCAACAGTTGAAGGAATTTATTTATTTTATTGTAACAAAAATATGTACGATTAAAACCTAAGAGATATTGTAATTCTTTCCGTTTGTAGTATTGTTATTATTTTCCCACATTTTTTTGAGGCTGACTGGCAAGTGACATAGCCACTTAACACCCACTCATGTCACACACTCAATCCGCTTAGTTTAAATACCCGAAAGGCTAAGCAAAAAACCGGTAGTGAAACCACCAAGCCACCACATAAAGAAAACCCCATCTGAAGGGAAGTTGCTGATGGCAGCGACGGGGACTTTCTGCAAAATTTAACAAAAACAACAAGGGCGACACACCCGGCTCAGAGTTTTTTTTTACACTAATCGTCCCTTTACTCGATGGTTTTCTTTTAGACGGGGTTGAATGAGATTCCGTTTGTGTATGTTGCAGGGCAAACAACCACCAAGAAACTTAAACTTTCAATTTGTGAACAAAGTAAATGGCATACATTGGGAAAGGACCCAAGCAACAAGTGCCCACAAGAGCAAAACGTAATCTTAATCGCCGAAAAGGAATAAAATCAAGATACATTTTTTTATCCTTTAACAAGGTTCATAACTAAACAATAATACATTTTTCGAGTAGCCCGAGGAATGGTCAAAGGTGAAGCAACTGCTGACTTGTCAACGAGACTTGGATCACGAAAAGCTATAGCACAAGCGGAGTGGTGGTTTCTTTCGCGGGACATTAGACAGTCAAATACCGCCTCTGCCAAATACGCCTATCCCCGTACACAAAGTGTACCCTCTGTGGAGAGGATGACGAGACTTATTTGTAGTAGATGGAAGTATCTATACAGAGAAGTAAATAACTACATTTGCATATGCCATAAAAATTTTTCAAGATTCAAGTTTTAAACAAGTGTTCAAAAATGGAGATAAAAGACAAGTTTTAAAGGGGGACATGCTTTACATAGCAGGTAGCTGTTGCAACAAGCATTCGAATTTCCTTGCATTTATAACTTCAAAAAATCACATATAAACATACATACATACTTTACAAGCTGCACACATCCGTCCTGTGTTTCTTTTTCTTTAACTCTTTAACTTTAATTGTCTAGAGAAGTAGAAACGGACATGAGTTAATAAACTCAACTTGTCGTGCTGATCAAGACCATTTTCAATACGTATTGAGTTTAAAAATGCACATGCTTGTACTGCATTGAAGTGTTTTCAGAAAAGGGCATAGACCAAACATTGACATAATATTATTCCTGACCGAACAATTTTATTTTACATATGCAACCTTTAATAATAATCAAAAATATGTTCCCAATAAAGGTAATACAGCTATGGTCTGCTATTTTAAAAATTAAAAGTAAATTTGTGCAAGCAAATAGAAATTCACAATGGGATTTGCTTCCACAAGTTCCTTTAAAGTTATATATAGTGACGTTGTCAACACAATAGGTTGGTCATTTCTCACGCTTGATAGCAAGTATGGTGGATTAGGTGGACCTGGATGACCAAATGAGCGACCCTCTGTCTGGCCTCTCATATTGTTTACCTTAGCATCAATTTCAATTTGCATGTGTACATTAAAAAAACCCCAATTTAAATTTAAAAGTGTTTATGGCAGCGAAATGTAAATTTGTATTTGCTCAAGCGAGCGAAGCCGCTAATATCAGTGAGTGCATGAGTATAAAAAACTGGAACCTTTTTGAGAAGTCACCCTTGTAAAGTCCAGCTGGGTTGAGATTTCGGAGTTTGTACGTACAGGAAACAGCCATGCTGCTTATCATTGAATAGATAGTAAGGTCGTTGTTAGAGTTCGTAAGCTCTTAATAGTAAAAATATAAAGGTGTTGACTTCGTCATATGTGTATGTAGTAATTCAAACTATCAAACTTAAAGAAACATTCAGATTGGTGCAACCCATGTAAACAGTCTTTAATATATAGATCTTAACATTTTTCGTATTGTCTTACTTGCGAGATGCGACTAGGAGATACCTTGAATCCAGGTGATAGTTCTCAATACATACATTTAAGCCCTCTTGGAAAATGAATTAAATAAAAGTTCCGAGTTAAGAGTATGACATTAGGTATGACAATTTTAGAATTTAAAAATATTACCTAAAACAATGTAAACAAGTGAGATTGCTCTTGTCGGGACCTCCCGACTAATAGATACCCTGAACCCAGAAATGAACAGTTGATGAGTATTGAGCCTTTTAAAAATTAAAAAAAAACACAATTACCAACGAAAAAGGAAATGTTTCACAACCGGGGCTCGAACTCGCTCTCTCCGTTTTAAGATGCACGACTCTTACCAACTGCACCACACTACCACATTTTTCGCGAGTGGTATAACATTAGTTAACCACCGCAAAAAGTCAAGGAAAACGAAAATTTTGCACTTGTCATTAAAACGATACAAATTAATAATTAAATAATAATTATGAATAACGAAAAAATAAAATGAACTCAACTCTTACCAACTGCACCACACTCTTACTTCGCTTCGCTCTATCAAAATTCAAGTTAACCGTTGCCAAAAAAAATTCCCAGAAAAACGCAAGACATTCTGCACATGCATATGTATGCGTGCACATATACACAGAAATTGCCAAGCAGCTGCGCTTTGCGCCCACTACTGAAAATAGATTCTTGATTTGCTCGTAAACTAAATTTACGATCGTTATGAAATTTTCAGGACTTATTCAGATCATCGAAATGTATGTACAAACCAATTTGCACGTGTGTAGTATTTGATTTACTTTGTTTTTATGGGTTTTTCGATATTGGGGGCGATTGGGGGGAGGTAAAACCTGAAATATTTAAATTCTTCGTATGTTTTACGCGAACATAAAAAAATAAATTTGGTGGCTCTAGCTTTTATAGTTTGGGAGTTATGCTTCAAAAACCGAGTCAAAAAAGCGATAAATATCGATAATAAGAAAACGGAAAGAGTTATCGATGTTTTGAAATAAATTTGATCTGCGAATGGTATATACGAACCGAATGAGACCAAGATCAGCTTTCTAGCTTTTGTAGTCTCTGAAATCGACGTGTTCATACAGACAGACGGACAGACAGACAGACGGACATGGCTAAATCGATTCGGCTAGTGATGCTGCTCAAGAATATATATACTTTATGGGGTCGGAGATGCTTCCTTCTGCCTGTTACATACATTTGCCAAAACCATTATACCCTTTTTTACCCATTTTCAATGGCTTCAGGGTATAAAAACAAAGCGAAATTGTATACTACTTGAATTACATTTAACATTTAACCTTTAATTTTTTAAGAAAATCGTGGTTACATTTTTCCAGTTTTCTTCTTTGTTGAATGTTAAACAAATTTGCTAAATACGAAAATATGCAATATAATACAAGTCTTAGTTTCCACATTACTTAATTGTTTTCATTAAAAAACCTAGTGCAAATTTTGTAAAACATGATATATTTTTCAACACAAGATTTCGGAGTGTAATATGCAATAAAAGCTGGCCCTGAAGTTCGCTTTTGTCGTAATTTAATAACGCGATGCATACTTGCAGGCGAACTTAATAGTCTGCAGCTGTCGTCACTGGTTTGCCGGTGGACTGAGTATGAGAATGGCAAAACATTTTGTCGCATTTAATTAATTGTTCAATAAAATTAATAAACATTTGTGGGCCTGGCAAAATTGCAACGACATCCTTCCCTGCAGCTCTGACCTTCCCTTGGCCCCTCTCGTAAAATTCATGGCATTTTTTGGTCGCTGCAATGGCACTGCAATATGTGAATTGTCAGTGATGCTGTTTTAACTGCACTGCAGTCCGTGCAATGTTTGAACAAGCCTCGGAGCACCAAGATGGGTCTGCCTCGAGCGAGGACATGTGAAAAAGTCGTTAGGAGTAAAAACATTTTGTAAATTGCTTCATAAATATCAATTTGTAAAATAATAATTGTTGGCCGACTATGTATGGTTTGAGTTTCAACTGGTATTTGTGTCTGCTGCCTTTTTGTGTATGTTGCATTCCTTGTATATGCCCCAATCGACAGCTTAATAGAAACGGTTTGAACGGTGATTGCAATTATACCCAATGCGCTTTGCGTCCTCTCACCTCAACTTATATTGCTATTGACAACAAGCGAATTTGTATGTTTTGTCAACAATGTGGAACGTAGTACATGAGACCTATACTGATGTGCATCAATTGGCCAAGTATCTCATAAAAGTTGCGGTGAACAGATTTATAGGTAAGAGTTTGTAGCGTGATTAAAGTTTAAGCCACACGCACACACACACACTTTATCACTATTGTATGGATCAAACTAATGTTTTGTGCGAAATGCTTTAACCGAAGCCCATCGGCTTTAACAATAGTATAAAGTTATATTATATAAGCAAGATTAATTTTTTATATTATTATATTTACTCAAGTGTAAGTTATTCAATCCAGTTCACCTTTTATTTGTCAGTTATTGCGAAAAGTGAAGTTTAAAAGTGCATGAACAATTTTGTTTCTAAAATTTCATTTTCGTCTTTTTTTTAACAGTCATCTCATAACTCTCATTACATTTACGTATTCCAAATGTTGAAATTTGTAGTAGTCACCCACCACTTTGACTGCCAAAATTGAAAAGTTCAAATTGAATTTGAATTCAATTTGGCTGCCATCACCGTCGGTACTTGAGCAAAGGTTGTGCGGCCAGACAAAGAAAAATCAAGTGAGTAATGGGTAGTTTACATGATGAAAGCGGCGATGAAGGGGGCTGTACAAATACAACTGGGTGCCTTGGCACAACATGTCGTTCATAAAATTTAGAGTATAGCGGTTTTCTTAAATGTCCGTTTTGCTGTGCATTCGTTGTTTATATTTTTATTTAACTTAAAACATATAACAACTTTTATTTTGTACACATTACTCCTTAAAAATGTGAAGACTTATATAAAACAGGCATTGTTTAGTTAATTTAGCACTGTCTGTTTGCCTGTGCGTCTGTTTGTCTGCCCGCCTGTGTGACCGCAGCGACTGCGGAAAATAAAAAGATTAGAAATTTGTAATGTATTCTTTATATATAAAGTCTCCTAGTTGGCGGCTTCCGAGTAGAGCATTCATACCATCTTGTTGCAATGATTTTCAAGTTTGTTGTTTTATCTGTTTGAGCCTTTACATTTAGGACGCCCTTAATAGTTTTTCAAATACTAATGCGAACGTACATAAATTTCATTAAAAATGCATTTACTAATACCCGCTACACCGCAACCGAAAACTTTTGACCAACCCTCCATTTACCTTGTACACGAATAATCTACACGAAAACCAGCTGCGACCCGGGCAATTGAAACCTCTGTAGCTCTGTGTAAAATTTGGGCTTAAAATTCATGGTAATTGTGTGCTGGGTTCAGGTGTTCGCCGAATATTTTAGTAATATCTAAAAGGTTCTACCTAGCCCGTCAAACTTTAACTACAGAATCAACAGCATTAAAGTTAAAAGCGATAAATATTTACCTAGTACGCCTGTGATTTTCCCCTTTAAAAATTATAATTTGACATCTAATTTTTTGCAGTTTAAGAGTGACTGTAAATCCCACGTAATGAACTGTTGGGCGGGGGAGTTTCATTTAATCTAGCCATATCTTGAGAATAACAAAACGACAGAGACCAGTCATCTTCTACAAGGCGAAGATTAAATACACTTAGCAATTTTGTCCATTTTAGGAGCTTTTTTAATTACACTATTTATTCTTTAATTTGGTTAAAATATTTTTAAGAAGAACGCAATTCGCAAAGAAACTCTATTTGAGACATTTTCTAAGAGGTTAATGACGTAGAAAACCAAGTTTGCTTATATATTTTTTATTTGTCTGCAATAACTGGCAACTTTCAAGTTCAATTAAGTTACTTCTGATAGATTAGACTAACATTAAAAGAGGTACACGTACAAAGCAGTGGTAAATTTACTCGTCGTCCTGAATTGAAGTTAATAGGGTCGAAAAAAATCTCCTCTAATGCTTTTCCTGATTCGTGCCAAAAAATAATACCCTCTGCAAGGGTATCAACAAGTGTAACAAATACCAAATTTAGTATAGGCAGACTAAACTTGCCGTGGACACAAATTAGTCGCACCCCGCCGTGGCAAATGTCTTGAGTTACATTTTGATGACTTCTTTACATTTGGGTGGGTCTGTGATCCCATTATGTAAAAAAAACAGCTTTTAAATGTAGAAATTTCTTCTATTATGACAGGGACATTGCGTGGGGAGTTTTTGATTCCGTTTTGTTTTTTGCTCAGCACTTTTTGAAAATATTTAGCATAAAATTGACATAACAATTTTAAACAAATTTTCTGCGTATTTGGGTGTAAAGCTTTTTTATCGCGCTTAGTCCCAGTGCTTCTTGTAGCATCCCACCTCTAACCCAACTCACAGGGGTACAGACAAATAAGGTACGCCAAGCAAGGTAGGTTTGAAATTGATCAGATTAGAATATTCAATACGAAGAACAGAAAAACTATACACCCTGGATTTCTTTACGCTAGCACAAAATCGAATTGACTAGTATTTAATGTTTGAAAAAAGATGACTTTAAGTGTATTTTACGATTAGTGCAAGAAGAGAAACTAATAAACAAGATATACTAGACGTTGATGAAAATATGAGTTAAACCTAAGAATGGGACTGACACAATATAAAAAGGAGTCAATAGCCTCTTCATGAAACGAGGAACAGCCTAATAGATGCCGGTCATAATGTCAGGTTCGTACTAATGCTGATGACACTGACGAGCGACCGACAATCTGGTAGCTAAATCGTCTTGGCTAAGTATGCATCTTGCATCCTGTTAAAAAAATTTTTACCAAAATAAGTTTTTCTTGTTTACTCCTTTGAAGGGGGTATAAAAATAATAACAATAATTTAAATAATTTTAATATTAAACTACTAACACCAACAATAATTTAGGAATGAAACCAAATTTTTATATGTTCATTGAAAAACTGTATATGATTGTAGAATCTCATATAATATTATAATAATACCATTTTACTTTACTGCAATGAATATTTCCGTAATTTTTTTCAGTGCATATCACATTGCTTCAACGTTGTGAAAATATTTTGTAAACAGATTTATAGTTTGGAAAGATAATAATTATTTGCACAAGGGAGAATAGAGAGAGATTGTTGGCCCACCGGTAGCACAGGCTTGATAACCTCTTACTCTAGCGGGAATGTGCCATCGTCGACATAAAATTGTATAAATGTAACTCTATCAGCTTGTGACTCTGTTTCACCCTCTTTTAATACTGATGCTTATTAAAGGCTTGGACGAAGATTAGTTTATCATTTAATTATTTTTGCATCCAAAAAAGGACCAAGAATAATATGAAATTGGCATGTTCAGGTTTATGAGAGCATATCCAGTATAAACATTTCTATGTATTTGTACATATATGTATATGTACATATTTTGCGCACTTTTAATTTGATTAGATAATCCCAGTGGATATGAGTTAATTTGTTATTTTCACAAACCAAACTTCAAGAGCGAACGCGGTGGAACAGACTACTGGTATATGTGTGTAATGTTTTTAGTCTGATTAAATCAACACGCTTTCTTATTTGGCTGCTAGCAAAAGGATTAGACGTATGTGATTATATATGTATTTCACTGCGTTACTGGTAATATAGTTATCGGTATGCCGAGTTTAGTACTCTTAACTAGCGAGCTTGCAATGTAAAAGTTATCATAAATTTAAATAATATATTCTTATAAGTTATACTTAAACCATTAAAAAAGTATCTTTATGGCCACATTTTAATTTTATACAACAAAGGTGTTGGGTTGGCCTAACAGTGAAATTCGGGCGTTACATTTGTCGGTTGACGCTCATGTCCAGCTGGTCAGCAGCCTGAACTGTCTAATTGTTTGTGTTTCTTTGTGACCTTTTTGGAGGTGTCAAACGCATTTGCTGCCAAACCTTCACCGCCCAGGCACGTGCATGGCTTTGATGCCGTCAACGTCGCATTTCATATTGAAGTTGATTGTTTGGTAGCTGACCACGGACTTTCACATATGACCATTAGGGGCTGGTTTATGGCAATTTTAACTTTGCCTTTGTCAACAGTTGCCTTTTAATTTTGCTTCATTTATATTAAAAAAGAGTAGCAGAAGCAACATATTCTGCTCTCTAATTGCTGTCAAAATTTGTTTGTTAAGTGTTGGCCACCTCCCACTATACCACTCCCCATTGCATGTGACTGTCTGAGACTCAAATACAAATGTGAAAATTTCAAGCGGATGTTTTGACAATGTTGCGTGTGCTTTGTTTATTTTCGTCTCCGACATGACATTGACTTTCGTTGAATAAATTCTCTGCTCTTATATCAATAAATTGTCTGTAATGTTGCATAAAACGATCGCATAAATAAAAATTACAGTCACAAAACAACAGTCCTAATATATTAAGATAATGGCGTTTATTAATCCAATTGGGGGATTTGCTTTGACCGGAACGTACCCTAGAATCTAATAATCACTAACAGGACTAGCCGTAAACATTTTGCAAATCTAATGAGCCTTAGCGGCACAAAATTGTAAAAATTAAAAAACCAAAGAAAATGTTGCCATCATTTTCATCACATAGAAGTGTATATACCCTTGAATTAAATTGTATATTTTATATTAAGCCCTTACGATAGTCCCTCTCAGAGAAAAAGGAAAGCGTACGTAAAACATTTACAGAAATTTTAATAAAATAGATCTTATATGAACCAATTACTAACAGAAAACAATTATATATCTAAACCTAGAGATATTTTATGTTATATGTTAAAAATGAATAGCTTATTAATAATTAATATCACTATTGATTGGGGAAATTGTTTCTTTTTTAGCGCTAATTAAGACAATACAACTTGCCAAAATATAAAAAAATAAACACGTCAATGGGCAAGAATATGATTTCTTTCAGACTTGAAGCAGTAGGTATTGTACTGCTCTTTAGGGTATAAAAATAAATGTACACGAGGCGACAAACATTTGGCGTGCATCAAGCATAAAGCACAAAAATTGACAGCGCGTAGCTTGCAAACGGCGAGCTAAACCCAGTTGGTATAGGGTGGGGTGCATTGATAGCTGAGCTCTCAGTGGGGTGCGAAATCAGGAATTAAAACGTCTTAATGGTTGTGTTTTTCTGAGCTGTTTGTCTGTAATGTACAGGGGTGGCTTGATATTTTTTTGAATTTCCCTTTAGCTTGTCGGTGTCAAGCCCCAAACAAAATTTTTTCTGAGGTCCAAGCAAGAACTTTGTTAAGACATTTTTTTGTTTATTTGCTTCTAAATTAGGCAAAATGTTGCAGTTTAATTTCAATTTAAGCCAAGAAGTCTGCCCTGGCCCTGCTTTTTTCTGTAAAAAAAGTATAAAGTTCAGCCCTATAAAATGTGTAGACATTTTTGGCTAAAATAGCGAAATTCGCCTCAGAGCTGTCGACATCATTTGAAAATTCGGTCATCGGTTCGTCAGCTTACGGAATTTAATTAATTTGATTTTTAATTTCGTTTGTCGCTTAATAAAGAGTAGTCACTAGATGGAGTTTTCCTCGTAAAAGCCCCAAGAATGTTGTTGCGTTTATACAAATACGCCAACTACTAGCCCAGTATTGACTATAATTTGTATATCCTGACCCATTGAAAATGGTTAAAAAATAAAAATGTATAATGGTTTTGTGCAAATGTATGTCACCATAAAAACCCCAAATTAAATACTACAGACCTGAAAATTGGTTTATACATACATTTAGATGCTCTTAATATCTCCTGAAAAAACCACAAAAAAAGTAATATTTTGTTTCAATAGTTACGTGAGTGCAGCGTGTGTGTGTGTGCATGAATGCAATGGTTGAAAACGCAGATCGCAGGGTTTAGGTTCACTTGTTTTTTATATAAATTGTTTTTATTGTTTATTAATAAAATTATTTATAACAAAAACTGTTTGTTTTTTTCATTTGTAACTTTATTTTTATATGTTTTGTTTAATTTGTGCTTTGTTCGCTTGCAGTTCGATAATTTTAATTATATTCCATTAGGTATTTTAGGCTTGCATTTTTGATTGGATTGCCATATTTGCATCAGCAATCATCAAATTAATTAAACGCATTCAAGCATTTTATATTATTTACGCTAATTTGATGCTTAGGTAATAAATGAAAATCGAAGGAATGGGAATCTGGTCCCATAAACATTGCATATTTCATGTGTTTGTAATATTTAAATTTTCCCTTTCAGTGGCTTTTGGTTGTTTATGTTTTGTTAGCAAAAGAAGTGTAAATAAAATAACATATGTGTGCACATTGAAATTGGCTAAAACTAAAGGTGACAAATTTAATTGGGTTTTAGTATTTTTTTAAGAAAAACAATTTATTCAAAGTATGTTATTACTAGTTAGCACAATATACATTTATAGATTGAACCGCATACAAAGCTGCGCATTTATGACAGCAACGCTGTTTTTGTTCCATCTCCTGAAAAATATCTTATAGATTTTTAGATTTCTGACCATTGGATGTTAATTTTCTTTAAATACATATATTACTGATTTAGCACAATTGCCTATTTCCATTTTATAACAGAGGTTTATATATTCAGTTTTTGAAAGTTATTGTTGTATTTAAGTTGGCGGGCTGTGTACTAGGCAGTCTTTCTCATTTAAGAGTATATTTTTTTTCGGTGATATACTTTTTTTTGTATATAAACATCCACTTTAGCTATGCTAGGTCCAATAGCTTTTCACATACTTTTCGGCCTTGATTTTAAAAAACTTTAACTCTAATTTTTGCTTTTACGATTTAGGCTGTAAATTTATCAAACATGATTTAGAAAAGTATACATAAATATATGATTCAAAGGAACTATTGCAAGCGTCTATCAAATTAAAACTAATGCAAATCGGAAAATTTTATTATTGCAGGCCGAGCCTTTTGTTTGGCTAACAATGCAATGGCAATAATTACGTAGAACATTTGCATAGCATACCTATATTGTTTATACTATAACAAAGGTGTCAGAGAATTATTTAGTCCACCAGAGGCAAACAACACAACAAACAGACAGACATAAGCATAGAAAAGCACGACCATTTTGACGGCTAACAGCGGAGGGCCCAAAGTTATCGCGTGCCAAATATTCAGAATGTAAACACAATGTAGAAGCAACTGTATACTGAAGACTACGAAACAGCTTTTAACGTAGCGCCAATGATTGTCCTACCATTCAATTTCATCCCCACGAGGCATGGGTGATGTGAGGAATGTTTTCTTTTAAAAGCCAGCCGGTTTGCTTTGTTTTATTTTATTGTGATTTTTTGTTTGTTGTTTTGTTTTAGCACAATGGCAAATATTATTTTCATAGTTTCTACCAAATGGTACATCGTTGTGTTGATTTATAGTAGAAAGTAGACTATAGTAAAATAATAGTGTATATATATACATATATTATTTGTATGTGTTTATACCATTCCTGAACGTGAGGTCACGCAAGATCTAAACTGGTGTACTTAAATTTCACAAATGAAAATGCTCTGTGTGCAGTGTATTCATAACACTTTTGAGTCGGTCCTAATATTTAATATAACCTAAAAAAGTGACCTTCAAATTATAATACCTAATGAAATAACGATAGAAGAGTGCTCTGTTGAAAAGTACTGTGTGCTAATCGGATGTGTCGATTTTTTTTCCTTAAGCCTTAAGCCATTGACAGTTGTATATATCATTGCCTTTTATTGTGTCTCCAATCCCAATAAAAAAATATTCTTGCGATTTTTAATACTTTGTTTTATGCTTAAAACTTGAAAAAAGTAGTCAATCGAAATCACGCGTATCGGCTAATTGTAATATGGCATATTTAATGCTATACTTACTTAGTGCTTTTATTTTAGTGTATGGTTTTACTGCAAGGAATAATGATATTGAAATTTTTTTATAGTTATGTAAGTATTGAGGGATTGTTTGAGTAGATATAGGTTAGACGGTCTTTATTGATAAAAATTGTCGCTTTTCATTACCACTTATGTATATCTAGCATATAATGCTCTTTGATTAAAACTTAAGCAATTATTTATTAATTTTATTGTTGTCCATTAATTTTGGATATTGTTTTTCATTGGAAATCTGAAAATACAAAATTAAATCATTATATTTTAGATAGGTCTTATGTGTTAAAATTAAAATTTAAATTTTTCCTTAATTGTAACCTATACAGCATAATATTAAGTTGTGGCTATATTTGTAGACACTAATTGCAAAAGTTAAACTTACTTAATACGAAGTACAGCAAACAAGGCTGAATTTAATAAATTATGTGATTTATTTACAGCGCCTCGAAAAAACCAACAAATAATTTTTCAACGCAATGCTGACAGCTGCAATTTTTCACCACTGTTTTCTTTGTAGAAATCATGCAACATTCATTTAAAATGCGCATACAACTTTAATGCTATGGCTTACGACCAAAAGCGACCAATACCAAAGTAAAACACTTCCGTGCTTACCCCTCGCACAAAACCAAATCAATTAAATTCAATTAAATTCAAAACCCACAAGCCAAGTGCATTTGTCTTGGGTAGGCGTTTAACCTTATCGCACAGAGTCAGTGGAGCCTCGTTGAAGTGCGTTCAAGGTCCTTTGTTATGGTTTTACACAACCCTGTGCTTAGCTGTCAATCTTATTCTAATTGAAAAGCGCACACAGCCTCTGCATCAGCTCACAAATTGCCTTTAACAGACAAACAATTGAAAATGCAACGCTCTGGGAGGCCCACATTCCTTACACTAGTTGACAAAACTTAAATTTTGTCTGCTTTATAAACTCCAATTGCCAACTATGATATTTTAAGTACAATACGTTACTATTGCTGACAGCAAAACAACAATTCTTTTGTTCAATAACTTTAAACGAAGGCTAGACTAATCGATGTACTTCGTCTGCGCTTGTCGTCCTGACTAAGAATAAATCAACTTTAATGGGGTCGGATATGTCTCCTTCACTGCAATATAAATATCGTAACAGGCTTATAAAATAATTTTAAATAAATTTTCAGCCTTACGTCCGCTTTACGCATCTAAATACGTTTTGGCTGTAGTCTAGTGTTAAATAAATCAACAAGTGAACTGCATTGCCTGCACTGTGAAGCTCTGGTCTTTATCCTACCATTCATTGAAACCAGACTGCAGGACATTGCACTTGTTTGTTTCTTGAATTCTAATTGACTGCGCCACTTGACTTTTGTTTGGAATGCCAGACAGTTATCTAGCTAATCCTAGACATAGGATAATTGGGACGAATTACAGAATTCCCGAATTCCTCACCATTGTGTTATCTGTTAGCTGTACAAAACTCTGCTCAAGAGTGTTTACCATAAATTTTGATTGTTTTATGCTCAGAGTGGTTAATTAATTAAAAAGTTTTTGCACCTTTAAATATTTTTTTGTGCCGCTGGGCTAAAAATGTGAAACATTTTTATTTTGCACACGGTTTGGGTTTGACAAATTAGCACGGCTTCCTCGCATGCCTTGTTAAAATATTTGAAAATATTTAAATTGACATTTTTTGTCAGGTTGCAGGTTTGCATTTTTTGCTGCCATGTTATGAATATGAACAATGTCAATTTGTCGGCAAGGTGCCTCAAGGCAAAAAGGTTGCCAGCATGATGATACATATATTTTTTTCTTTAAATATTTTTGTATCACTATGCGCACCAAGGGAACAAAAAGCTTGCATTTTCGACGGGCAGACTTTAAAATTCCATCGCTGTCAACCTGCGTGCCAAAGGCTTTAAATTTTATTTGCAAAATGCTGCTCATCGCAGAGCTACAACTAATCAAAACAAATTTAGTTAAACGACACGAAATTCGAAATGGCCAAGTGGCGGCCAGTTAAGCGGCAGTCGAAGCCCAAGTCTAAGTTCCTGCCTTGCATAAGTCTCTTATCTGGCAGCACAATCCATTAAAATTGCACATCGTTTACACCAAAAATCAATTCGCCAAAGCATTTAGGCATTACAAATGCCAAGCCAGCCACTGACTAGCTACGCGAGTAGACAGCCTACACGGGACTCGTCGACAGAATCCACGTCCTCATCCATGCTCGGCCAGTTGGTGGCCCGCTTCAAAATGAACGTTGATGGCTATAAATTTCACAAACGGCGTTTGTGTTTTGGTTTGTTTGTTCCTGGCTGCTGTTGTCGTCTGCCCTGCACAAAGCGATAAATGCAGCTTTTAAAGCCGCAGTTCGTTTATTCGTTATTGCTTTGATTTTAATCCGCCAAATACTCGAACAGAGCTACGTTTCTGAATAACTACAAGATGTCTGTCAACTGTATAGTATGTTTTTTTGCTTGGAGTGTTGATTAAATAAAATCGTATGCGTATTGAGTGAAAAAAACAAGAACAAAAAAATGGTCGTGAGTCCTCGACTAAGAGATACCCTAAATCTGCAAAAACAATAAACCAATACTTATATCCCCTTCACATACACCGTTCATCAGCCCCCTTTATAGAGAATACATTCCTGAATAAGTTCTATAAGTTATAATCCATTTATATAATGTTAGAGCTTAAATATTGCATCCAAATGCATGTAAACCTAATAACAAAAATGGCAATGCTATATTAAAAACCTTAAGGAAGTTAAAATAATATAATGGGCTGTGCGGACCTTGCCGTCCGTCAGTCTGTTCACATGAACAAAATTTTTCCGCCACTTTTGAAACTAGACACTTAAAATTTAAAATTTACCGCGTCAGATAAAATGTTGGGATTTATTGGATGAAATATAAGAAATAATATACCAAATTTATCAAATCTAATTTGTTAAATCTGAAAGATATGCCCAATAATTTTAGTATGTCACTTGAGAGTATATATTGTTCTAGCTTATCGTCCAGATCTAGAATATTTACTTATATGAATTTTTTGGAAATGCTTTTGTACACACGGTTTATGTTACCGATCGTAATGCGCTACCAGCCTAGCAATCTTGGTTCAACCAAATCAACAATTCAACATCGTTAAAGGCAGAGTCTACCCTTTTGGTAGGCTCTTTAGCCTCCCAAGCAAGCCCACGAAATTTGCATATACTGAGCGCATGTCCGAAGGAACTCCGTGCTTACTATTACCCTATCGTCCTATCAATGTCACTTCTATGTGAAGCACAACAAATTATGTGTATCTCAAAAAAAATAAATAAAAATAAAATAAATAAATAAATAAAAAAGACACCTATACGACCATAAGAAATGCATTTTCCGAAGAGGACGCTCTTTACTTATTGTATGGTGGTGGCGTCAACTTGCCTTACATTTTATTAGTGGCACCTGAAACAGCAAATTAAGATTAGAGTGCCGACGCCAACTAAAATTTTGCATTCTCGGAAAGCGCACGTTAAGTCCCTGAGTTATGGTGTGCATTAATGCGCAGTTAAATTTAAACTTAAAACATATATAGCAGTTGTGTCTTAGCGGCTTACATTAATTTTTGATGCGATGCTTATTTGCAACCTGTTCCGGTCAATTGGCATTTTTGTAAGAGTAAACAATTGGTTATTTAAAAAGTAGACACTTCTGACCATTAAATAATAAGTTAATTTTCAGAGTAATACATTTAAATGTTAATTCGATCTATCAAAGAAGTCACGAAAAATCTGTGTTGTTCAATTATCTTACATAGCACAAAAAACAAATGTGAAACATATAAAATTCCCAACATTTATGACTTGTCAACACTTTTAAACCCATGTTCCTATAATGAAATTGTTTTCCTTATACGTAATGTTTCCACCAATAAAAAATGTCAAATTTGATTTACATAACGAATAATAAAAGCAGGGCGCCAGTTTATAAAGGAATAGGTCCTGCAAAGTTGTCAGGCAAACTTTGGGGCTGTTGCTTTGTATCATAAATGATAGCAATCTAAATCAGTTGTTTTGCTGTTCAGTGTAGTTTAGTAAACCTGCATAAATTACCTCATTTACACTGTATAACATTGCGTCTTTCACTTACTTCGTTCGAAAAAAAGGTAAGGCATTATTAGATTTGACATGTTGCGCTCGTTTCCATTAATGAAACAGTAACAGATGAACAAACGCAAAGTTTTGAACATTTTGTACGCAACATCCCTTGTTACAAATCAGAAGATAAATTGTTTTTGTTCATGATTTATATATAAAAATATGACGTTGACTTCGCGGCCCCCACGCTGATGTTTCAAGGAATATTGGGTCTTTCTCTCTCGTCCATTCTATCTCATTCTATTGTACGCGTTCAAATAAAAGCAACAAATATTAATACTGTTTGTATTTCTGGGGCATTTAATATCAATTCCTATATACCAAGACCCCTTGGTAGGGGGACCTCAGTTCGTATCTGTTAGGACTGAATTTTATATCGCGAAAAGTAAAATAACTTTTTATTGATTTTAGCGTTAATGTTGTAAAGCAGATATATAAATATGTTTTTATGACCTTACGAAGTAAAAAGTTAACAACTTTTTTCGCCGCTATTAAAGTTAGGGCTTTGAACTTTGGTATATTTACTTGTATATCATACACTCACCTTAAATCGAATTCGACTCCTTTCGACTATGTTAAATTCTCAATCGCCTTCCATGTGTACCTAACAATATACCATATATTTATATTTTTAAATAGATTATTTTTTTTTTAAGTTGTAACTTGAGCTTCTATGTCTACCTTACAATATACCATATATTTATGTTTGTAAATGTGTACACATTATACAAATTAGAGTTCCATCAATTCACATCAACTAGAGCAATTATTGAGTTAATTAATTAGCCTTGTCCGTCTGTTAGTCCGTCCGTCTGCATGAACGCGACGATCTCGGAAACTATAAGAGCCAAGGAATTAAACTTTTTGTATGCGATTCATACGTTCGATAACATTAACCGTTTCTAATTTTATCGGTTTTTAATTTTTTTATATAAACAAATAAGAAGGCTCTATTCGTGTCCGCCCGATTAGGAGATACTATGAATCCATCGATTTGCCTTTATAAACATTTCGGGTGGCCACGCCTAGAGCCTTCTTACTTGTTTTTTTTAATATTTTACAACATTGATTATATTGATATATAAAACCGTGGTAATAATAAAGGTTTATCAGTACTTACTGTCTTGCTGTACATTTGTTTAAGACGAGACTAGGCGATGTAAGCGATGCTCGAAAACTTTACGATTGAGAACCTCAATCAGTTTCCCAGGATCGTTATGCTTGTTGCACGTTTCCTTCGCAGAAAAATGATCCAGGTACTCATCACGTTTGCAGTAAAGACATACACCATTGATATATTCCTCCTCACAGAGCGTAGCATTGGTGGAGCGCGCCCAATCTGCGCTATTAATTTGTTTATACAGATCTCCGATATAAATGCGAGCCGTGGATACTGCGAAAAAGGCATTGGACGCAACCGTTGTAATTGGATTATGTTCCAAATTCAACACTAGCAGGTTCTTAAGCTTGTCGAAAAGGCCGCTAATAATTAAAAAACAATTAGAGATTATAAATTATAAATCTATATATGCTCACCCTTGTATACGATCCAAATTGTTGTGGGCCAGATGAATTTCGAGTAGCATTGGTGAGTGGTGGAAGAGTTCATCAGGTAACCTTGCAATATTGTTGCGTTCCAAATGTAGCATTAGCAGCTGCTTTTGTGATTTGAGGAAATCTCTGCCCAAATAACTGATGTTGCTGCGAATGCCAATGTAAGACAGATTCTCAGATTTCCAAAATAATTCAGCGGGCACATTGTCACCGCAGTTGTGCAGTTCGAAGCCGCGTAGTTTGGTCATGTGCCATAGCTCCTTGGAGCTTAGTAAGGACATATCTACACTGCTGTTTTTAAGCGAACAGTCAAGTGAAAGCTGGAGTAACTCCGTCTGCCTGGCAAATATCTCACTGGCTACGCTAGCCATATTTCTAACAACAATTGATAGCCTATTCAGATGCGTGAGAGGGTGCAACAATGTGCCTGGCAAATCGCTTCTGCCCTTAAGCGTAAGCTCTGTTATTTCCGTAACATTCTCAAAAAAGTTTGCGGGTAACACAGTCTTAAAGCCAATTAGAGAAAGTTTCTTGAGCCCGGGGTAATTTGTAAATCGTTGTTGCAGTATCTCATCTCGCTCGACGCGCGTCTCCAAGTAGTTGGCTACCTCTAGTTCAGTGTAGTTGGTTACACCCAATTTCAAAAGCAGTTGGCGAATTGTTTGGTCGTTAGGTATTGCGCAGTTGTCAATGCTTAGACGACCGATGCGGCCAGCCTTGAGTGGAGGCAAATAACCAAAGCCGCGTACATCAAAAATACTGCAGCTGATACTGTAGAGCTGTTTGGAGCTGCTAAGTGTAACCATACCGCACTTGATGCGTTGATCCTGACATTCGCATTCGTTGTTGCCCTTTAATAAGGACTCGCAGCCATCCTTGGTGGTGTAAATGGCTGGTGTTTCGTCCGACACATTCTCCTGTGTAGTGGATAGGACAAGGCCTAGTAACAAGAACGCAAGCAACATCCTTGCTTTGGATTCCGACATTGACTGAACGCTGAAACGAAGAAATTAAACTGAACATTGACCACCAAACGAATTTACCTGTTTACATATTAATCGTCCACATACCGAGGGTTTGTTTAGAAAGCTGACATCAGCTCAGGTAAAATAGAATTTCATTGGAAATGTAATGAGCTGACCCTTTGAGGGTCATTGGAAGACATTTTGCGAATTGCCTGACAGTTTCACTCTAACTTAAAAAGCCATTACGAATGTGCCGTAATGGCTTAGGTAAATAGACTCTAGTTTCTATGGAAATATTCAGATTTGGACATATGTACTGCAGTTTAAGTAGTGTTTTTTCTCGGGCACGCACGAGTCTTCACGATTTGCTTGTGTTAAATACTATTTGCATTATGTCGGGTTGATGTGATTTACCGGAATCCCGATATAAAATTCGTTTCAATTTTTTCATACAAGCGCATCGTAGTCATTCGTGTTTGTGTCACGACGCAGAAACCGTATATACAAATTTAACTAATTTTAACAAATGCAATATGAACATTAACAAGTGAGAAGGATTTAGTCGGGACCGCCCGACAAAAAGATATCCTGAACCCTGCGATCTGTCTTTATAAGTATTTCAACCCCTTAGCATTCTTAAAAACATACACAGGCTTTCACACGCACACATACAAATTCACGTCATACGCAGTCTCTTTACTTGGTAAATGCACTAGGCCCCTACTATAGCAACTAAATTCTTCTGTTCTTATAAACTAAATCGTCGCTATGAAATTTTTAGAACTTATAAGGAGCATTAAAATATATGTAGAGACAAATTTGTACTGTTGTTACACACATTTATAGCCACACACTGCTTGCGCCCGCATTGCTTACAATTGCTCTGCTTGCGCCTTTTGCTATTTTTCTTGTAAACATTGGTTCAATTTTACCATACGGTTTCTTAAATACCTTTTATGTTTGTATAACGATATTGAGGAATTTTTTTGTAACTCTAGAGCTCATATTATAGAAAATAAGGTCAATCAATTTGAGTTTGTTTTAGGCTTGTATCGATTTTACGAAAACGGTGTGGGGTATTGATCAATTAAAATTAGCTTGATCTTTTATTGTTTTCGAGGCGTTCATGCAGACAAACGTCGGGCATAAAGACGGACATGTCTTAATCGACTCAGTTGTTGATCCTGACAAAAATAAATATACCTTTTTGGGTCAGACATGCTACCTGTTATATAGATTTGCTTAAATTATTATACTAATTTTCAATGTGCCTAGGGTATAACAAATGTAGGTAAGTTTTTGAAGCCAACCTTAAAATTTATGAAGAAGTGAATTTAAGAATTCACTAAAAATGTAATAAATCAAATAAGTTCATGGAATGGAATTCAACTTAAGTTAGTAGACAACAAAAATAAGCAATCGTTAAAAAGTGGAAAATTTCGAATAATGACCGAAACTGAATTTACTATAGGCGAACACAGGCGGCGCCCGTTATTATTTGTATTTGCAAATATATATTGAACGCGTTCACAGTGTAGTAATATCGAAATTGAAGTATGCTTTAGCAAATTGTGTATCCATTGTCATTGAATAAAAATGGAAAAAAAATAAAATAAAAAAGCTCAGTGCCTAGGGGGTAATTTGAACTCGGGACTAACCACAATCATATGAACTGGGTGTGTTAGAGAGTATCCCCATTAACTAGTTAATTTGTGCGAAACAATTCTACCAAAGTTATACAACAAAAATTACAAAATTTAATTATAAGAGGCGATAACAAAAAATGTCTTATATTTTGTTTCTATTAAAAACAGGGACATTAACTATGACAAGCAGGGTTATTAACTATGATTAAGTATAGTTTATTAGTTGAAATGTTAAAAAAGTGTTAAAATTGTATATACAAACATTTTTAAAAATTATGCTGGAACATCCTATATGTATATATTTATATCTTACTATATCTGCTTATTATTGCACTATCTGCTTATTATCTTATCACATCAATGTGGATACTGTACGGCTTGGAAAGTTCAATGTGCCTGTTATTTTGCTTAATATGAGATCAAGTTCATCGTGTTCCTTGTTCGACTGTATTTTCTTCTGAGAGGCTTAGGCGGGGCTGCTTGATTTTAAAAATTACATTTCATTCTGGTTTTCAGTTTCATTACAAATGCAAAAATGCAAAATGGCAAGTCGGCCATTATCTTCATTCGCGTCTGTTGATCGATGATCGCTGGCAGACTATCCAGTCCAAGTCCACGTTGGAGACGGGCCCCGTGAATCGTTCGAGGCGTTCATGCGTAAATGGCTTGCCCACCTTTACGCAGTTGCATTCACAGATCTGGCCAATGCATTTGAATTTGCTGCCGCCAGCCTTATGATCACATCGACATGAACCAATCAGCCAGCCAGGCTCACGCCAGGCCACTTTCCTCCATCTCATTCCCTATCCTCTGCTGTAGGCTTCAGGCAGCGCGGTAGCAAACATTTTTTACGATTTGCTTTTAGTGCCTTGAATCGCCGTTTCGTATTCCCAAGAGCTAACCAATAAATTACGTGACAGGCATGCAGAAAACTTGATTCTTCCAACTTAACATGTACATAGCATAAGCATACTTCGTCGATCATCGTTCCGTTTCGTTTATTTTGATTGAATCAATCAAAATGAGCTTTTATATTTTGAGTCAAATTCGCCATATATCATCAGATCTTTCGTATATGCATAGCAATCAATAAGTTTAAT
Source organism: Drosophila paramelanica (assembly GCA_035043915.1). Classification (NCBI taxonomy): domain Eukaryota; kingdom Metazoa; phylum Arthropoda; class Insecta; order Diptera; family Drosophilidae; genus Drosophila; species Drosophila paramelanica. The sequence continues at coordinate 91,399 of JAWNMO010000416.1, forward strand.
AGCAATCTAAATATCTTCGATACCTACATAATAATATTTGATAAATTTCCACTTATTCCATGCAATAAATACAAAAATAAATAGTCACTGTTTCACGTGGATTGCTAACTTAACACACACTTTAAATTGATAATGCTTTCAATTTATTAAGTTCATTTTAGCTGATTTTACTTTGAGAAAGTAATAGAGAAATTTATTTTCAGTGCAAATATAAACATTACTAACAGAGTAATTAGAGCGTTCGTTATTGTTGTAAGAGGAGCGTTAAATATGAGAACATGAGAACATGTTAAGTATACAAATTTCTGTTCGTCTGTCCGACCGTCCGTCTGTATGAACGCGTCGATTTCGGGAACATATAATATATTTATAATATATAATAATATAACAGCTAGAGACTTACATTTTTCGAATTTAGAATCGTTCATGATCATGATCAAGATCTATAACTGTTACTGTTTTCCCAAAATCAATAAAATCTTCAACAAACTAAACAAATTTAGCTTTTTTCAGTGCATTCATTTGCATACTTGAGCATATCTGTGTATGGATTAAAATTTATATAGCCTCAGTGGGTTCATGGTATTTACTAGTCGGGTGTTCCCGATTAGAGCAGTCTAACTTGTATATTTTTAGAGTATGTGATCAGTACTCTGTCTGTGAACTTTGGTGGCTGAAGCTGGACAACTGAAGAGGTTTCTCAGCTTTAACAGACAAGTTGTTAAAAGCTCATCGAAAGCAAAGCAAAATGTTTCTGTTAGTCCCGTTACTTACTCCATATCTTAATAATTAATAAATAATTTCAATTTTATGTTGTTTAAAGTTTGCATCAGCTAAGCAATAACCCAAGTGGGCTTCAATGGGCTCACAAACTTTATGAATCCAAGCGAGCGCAAGCGAGTGAAGGGGGGAACCAACTGGAAGCCATGCTACTATCGAACTTTATTATGCTACAAATCTTCATTGATTTTGATTTCTTGCACTGTGATGTTAAATCGCCTTATGGTAAGGCTTTTTCCTAGACTCGGTAAACGGACTTTAGGTTTCCTCAAATGGTAAATTCTTTTGTAAAACTGCTGCACAACATGACAGGCAAATAAATGGTCATAATCCTGGCCAGACAAAGGGCTGCACTCATAAAAGGGCACGGCCTGGACCCGGCTCCAGCTAATAACTCACTCACATACTACGCCGTGAATGTCTGGGCGTCTTATGGTAAAGCCAGGAATGGGGTTGGAAGTCTTCTTTTTATGCGATTTGCATTTGATTTATTTATTGTAAATTATACGCCGCATGCAAATTGGTAGCTATACAAAAAATTAAGTTGTTGTGCAATGGTTTTCCAAGAAATGCTCCACTTGCGCTAAAATTGCCCTGCAGGCCTTTTTCCGTTGCTCAAATAATAATTCGCTCCAAATTCGAATACGCACGTTTCGTAACAAAAATAACATACTAAGTACAAGACGGCAGCCAAAACAAATCATATAGCCTGCAGCGCCTACGCAATGAGAAACCGTTTCTGCCAAACCCTTTGCCCTAGGCACGGCCGTAACCCTCACGTCAAGCCGTGGCTCTCTTGGTGGCAAATCAAATAGACTCATGAAATTTAATAGTACGTACAATTTTTGACATTTGCCTTTGAAAACAAATGAAAATGGAAATGGTAATGGCAACATGAACTGGGGCAACGCCCATTCCGCGCAATTTCGGTGTTTGGATTCTTTAATGCAGTGTGGTAGTTTTTCTATTCGGCTTATTTCTCTGTTTCCGCATATTTATTTATTTTAATTAAAACGGACACGTGTTGCTGTTTTCTTGTTTTAATTTGTCAGGGAAAGTTTTCGATAAGACAGGGAATGAAACTTTTGTAGATGTGGTTTCCAGTCGTATAACTTTTTATTTTAAATGTGAACAAATATTTCAGTAACCAAGTGAATATTTATGAAAAGAAGCCCTAAGAACATGTAAAGTAGGTCTAACCTTATGACAAAATGGGAAATATGGTCAAATCGAGAGAAATGTAAAGTCAAGTGCGGGACACTAAAACGTTCTTAAGAATTTAGAATCTGCACATTCTCCTTATTAATTTTATTTTTTAAACGAAATATTTACATTTACACAGATACAATATTCTATAAATTTTGTCAAATATAAATTGAAGTCAATAGCCATATATATATTTGAAATATGCATTGGTTTTCGCTCCTTGGCTACTTTGTATGATATCACGGCCTTTGCTATAGCATATCGAAATAGGCGTGACCATTCATGTTGCACAGCCTTCCACAGCAAATGTTGCATACCGCCTCCTTGCAGAAGCTGCAGCTCGACAACAGAGCAACAGCCAGCTAAAAATGCCCCAGAGAGGTATTTGCAAAATTGCACAGGAATATGAATGCTCAGATCATGATCGTGTCTAAAAAGTAGCTACGTTTCTTAACAGCCAGTCACCGGTTGCTTATCGGTTTATAATAAAAACAAGCTGCTAGCCAGTAGCCGGCCAGTCATCAGAAGTTCGAAATTAGCATAGACAGTTGCTGTTCAGTTCAGTGCCTATGCCAGATTGTTGCTGTTTCGAATGATGTTTACTGTTTTAATGCACTTGCAGCTATTTTCAAAGTGCGTATCAAATTATAAAAATAGCTACTGAGCGGAGCATAGCCTCAACTCTTGAAGACAACAGCATTAATTTCTTGCAATTAATGAAAATTATATGAAATTATGAGTGGAACATTGAAATTCCTTGTGAACATCACCCAGGACAACCGAACTTATACCGAGCAACGCAATTGGCAACATTGTAAGTCATCGTATCGGGGGCTCGGCTTGGGTGGTCCCTTTTAGAAATTTTCATTTTCACATTGCTTGCCAAATGAAAGAAAATTAAATTTTTCACTGTCTACTTAATTAAAACATTAGCCGAAAACATTTTATCTACTCTGTCCCAGTTTTGTTCTATTTCTGTCTCTCTCTTTTTGCCCTGTGTTCATTTACATTCAAATTAACTCGTAATGAAAACGAGTTCAGCAACTTTGACTTTCGGGGGTTGCGGCATTTAATTAGTTGTTGTGATGTTTGTTGTTACTGATGTTTGTTGGCCATTTCTTTTAGCGTAGTCAGTTCAATTATCCGTGCACAATGTGCCGTGCCATTGTAGAAAGCTTTATGGTTTGTTTGGTTTGACACTATCAAAGCACATTTGTTGCCGTTAATGTCAGTTTAAGTGAATACAACGAAAACAAGATTTGAATTAAATAATCTAATTGTCTTCGATAATATGGTCTTACACAAAGGTATGTTAGCATTATCCGTGAATTTCGGGACCCTCCTTTTTAAAATTTGTTATATTTTTTATTTCTCTTTGATACTTGTTGTACCCAACACTCCAATCTAGGACCATTGCCCATTCACCATTTGCCGTTCTTTACACAATTTTTGCATACACAGCACAAACTGCAATCAAAGTCTGCTGCATCATCTATCCCATCCCAGCCCACCCGGCACAGTCCCCAACTTGCCGACATTTTAGCACTTCAAATTGGCAAACAAACAAACTCACGTTCAAATGAAATGTGAGCATAAACAGACATTTTTACACAGCGCCTGTCGGCGTCACATTTGCCAAGGTAAACAACTTGAATGCGCCCTGGCGGAGACGAGAAATCAGAATTGGGGGGAAACATTGCTCATACGAATGACTACTAGGATGGGGGTTAGAAGTGAGAGATGAAGAGAAAGCGAGCACAAGAACGAGCGAGACAGAGAGAAAGAGTGTTGAAGGAATAGGGTGGTTGAGAGGAATGGAGGAAACTCACTTGACACGCAAATATGCATAAACAAGGCATGAATATTCATGCACAGATACATATAGGCACATCTGTGGGTGCAACTTGAAAAGGACTTGTTGTCATGGTCTTTAATATCTAGACTTAGAGATGAAATGCAATACGCATAGAAAAATTTTTTCGCAAATGTTTGCACTAGCGGTTTAGAAGGCGTCAGGTGTTCGGACGACACATTAGCCGGGGTTGCTGAACCGTGTGTTGGGTATAATAGAAGTTATGCAATCTTTACAGCATTTAAATGATTATTGCCTGCACGGCTTTTGAAATGTTCGAAGCAGGTCGTTCACTTCAGACATTTCGATATTAAAATTTCAACTGACTAAAAACATTTGCCCAACAATCATAAATCCTTGTCAATCACACGCGTGACACACTCCCCAATGCCTCTCGCGGGCTCGATTGACTGTCATCATCATCAGCCTTATCCTAATCCTCAGTCCTCATAAGATTCTAGCAGAAACCATCTATTGCCTATCGCTAGTTGCAACTTTTTCACGATTCAGACAACAGCTTCGACTTCTGACTTGCGTAAGCGGAACTGATTACATCTGTCGTCATCACCAACATTTTTGAAGCTGCGTGACAAAAATTTTTGACTGTCTATGTCATTTATTTGGTCCGTCGCTTTGACAGCTGTGTCTTCGATAGCGACTTTGACTAGCACTTGATGGTGGCTGAAAAAGTTTGTTGTGGTTGGGTGCAGCTGTTTTATGTTCTGCTATACTCGGTTTCATTGATAGTGGCTTTATTTTCTTCCAACATTAGTAAACAATCAATCATCATATTTTTAATATATGAACATAATTGTGGCATTTGAACACAGTCAAGCTTGAGTCAGCAATATGGATTTGCACTAATATGACAATTGTCTACCTAATTTTGTAACACTGTGATCAGTGTTTGTGATAATTTTAACTTTTAAAAAAGTTAACAATACAGTAAATTAACTAATAGTAAATTATTTAGATTTTGTTTATATTTTAGAGTATTGCAAACTAGCTTACAAATAAAATAAAAATATATATATTTTATGAAATTACTTTCTTACCAAACCCAAAAATATGAATCCAGCCCGATTCCAAAATACACTATACAAAGCTCCGTGCAACTTTTTACCCACTTCGGCTGACTTTAATTATGAGACAAGAACATTGCAGTCGTTCTCGTTCACGTTCTTAAATAACAGATTCCATAGCTCCCATATATCAAACCTCCATAACATTGCCAAAAGTAAACCGATTTTCACGTTTGATGGCATTTTCATCATGATTTGTCCTATATATTGACTCCACATTCAAAATATATTCATTTTTGAAAATACAAATTTTTTGAATTTTTTGGTTAAAAAAGCACGCATTCATGTACTCAATCGATTTTACTTGTCACTAATATATATGCGAAGCGGAAGGGGACGTGGCTGGGCATTTTTTTACCTATCTTCCAAATTTGGTGACTATAGCTTTAAAATGTTTGAGATATAGATATTCGCGGTTTGTGTGGGGGGTGGGGGAGTGGGGGTACTGGCCGTATATATTTTCTGTGAATTCTGGGGGAGCTTCCCAGTAATATATATCCCAAATTTGGTGATTCTAGCTCATAAGCTGTCGGAGATATAACCATTACCAATTTTTTTGGGCGGGGGCACTGGGGGCGTTCTAGTGGGCGTGGATCGGATGTCGAGCGTGCAATCTTTGGGTACGGTCATTAGCTATCTGCATACCAAATTTGATGGCTCTTGAAAATTTAGGGATATATACAAGTTTTATCGTTATGTGAGTCAGATAAAACGGTTTTTATGATTACGGGGGCGGGAAGAAGCGTAACCTAAAATTTTTTTCTGTGATGTTTGGGGGAGCATTCCATAAATATAAATCTCAAATTTGGTGACCCTAGCTCAAAAACCGTGGGACTACTGTCCCAAATATTTGTAAATGTACATGCACTGCTTGCTCCTGCACTGCTTGCGTTTCCTACGACTAGGCTTGTAAAAGTTGTTTAAATTTACCAAACTTTTTATACCCAAACCCTATTAAATATGAGTAAGAAGGTTTGATCATGTGTATGTAACATGCAGAAGGAGACATCTCCCATCCCATAAAGTATATATTCTTCATTCGGACGCAGCGATCTTGAAAACTAAAAAGAGACCCTTTTATTTATACGCAGAACAATTTTATAAAAAGTTACAAGTAGACATACACTTTTGGTTTGTTCATACATTTCAGAGCTCTTATTTAGTCCTGACATTTTCATAAAATTATTGAAAGTTATTTGTGTTTCTGTGCAAAGAGGTTGGAAAGGTTTGTAACGACAGATCTCAGGGCTTAGAGTATCTGCTAGCCAGGCGCTCTCGACTGACTTTAATTATCACTTGTTTTTTTAACAAATATTTCTGAAACTTTTAGTGCTGTAGACTATTTATATTTTTTAACTATTTTTAATAGGTTTAGGGTATAATTATCGTGCGTGCATCGTGTACATTGACATGTGGGTTTGTTTTATTAGCATACATCAAGAAAATTTCGATTTATTGTGTTTATTATGAGATCTAAAATAAAATAATGTAAAAGAAGAAAGGATAATGCAACTTTCCGCAAACCCAACGGTAGCTAATTTGACTTTTGTTGGCAAAACAACATTAACAAAATTGTTTAATTTGAGCAGAAAATTGGTTGCAAGGTAAAGTGGCTGACTAAAGTAACACAAAAACCGCAAGAGTTTATAGCTCGCTCACTCCTAACAGTATCTCATTGTCAGGCCTAAATCATGTTTAACGATCAATAAAAGAACCAACTAAGTAGTCGTCTGAAACCCTGGATCACCTTCCGAAGCGTCGTGACCCATTGTCAGTGTGTATTTAGATTTTTTTCTTTAGAACTCATCGTTCGTCGTTTTGTGTGGGCTCTCGCAGCTAACTCAGGGTAGGTGTGAATATAGCAAATTGAATGCCCGGGCGGGCAACTTCAAAGCTTATATGGCAACTTTGTTGCCAGACCAAGCTACTTGTTATAGAAAGCCCATCTTAAACGTCTATTACTTTATTGTCATAATTATTCAACGACAGCCTGATAACCTGAGGCCGAGCCATCGCAGACGGTCGTGAATATGTTTGTCTGTATGTATGTAACCATCAATGCGGAGTATGTCACAAAGCAAACATTGGACCAGACATAACTAACTACAACATTGTAAACAATTCTATCATAGCTATACCTATCAGTGCATTATCAGTCTGTGTTGCTTTATTTACCAAGTACTTAAATTTGACAGCTGTACCTGAACTCTTGCAATAAGGAATTTAATGAATTTATCGAAGCCACATGTAAATCAAATCGCAACTTTCTAACAGCTGTCTTAAAAATTAGCCTTGCTTTAAAAAAAAAATAAGCGGATATTAAGACAACATTATTTCCGCTCATTTTAATACCAAGAGCGTGCAGAAACAGTAAAATTCGAAAGATAAACACACAAATCAAAGTCATCCTGAGCCAAATGAAAGTGAAACCCAAAGGAGATTTTAAAAAATTCAAACATTCTTTGCATTTTTGGGGTAATTTCTGTAGCAAATTTCATGATAGATGGGGTGGGTAGCTTATTAAGGAAGCACGTGCGGGGAGTTTTGTTGATATTGTTGCAAGAACACCGCAAAATCTTATTAGAAAATTCAACGACTTATTCGGTTTATTTCGTTAGCATTTGCTTATTGGGGGTGTAGCAGATGCATTCGAAAATTTCACAAGCAACTGCACTTATAATTCGTAATCAACATAAAAATAAAAAACATAAAAAACAGCCGCTTACAGCGAAATGGCATTTAGCCAGGTAACCCACTGTGCACAGTAGGTAAAGCTATTAAGGGTGAGGAACAACGACTAATGCACAGAGGATATTATAATAAGCGTGGTTTTTCCTTCTACAATTCCATTTAATACGAAGAAAATAAGAGACGCCGCAAAGTAAGTAGTGTAAATCGCCTGACGGCTTTTGGCTTTTCATGTTTTGCCCATTCTTCGCTTTTATCAGACTAATAAAAAGGATTTTCGTCGAAGGCGTCTCGTATTTCTTTTTATTATTATACAGCCGTCTATGGGTGGACGATGCGGGCGGAGCTTTGTTTATTTACTAGTCTTGTCATATTGCAATGGACTCCAGGCTGGCCCATTATGTTTGTTTTTTCTTTTCACTTTTTTATTGTTGTCGACAGGGTCGTTTCATATTGTGCGCTACCTTTTATAAATGGATTACGGCAATTAGACTGTGTGTCCGTAGTTGTGATGGGTGCAAAAGTTAGCAAATAGCTGAAATAACATACACACAAAAAAAAAAAACAGTTGATGGAGACACGACATTGAAAACTGACTCGGCTGCCGATGCTGGTCAAGGGTATTTATACTTTAAATTACTGAATTCGCATTTCTGTTTTGTTTTTTCCATTGGCTCATTTTACTGATACAGAAAACTGAGGACATTAATTATGCTCAGAAAGGATTGAGGCAAGCACGAGCATATTACAAGTGTACTGGTGTTTCTGTTTGCTCTCGTGTCATATTCAAAAGTTGGCTACTCCCGATTAGAGCACTCTGTTTGCTAGTTATTTTCGTTGATAGTCATTCAGAAACTTATTAAAACTTATTTATAACAGCAAACATCATTAGGCAATTCCATAAAAAATTAATCCAAATGATTCGGCTAAGTCGTTATAACGAATTTCACAGATACCAGTAATAATTTATTCGTAGACTGTATGAATAACCAAAAAAAAAAAAATCATGGACTACCGACTGAGGAATACTCTGTTCCCAGCTTAATAACACAATTTCTCAACTGAAAAAGAACATACTTTATTTTTTTAATTTAACAATAATTTAAAAATATAAAAAATATGACTATATGACTATATATGGGCTTAAACAGTCAAAAAGTATATTTTCTACCTTTAATATTTTGTTGATTTATAAAAATAGACACAAAACCAATACCCTGCTTAGATTTTTGGGAACACAGTATAATTACAAATTTGTACCTTTACAAATATGTACCGTGAAATTGAACAAATAATGTACCAAGAAAGTAGGCGACTCAACTCAAACAACCTGAAGGTTATTAATGATCTTATGTATTATTCCACAGTCGGGCTAGCATGAAAAACTCAAGGCAAACGTAAAATAACTGTAAACACTACTGAAAAACATGTGTCTTTTCTACTATTCATCTTTCCCCATTTTAATGCAAATACTGATTTTGCGATTCAGAAATCCAACATATTCAGTTATAGTTTTACACAAATATGTGAAAGCCAAACTGTTAAAATACTTTGAAGTACACAAAATGCCAAGCCGAAACAAAAATGCAATAATTATTTGAAGAAGAGAATAGTTTGCTATTGGGCTTCTGCCACATACATACACAGCTACCCATCAAAGACATTAAATATTTTGCGGTTTATTGTACATGCTTTAGACGGGACGACGTTACTCGGGCGGGCTATGGCCAATACCACGACAGGACATGCACAGAAAAGTGTTTTCGGTAGCTCGTTGAATACCAAGCACATGTGACATTCTTTTTTATACCACACTCACACTAATGTGAGATTTATGTTGGAATCATGCAGAATCCGCCCATGCTTGACATTTATAAAATTTGTGCGGAATTTTAGACGAGAAACTTGAAAGCTGTATCCTGTGAAACAAAACAAGACGAGGTGAACAAACCGTTTTGCAAAGCGGTTTCGCCAGCACCATCCATACCCGCAGCTATAGTAGTTAGTATTATGATTAAATTATGTGTGTGTGTGTGTGTGTGACTGAGCTCCTTTTTGAGCTACTTTAGAGTTTTAATTTATATGCAAATCATCTTCCTGTCGACATTGTCTTGCTGTTCAGCCCATCGTGAAACAAAAAAGGGGAACTATTAGCGCAAAAATGCAAAAGAACATAAGTGAGATTTGATGACAATTGCGGTGATATTGCAGCTGCCAACTTGTGCTACTCGTTGCCAATAAGCTAGTGGGGATAGCGTTCATCAATCAATTCAAAAGCAATCGCAACATTTACAACTAATAAGATTTTTTTTTTTTAAAGGTTTTAAACAAAGAATTTATTTCTAATTAATATTTAACATATAACAAAACTTTAATATTTAATATTAATAATAATGTGCAAGTTAATATATAATATATAAGTGCCTGTCAAATTTTTCAAATATATGTTAAAGAAAATTTCGAGCGAACACCGAAAAATTGATTGATCAATAATATTGATGATCTTATTGGTTTTCGACAGAGCCCAAGCTTTCTCACAGTCTTAATGGCAGTTGCCTCTCGTCAGCTGCGAGCAAAACAAAAATAAAATGCCATCATGCGCATTATTTAGGCATTAATATAATTTTCATGCTGGGAATGTGTGCAAGCTGTCGAGCAGATAAAAGTTAAAATAAATTGATATTGTAGCAAATGAAAGCTTTGCAAGCTGATTTGTTTGACTGGGACAGTTAGCAATCATAATCACAATTGTACTCGCGCGCAAACTTGTACTCGTACTTTTAATGGACAATCGTCATAATTTATGAGGCCTGTTGGCAGCCCCTATCAAAAAGCCACGACTAAATTGATAAAAACGACAATCGACAGTCGACAAACAACAGACAACGTTGCGTTCAACAAAAAGCTAATGGAAAGGAAGCCGGTGGCAATTGGGAATCGAAAATTGGCAAGAGGCCACTGCAAACTGGAAGCAGTCAGCAACCAAAAGCAATGCTCGACAGCTGTCAGCATTCACACGTCATTTAATTTCGATTAGTCGACAGGCAAACAAACAGGCAAACCAACAAATAAAGCTACAAATTTGTCGTGGAATTGGAAAGCGCGGCAAATTCTGTTGATATCGGCCAAAAAACACCTGACCCGATCCTGCACGTAATTGTCGCCTTCGAAATGAACGAAATGCCTAATTGGCACTTGAGGGTGCGTACAGCATGTGACAGGGGATAAATTAACAGAATGGGAGCGCTGCCGGCAAGTGCAGCCCAATCGACAACTTGCAATCAAGTGGTATTTATGTATCTGTGTAACTCAATTTTTGATTGATAATCGTTATGCATTAGCGGCAGTCTTAATTAAATAAATAAGTTAGGTAGATTAGAGATCAAAGTTAATGATGTCCAAGCGACTTCATCACTGATTACGTCACACTTTTGAATTGGCCTTTGGGATTGACTACCACGTCAATAATTGAGTGATTTTGAATCGTAGTAAATTGATGCATTAAGCTTTTTTCACCAAATCACTTTTAGAGTGTTATTCGGATTGTTTTTTTTGTTTTGAGCTGCTTTTGTTTTAATATTTAAAAGTAAATAATATAGTTATGAGCAACCAAGCTATTAACCCAAATCAACGTTGCTTTATAACCAACAGTGATATAAATCAGCAAAAAACCAAGTATAAATAACCGGAAGATATGTAGCCATATTCACCTGTCCAGCGATCTTTGTTTACCACTTTTAATTCCAGTTTGGAATCGCAAAAGAATTTCCCCAAACAAAAGAGGACAAAAATAAATCGCTTAACACCCAACGAACAATAACAACAAAACAAGTAACAACGCTTACACAGAAGGATCTTTTTTTGTGTAGCGGCCGCTTTGTTAATAATTATTAGTTCAGTTGCTGCCAAGACCAGAACGCATCCGAGGCACTGGATGTGGAATTGCCCGAAGCGTCGCAGCGACAACAGCAACGCCGACCAAAGGATACGTTACTTGGGGTCGTTGAGGATGTTGGCATGCCTATGTGTTTGCGTCGAGTAGTAAACGAGGTTCAGGTACAAGTCGACCTTACACGAAAATAGCTAGCATTCCTTTTGAAGTTTACGCACAAATATGCCCCATCCACGCTGCCCATCAGCGCGTCAGGCAGCCAACAGGATAATAATTAACGCAATAATCATCGATGAATGAATATGAGCAGCAGGCGGGCAGCGAGGAATGAATGACCTGCTTGGCATGGTGAGCGCGTTTAACCCGTTGCTAGCTAGGCATGTGCCCCCGCGCGTATGTCCAACACCATGAAAGGTTCCCAGCTGCCTGACCAGACACCCAACCGACCCCTCATTTCTTTTTCCGGTGCGTGTGCTCATTTTGTAATTTGCGTAGGTGATGCCATGGAATTTGATTTTCACACGTGTTCCGCCCCGTTTCCCTTTTTGTTGTTGTCGTTCATTTTATTGTTAATAATAATGCAAATACTCTATACAATTATCTTCCAGTCGATGATTCCGCACACGCGCCGCATAAAAATAGAAGGCCTAAATCATCGGCAATGCTATGCACTAACGATTTAGTCTGAAACTTATTTTTCCCTTTCTGTTACACCCGTCTAAGAAAAACAAAAATAAATATAAATTACATAGAATTTGTAAGATCACGAACGACTCAAAAAAAAAAACAATAGTTGTAACTTGCTGTTGTGGAACGATGACAACTTTAAACCCTCAAGATGTTCATTGCCGACAGTTTAAATTGTTGCTCTTTGCTGCGCAATAAATCATTGATAATTTGCTAATAGCAGGAGAGTAGTACCTGAGTTAGTAGTTACCCAAACTGGATATTGAATTTCGCTGTGGCTTAAAACCTGGATGGGATGAGTTGCGAGTTGAGAAATGGGACATGCTACGAATAAGTATAAAAATGCTAAAATATAAAAGTGAATATAAAAAAAACAAAGACTTTAGAATATATAATATATGTCGGAGAGTTACACACGACTTCGACGAACCCAAAAGCGCAATTCTAGGGAACGAAACGCAGACATTACTTGGATAGTTGGATTGGCCAAAGGGGGTCTAGACTTTGGCCTCATTTTATTGGTAGATAAGCATCAAAAGCCGCTCAGCCATTTTGTTGGATGAAAAGTTTGCGTGTGTTATGTAATTTATCATGCAATTTGATTTAGTTGTACGAACTCCAAATTAATTTCTGGGCTCCCTAAGAAGGCAATGTAAAATTGGCCAGCACTGGATAAGAAGGAGTTTATATATATAAGCATAGCAGTTTCTGAGGGAGCCTTAATAACGTTATATAACCATTTTCTATTTCTATAAATATTTAAATTAATTTAAATAGTTTGACTTTCATTTTGAATATATAGTACATAATATAAGATTTGGTCATGTGACAATACAAACGGCAGTTGGTCTTGCTGCATTTAGAATTCATACAGATAATCAAAACTTAGAGAGAGTTATTTATTTATTAAAGATTTAGTTAAATAGCTTCGTTTCTCCTTTTTACAAAATCACTATAATACAATAATTTAAATTGTACTAATATTTTCCGTTTGTCCGTTTGTACGTCCGTCTGTATAAGTTATGTATTTTTAAATGAACACCGGTTGGAATGTAGAGTACATACACCCTAAACAAATTTTAATACTATGAATAGTCGAGTTGAACATCGCATATTAGCTATTTTCAAGTTATAAGGTTGTAAATCTGCAGTGCAACGTTAGCAAAACCAGCTTTAAGATTGAAATTTGTTATAGTTTTACTTGTGCATCAATATTTGGTACTTTTAATAAGTAAAAAGATAAAAAAGTTTAACGGCTTGTGTGGTTAAGAAAAACTTTTTAAAGCTATATATATTAGACGATTAAAACGACAAGCATTTGTTGTACATACAACATAATCAGTTAATACATTTTCTAATGGATTTAACATACCAAGTTTCGGTTCGACCTATATGATCGAGTTGTGGACATTCGAGTTATTTAACTAAATTGGTTAGAATATTGTCTGTACGTGCTAATGCCACGGAATCTCGTTAAACTTATACACTCGACTTATAAAAATGCAATTTAAGGAAGTTGGACTGCATATAATTAAAACAAAACAAAATAAAACGGCTGATGTGCGGACAACGTCAAAATTTGCAGCGCGAAGTGAAATTAAGATCAGCAGCAGATAATTGAACCACAGATGGCGCCACTAAATTGTATACGTAAAATTTTTAATATGAAAGGATTTATGGTTGAAAGTTTTAATTGTGTTTTGTAGTGAATTTTCATATATTTTTATTGGTATTATTATTTATTTACACGTTTTGCGGCTGTGCTTTTTTTTTATGTACATGAATACTGACAAACAGCGTAGAAATGATTAAGTAGCATCTGTAGACGCCACTGTCTGAGCAACAACAGTTGCTTAGGACATTATGGCAACCAATGCAAGGGCCGAGCGCCAACTGCTGCTGCATCTGTTTGTATGCAGATATTTGTATTTGTTGAGTTCGGCTCTTCCATGCATTGGTATTTGTTTCGTTGTTCCGCTCTCTGAGCGTGCGTATGTGTAAATGTACGTCTCTCTCGGCATTTACTTGTGTGTGGACGAAATGGTAGTTCAATTTCCATTTCTATTTCATTGCACGTTTTCATTTCTATGTTAGTCGCTTAGCTCCGCCCTTAAAAACGACGCGACGCGGTGTTCCGTTCTCATTTTGTTCCTTATATACAACGACTGCGCTGTATTTGCAGTTTGATTTTTGTTTTTGCATTTGCTTTGCGTTTGTATTTTTCTTTGGATTTTAAGAGTACCTTTTTCATTATTTACTTAAGAGCTTTTGCTTCTGTTTCACAATTTTGTTATTGTGTATGAGTGTGTTTGTATTTATCCTGCTATGCATTTGTTTATGAGACTCATTTTACAATTTAAAGGCATTTCCTTTTGGGACCCACCCTCAAAAATAAAAACAAAAAATAAATAAATATTGTTTTGTGTATTAAACAAATATTTTTCTCTCAAGGTATTAGCAATATTTTGGTTTCAGTCTCTGTTTAATTTGGACCGGTGTCGTATCTAGGTTGACTGCATTCTGGATTGCTAGTCTCGCTGACTAATTTAAAACTGATGCTTTTTAGTAATGATGGCCAGTTTAAAGGTACAGTGGGTTATAATTAACATTTTTTATGTTAAAAATATATAAACTTATAGGATTTATTTTTTAAACGCATTGTAAGTTTCAAGCAAATTTTTTCATTTAGCAAATTTATTTTCTCCTCTTTCCCTTTTATATTTTCTATTTTATTGCTTTTTCTGCTCGCCAGCAAGACTCTTACCATTTCATTTGCAATTTTCTTTTCTTGCTTGCATTTTATGACTTTATCTTAAGCTCTTATTGACTGCCACACCCACATCTAACTTTGGACTCGGCTTCTTGAACTTGGTAGCATCTGCTTAATGCAATTTTCTCGGCTAGCTAGTGAACATTACCTTTTACTGGCGGTTTCTTCCTGTGCCTGATTTACGTTTTTCACAGTTGCACTGGCTACCACTTAAATTCTTTGACATTTTCTGTTTTGGGCAGTAAATAGAATTTTAGTAGTCATAGGAACTGCGCTCTATGCATTTTGGCGCTATGGCTAACGCCTATTCAGTCGCAGCAGCTAACCGGATATATATTTTTTTGTTTGACAAACTAGGATCTATTTATCTGTTTTTGTTTGTTCATACATATATTTTATATCTATGCATAAATATATGCATGGAGTTTGACCCTGTTGGCGTCTTAGCGTGCGCTTCACATAAGTATAAGAATGCTCCTCTTTATAAGCAGGACCACGTCGAAGGTGTGTGTACCTACCGTTATTTTATATTTATATCCAGCGCCTAGTCGTGTCCTGAGTGTCCTTTGTTACAAGTTTATGACCATGCCTTAGTTTCATGTCTCCAAAAAAGTGACCATAATTCAAAGGTATACAAAAGGCTAACTTCCGCTAAGAATTTATTACCATCCCAACCATTTGCATTAGCTGCCCACATTTTTGTGTGTATTTATACCCTGTACCTACTGAATATGGATAAAAAGGTATCGTTCAGTATCGATATTAATGCATATGCTAAAATTATCGATAATTTACTTGCTTTCGGATTTAATAAATATACACAAATCAAAAAGATTTCAATGTTTCGAGAAACGTATACTTTTAGGTTACGCACACTTTGATTTAATAAAATCAAACAACAAATACCGAGGTTACCCAAGTTAGAAGACTGTTTGGGTTTATGATATTTCCTGGTCAACGCAACTATTTCATAGTTTACAAATTTCGTAAATACGATAAATGCAAAGATAAGGACAAACAATGGTTTTTATGATTACTTAATTTTCATAATTTTTTACCACGTTACCATATTTGAGTTAATCCTGGGACATCAAAAAATCATTCTTTATTAAAACCTATATCGTACTTATATTAAGATCATGGTCTATATCGCTACCCGTAGCCAAGCGTAATTTTAATAAAACCTGGCACAACTAAGTCTTTGAATATAGAGAGATATTTAAATTATTTTATTAAATATGTATACATGTATATTTATATATAAGCATATAAACACGTATGTGAAGAGGCTGACCCGCAGAAGTATATAAAAAATAGATAGTAGACCCAGGATATAACCTAGCTTAGGATTCGTTTTGGTGTTTGCTTTATTCTGCTAATGGTGGTCACACACTTTTGGAAAAAAAAACTAGCCGGGTTTTTTTGCTATCATATTTGCTTAATATATTAGAGTTTGTATAAAAGTTCCACCAAAATACTTTCCAATTTCCATCCCCTGTCCACAAGTCCAATTTTTTTTATCAACTGCTGACTGACTTGTAAAAAGTTTGCTCAGCAGTTTTTGACATTTTGTATGATGGATTGCACTTTATGCTAATTGAGTTTGAACACACTTACATACGAACATCTTTTCGACTCACTGTTTCTGTGCTCTATCGCCTTTATTTTGCAGTCATTGCCTTTTTTCGCCAACAACTTTTGTTACATTTGAGCCCCGGATGAAATGAGCATGCAAGGGTTTCAGGCTGCCACTTACAGACAGATGTGGTGGTTTAGCACGGTAATTCACAAATAGCTTTTATATTGCTGCTATGCATCAGGTGAGTTAAATCTTTTTTCTTAATCATATATGGAGTTGGAGGAGGTATCCAAAAAACGAAATATTTTTAATCTGTGTAAGATATAAGAAAATAGAGAATATAAGAGAACCAAATAAACCCCATCGTATAATCTCAGAAATACGACAAAAAGAAGAAATCTTATGAAAAAGTGGAATATATTGAAAAGAATTATAAATCTGATGTTTTTTAATTTTAAATAAGGATATTTAAGCCAGAGACACGAAATTTTCTGTGCAATTGTGTAAATATCTTTTTTGATTTCGCAGAACCCTCGATTCGAAGATCTGTAGGACTCACCGCGACAATTTTTCACTTATATGCACCTTACCACATATAAGAAATTTATATTATCGTTCAGTCGTTCGCCTATTTTGACTTAATCAGAAATTGTATTCAATAAACAAATTGTAAAAATTAGAAAATTTTTAAGCGGCTGACAAACGGATAAAAATACAAATGATGAAATCAACGCTCAGGCAAACAAACTTCCTGAAAATTTCGTTGCCTGATGATGATGTATGATGATGGATTGTCAACTTAATTACAATGCCAAACAAAGGCAAATTGCATAAAACACTTTTCCGAGAGTACATTTTCACATTGTGTGATGCCAACTGGCGGCAACTTCCCAACAGCCTTTTCAAATATGAGTATGCAAAGCAAACATTCAAAGGACAAAAGGACTCAACTGGCAACATGCGGTAGCGGGATCACGGTCAGGGGAGTGACTGCTAAGCTGCCTAATCTTCGTTGCAATTGTTCGCCAGGCAACGACCAACGGCGGCAAACGGCAAACGGCAAACGGCAGGCGACAAACGGCAGTCGAAATCAGCTTTTCTAGCCGACCGTATTCTTTGTAGTGCTTGCACGAACCCAAAACCGCATAATAATTACACTATCACATTCCACGCACACACGACTCACATGTCCTGCATCCTTTCGCGCACTTAATAAGCATAGCATCGTAAATTAGAATGTTTTTGCTTTTTCACACAATTAAAGTCAACACACAGCCCCGTGGGGAAGCAATTAAAATTTCCAGTCGCCGTGTATTGTTTTATTCTACAGCGTTTAGTTCTCGCTTGTCATGTGATATATGTATGTGACATGTGGCTTAAATATATAAACGCTCTGCAATTCTATTAATTAATGTCAACACGAGTCCATATCTGAGTCTATAAATAAATTCCAGCAACTGTGACCATCTTCACTAAAATAACCTTCATAATTTAGCTAATCAGTTGTTTAAAATAACTATGATGACTGAGATTATTCTGACCTATTAACCATTAATAAAGCTCATGCTTAGCGAATAGTAATGTGAATAGTTTAATTCATTTATCAAATACAAATAACTCCTGCGTCCCGCCCAAAGCTTGGATTCCTTTTGATTGCCTACGTCTTCCCCCACTTATTTGTCCGTTTCTTTAATGGCATCAATTAAAATTTTTGTACGTGACAAGAATTTTGTGCCTCAGCCGATAAAACACGCTTTTGATGTTGGCCACAAGAGAAGCTCATCAACAACAACAAGGAACAACAGCACAAAGCGTAGAAATTATAAATTTTGAAGCGTAAAATTAAAATTTGTCGAAGAAGAAGACAAGTGAAGAATTCGCACCAAAGCAGTCGAGCAGAATTCAGCAAACTAAAAAAAGGGGCCAAGTGCTGTGGGCGTTGCCAAATGCTAGCGATCGTATTGACAATATACATGTTAAGAAGACTACCAAGGGTTTTACTAAGCACCTAAGTGATATATACGCAATAAAAAGACTAATTAATAGAATTATATATTTCGTAATTGTTATTAAATTCAACATTTTTTTGCAATTTAGATAATAATTAGATAATAATTTCATTAGAACTAAATGTTGTTAAACCTTGAAAAATTGAAAAAGGAAAATGCTTCAAAAACCTTACAATAGCTCATATTTTTTGCTACTTGTTATCCTTTAATATATCCTTCTAATTTCCATGGTTCCATATTGAATATTCCTACCCTTCTGATCACTAAACAAAAAGCAAGCCACAACGCATTTATTTGTGCAATGGTGCGTGAAATAAATGTCAACCGCAATTTAAACCGCATATGCTGATAGCGTTCCCTGCGCATGGTGCCAACCCACCCGAGACCGTTACACATGTCCCAGACACAGGCACATGTTTAGAACCACACCCAGACGGGGCGATATAAGACGTCGTTTTATCTTTTTATTGGCTGCCGTCGTTGCCGTTGTTGAATCCCTAGACACAGAAAGCTAAATAAGTGCCACACTACACAAGTATTTTTCCAGTCCATTTTTTATGCGATTTGTGCCTTAATTTTTTGTGGTGTTAGTTTTTAGCGTCTTTTATATTTATAATGTGCTAAAGAACGCATGCCAAACACACACGATTATGAATCCGATTTAATTTCCTATCGCCACACACATGGGAGCTAACAAAGTAGTCAAGGAAATGAATGTTGCTAATAAATTTCAAATGCAACAAAGTGTCGAACCGATAGACGTGGATGTGGACATGGACAGAAGTTCAACGAAGATTGATCTGGCGGAATAAATGGTGCTACAGTTAGAGTGAGAGGCCAACGGGAATGAAAACAGGTTGACTGCAGGCGATTTCGGCTAGCTGACGCGAGTATTATTCATTGTTTTCGCTCCTAAAGGGCAGACACCCCCAGCAATTCGAGTATAAAAACAAAAACTTGGCCAGACGGTGACAAAGCGCAAATAAATTTTCGGTGAGCGCATGATTCGGGGAACGAGGCTTAACAGACATTTAAACGTTTGTACCAGCCCATGAAATGTCCTTGCCAGAGAGACAAACGACAAAAAAAATTTGGCAACTGGTCAGGGGACACGATGGACTTGACTGCGATTGGGGAGCCAAGCACATTTAGTCAGTCAATAAAACTTGTTAACGCCGTAATTGCCGGCAATTTATTTATGTGGCTTAAATTAGGGAGTGGGCTTTTGTTGGGTCTGAGTAGTTTCAATTTTGTGTGTAGTTGATCAAATCTTTTTGGTTTACCTCACAAGTAATTAAAAATTTATAGGAACGCACGTAAATTGGCCAATAACATGCAATGTGCAAAAGTACCGGGAATGCAACAGCTACAGCTTGATTAATTTAAATTGGGTCTTAGTCTTAGACCTTTGACTCAGCCCAAGGAAAAGAGACTTTAGACTTTGCATGTTAGGTAAAAATTAAGTTGTCGCAAGTGTTGCACTAAAGCAGTTGGGGTCGAGGTAAAGTGAGATAAATAGCGCTCGATGTGAATGGGCCATGACGACAACATACACCATACACAATTCGGAAGAGCGTTCTAATTGTAAATGCCGTTTAAACCAAAGGCAATGGCGGATACACAATGGCAATTGACCATAACAGAGGCAATGCATAAGATTATGTATAGTGTGAGCCAGTGATTGGTCAACCGACTACCAACTTGATTGTCCTGAGTAGCCTTTGTTAACTGATAACTTATACCACTTTTATAAAATCAACGTATATATTATATTTATTGTTTAATATAAAATGCCTTATTATTCTTATCTCTTTGATGGCCATCGTTGCCTTACGATCACAATAATGCCCTTATGTACACCTCCAACCAGCTGAATGCGCAACCTACCACTAAACTTTACAGCAAAACAGAGGGGCTTTGCATCGAGCATATGTTCGTTCTTTTGTGGGTGGTGCTACGGTTGTCAGTTCTCTTGGAGTTTTTGTCACTTAAAAAAGCTCAATACCTAATATCGTTTACATCCATATCAATAACCCTTTTTCATTTCACATTTCCATTTCAGTGTTGGGGGCTACAATTATTTTGTGTTATGACAATAATAAAGGAATAAGTAAAATAACAAAAATTCTACAGATTTTAGCTCTAATTGTTTTTATTAATAAATTTGTACAGGACTCAATTTTTCGAAAAGGCCCTGCATTAATTTGGACGCGTTAGTTGAACAACTGGCAAAAAGAAAACTACAAGAATGTATATAATAGGCTTAATTTAAATAATTCGAATTATTATTATGAAATTGTTGTATAATGTTGTAACTTCAATGCAACTTTGTACAACAAAACTTAATTGAATTGAAATGACTGTTTGTCATGATATCGTATAGCCCACAACATTAATTTGTTGTGGCCATTACCATAATACGTTAAAACCGTTTCGGTTTCGTAGGGAAAGGTGGCTGCCTTGCATAAAAGAACCGATAGCCCTCGGGCCTTCAATATATTATATTATTAACATATTTATTTACTTCAATATTAAAATTTAATTGGGAAACTCTGGTATGTCTGGTAAGAAGTATATACTACTACTTTCTTTTTTCGTTGACTTAATAGATGCAATTTTTTCTAGAAACTGTACTTCAACTTCTTATTGAACATGAGTAGAAGGAAGTATCAGAACAATCATCAAAAATTATTCGGTGTGTCGATACATCGAGCAAAAAAAAGTAAAAAAGTGATCGAGTTAAAATTACAAAACACATGCGCTGTTAACATCGATCCAATTTTTTAACATTATTAACGTACAGTTCGCTTTCATTTTGGCTCAGTTTTATCTTTAACATGCAGAAAAGCTAATTAATTATTAGAACCAATCGATATTTAGTTTATATTGACAATACGATTATCGAATATTCGAATCCCGAGGGCCGCAGTCGCAGATCCGGTAATTTTAAAAAAAGTATAAAGGTTTTAGTCGGGACCGTCCGACTAGAAGATATCCTGAACCCTGGGATCTATCTCTAGAAACATTTCAACCCCTTGCATTCATATATCCATACACAAATTTACACACGCAAACGCACGCAGTTCACACTTAAGATGGTGGCTGCGTCTATGGTATTTCATTTGTGGTTTTTTGGTTTTTTTTTTGACTTTTATAGTCTCCGAGGCATAGTAAGAAAACATAAAGTTGAAATCGATTCTTATCGATATTAGACATATCGAAGCGAAGGTCGAAAAGTTCTCTAGCTTTTAAAGCTTCTGAGCTCACGTTGTTCATACAGACGGACAGAGAGACAAACGGGACTAAATCAACTCAGTTCGTCACCCTGATCAAGAATATTTATACTGTTGCGTGAAGATTGTAGGACTGGAGAATTCTCGTTTAATGACATCAATATTCCGGAAGGAAATATAGTAAAATGGCAAGGGGATTTAAATTTTATAAGAATTCTTCTTCCGGTCTTCTATCCGATCCTAAGGAATCGTAATTTTTTACTTAGAAATGAACGCAAATAATTAAAATGATTGTTTTTCAGTGGCTAATAAAATACTTTAGATACCTTATACTTACGATTATATATCCATAAAGTATAGGGCTTTATTATTAGGGAAACTGTTCATAATTTTTAAAGACGGAATTGGAACTCCACTACATTATCAATAGAAATGTTACTGGTTACATATTACCAATTAAAAATCGAAAGGCTAGTGCAACAATATTATATGATTGGTTGTCCCTTACCCGCTTTACCGCCTCTTTCAAATATGCCGTCCCTTACAAAACCGACCATCACTTAATAAAGTCACAAATCAAGTCGTAGTCTGGCCTGAAACTCGCCTGTTTGCCTGCATGCAACCAATTTCTGACTATGACAGGCTCACAAAAGTTCAAATCTGATGATACATTGTGGCAGGAAATGCAGTCCACATATACAACACAACACGAGATATAGTCTCTCAATTGCAGTTGCAGCAACGAGTCTCGCAGTTCATTGTTTCAAATTTGAGTTCGTGTTGTGATACCAAAAATTTCAAACTGTAACCAAATGCCTTGGCCAAAAACAAGAGCTGAAACGGATGCGGGACCTGGACGTGGAAGAATTGCTGGTTCATAAAATGAAAGCAAAGATAAGCGCCGAGCCGAGTCGCTCCGAACACATGCAAAAAACATTGGCAGTGGTGGCGGCAAATTGCATATTGCATGCGACCTGGACGTGTCGTGGTAGGGGCGAGGCATAGCAGTGTGAAAAGCACAGCCTGCACAGAGAGATGCACACGGTCTGATAGGAGACGGAGTGGGATGTCAGAAAGTTGACAATGTGCGAACAAATAATTCCATCAGCAAGAACAAAAGCGTCGAGTGTTTGTTTGGGTGGCGACGCGTCTGTACCACTACCACTTATATCCCTGTCCATGCCTGTCCTTGCAATTACAAAGAACCAATGCATATGCATATGCAAGGACTCCAACGTACATATGTACGGGGGCTGGCAATATGTTTCAATTGATGGCCACACATACAGCAGGTAATCTAGCAACGCTCCCAACACTTGTGCCCTGTGCGATTATCATTGCTAAAATTTATGAATTGCAAAGGGAAAATAAGGAGGGAGAGAAAATGAGATATATTTGTGCCTTGAATGTACACATAACGCACATACACGGTTGCAATTGATTTTAGTACAGAATTCTTGTTATACCCGTTCGCGAAGTAAGAACGTAAGAGAGAAAACATGAGTTTGCAGTTCGACCGATCATTACTCTGGAGGGCGTGACACTTCGAAATAATCTATATATCTCCTTTTGTATTAAATCTTAATTCACACAGCTTTACAGACAGATTACTGATGACCTCCTCTAGAGTGAAATTCTTTGGCAAATCGATAAATCTGCATATCTTGGGGGCGAAAAGTAAAGCCGTGCTTGAGTGACAAAGTTTAGCAGGCAGCTGATAACCTTTTCTAAAGATCGCCCATTCCTCCCCCTACGCAGCCCCATAAAAACAAAAATATATAACCTAATCATCCTGTAGGTTAAACTGATGCTTCTGCACTCAGCTCCACCATATACGCAGTATAAGCTTAAATATCTTTGGTGTTTTTGTCCGATATTAATACAACTTTTGGAATTTGAACATGCCATCTAAAATGCAAGACCAATGTTACGGTATCAAAAAAGGAAAATATTCCTACACAAATTTGTAATATGCTCAAACCCCAAAAAAAAGCAAAAAAAAAAATACGGAAAACGAGATGGATTATCAAAATTAAAAATAAACTTCATGTGCACTAAATTTCATGTCGGTAGTTCTTATTGTCTGTTAGATCGACGCATTCATACATACAGACGGACAGACAGACCGATATGGCTAAATCGACTCGAAAGAAAACTCTTTAGAAAACAAATAAGAATACTTTAGTCGGAAGCGCGTGACTGGGAGATAACACTTTGCATTTTCGCATACATTCTAACTAACTTCAGAACTTCTAATAAGATCAATCTCATGTACAAACCAAAGCTCAAAAATTGAGTACTTGAATTGGGTTTTTTATATTTGGGAGGAGTGGGGGGCTTTCAAAAATATTCTTGATCTGCTTTACGAGAACATATTAAACCAAATTTTGTGGTTGTATATAGGGCTAGCGAAAATTTAAAACAAGCTTGCTTCGATATGTTCTGTGTGTCGTCACAGGCAAAAGGATTTTTCAAAGAATACTTAATACTAGGGCAACAAATTTGGGTTAAATAAATATTTTAATATACTATAACACTGAGCTATAAACTAGTTTCATCAAAATCGGTTAAGAAGCACACACGTTTTTAAAGAA
The DNA here is from genome assembly GCA_035043915.1 of Drosophila paramelanica. Lineage (NCBI taxonomy): Eukaryota > Metazoa > Arthropoda > Insecta > Diptera > Drosophilidae > Drosophila > Drosophila paramelanica. The sequence continues at coordinate 115,771 of JAWNMO010000416.1, forward strand.
AACGTCTGGTAAAATGAAACAAATTTAATCAAAATAGCAGCAGGCGTAAAAATACACGCGAAAGCATTTTGTTGTACGGAATTAGTTTAAATGTTTGTAACGAAAGCTCGCAGCTGTTTTCAGCGTATCTCCTTTAGGGTGCTCCTGAATTAAGCAATCTTAATTGTTTTTCAATAATTTATCCCTAAATCTAAAAAGACATTTTGAGCATTGTTCGTCTTGTGTTTTTTAAGCTGTCTGTATTAAAACAATATTGTCGATGCTTTTTAAGTTACAGACTTAAACTTAGTATTTATACCCGCGGCAAAACCCGATTAATTTTCTTAGCTACACACTCTCTGATTGAGATATTGTTCAATTATTTTTCTTTTTATACGAATTCTACAATAGTGTAGCATATGATTGGTATTTTTTGTACTCCACAAATCATAGTTAGTTTAGTTATTTCAATTCTAAATACTTGCTACGTAGATAGATAGATAGTACCCTCTCAAAAAATATATATATATTCAGCCCGCATAGCCATATTTGGTCGTCTATTGGTTAGCGGACTTACCAATCAATTTCGGCCGTGTCGCGAAAACGTCATACCTGGCTTCAAAATTCGCGGCGCTCAATAGTTCTTGTTCATTTGTCGTACTCTCGGAACACCCAACGAAAGCTATATTTTCTACATGCAAACCAAAAATTTGCATATAAATGTGAAAACACATTCAAGCTAACAAAAAGCAAGGAAATGAACGTGAGGAGAAGACCCCAACGGGTACGCGACGGTTGATGCGGATGCAGCTAAAAATGGGGGCAGCCGAGTGCAGTGAAATAAATAAAATTTTTGTGCGAACGGCCATTGAAAATGTACGAGAAAGTAATTAACTTATGGATGGGCAAGGGGGCCTGGCTGAAAAGAGGGACTATACGCAGAAACTACCAGCGTAACTACACTCTCCACCCATTATCCTTTGCCCACTCTCGCATATGCAAATTTTGCCAAATGCAATGCACTTTTGGCTGATGGTGGACATCGTTGTCGTCGTCGGTTGCAGGCAGCCATTGCACAGCTCAATTGCATGCAGAGAATAGAGTTGGACACGCCCCTCACACTTGCGCGTTGTACACCCATTGCCGACAAAATAATATCATTTTCGATCAAAGTAATTATTTTGCTTTGGTCTACAGCATAATTACGGCTGCTACGCCGCGGCCTGGTATTGTATGGCCGGCGCATTGGTTGACTGCTCGTCTCCTACCAGTAGACGAATGAGCTGGTCGGTTTTTTAAATGGTAATGGCCTCTGCTTATGGTTGACATTTTTCAACAGTTGCGGCGGCCATTTTGGCGCTTTGTGTTATACTTTTCCAAATAAAATGTCGTGCACTGTTTTTGAATCCCTGATATATGCAAATATGTGCGAAATATAGCCTGTTACGACGCCATTTTGTGCAATATAAAACTTTAAATGAATTGATGATAGACAGATGCAGCGTTAACTTTTCTCTGTCATCTATTCCATTTGCATATGGTTGACAATCGACTGCGCAACACTCTATCCATAGTTAAGTTAACAGCAAGTGGGGAAATCTTCAGACAAACAACACATATTTGACACCGATTTATTATTGATTGATATAATTTACAGCTTTTACGTTTAGAGAGAACTATTATTTTGTTTCTTGCAGAAGGAGGAGCTACATGATATTGTGATCTGATGCTGGTTTTTTTATAAGTCATTTAGATATTTAAAAATATATTTTGATATTTCAATATTTTCTATATAGTGCAGATTTCCGATTTTGTTAAAGCTTTTACGTTGTCAAGAAAATTTATAAAAGTTGTAAGTTCTACTTCCAGAAAAAGTTCTGGACCCAAAAACTTAATTTCTAACCGAATTGGAGCAATAAGATCTTAAAACTTTATCTAAAAGTATTGCAGACAAACTAAAAATAAATTTAGTTAATCAAATGCGTTTATATGTTTCTAAAAGCTTGAACAATAAAAGCAGTACTTTTCGAATTTATCTTATCCCTAAAGATTTTAATTAACCAGAGGGCAACAAGCTGAAAAATCTGCATATGTAAGCAAAAACTCAAACTGTTTAAAGTTTCTTCCGAAAAAAGTAATCAAAATGCACAGCGCAACCGAAGTAGCGGATGCGGGAATAACACTACAGCTTCGGGCTATACCACCAAACTGCATTCCAAATCAACAACAGAAGCTAACAAAACATGCATCAAATTCATCCACAACCTCATCAGCAGCAAAGTAGACAACAGAGGCAACAACATGTACAGCGTACCAGTCAAAAATAAGCAACGATGGTGATGATGATGGTGATGATGATGAAAGCAATGAGACTTGTCCAGGCCGGGCTTGATCTTCCGTTTGCCTAAGTTAGCAACTATTCCATCAGCTCGACAACTATTGCAACAACAGGCCGATTCGAAACTTATTACTTACCAAACAACTCTAGCAGATTGTAATGAACTTGAGAAATTTGATTGACTTGACTCGCGACTCCGCCAAGTTACAATGAAAAAATTGCAAAAGCATCTGAGGCTATGAATGAATTGCGAATGCCATTCCATGTACCAGGCAGACATACATGTATATGTAATGGCAATATGGAAGCCACGACCGTTGAGCAATATCTAAATATGAATTTAATGCATTTTACACAAGGTGAACAAGGAAAAGGTACAGTGGTACAAAACAACAACGTCAAAACAAATTTACAGATATTGCCCGGCATTGCATGGCCCGATTGTGTCATTTACTTTGCAATTAGTTTTCCGCTTTTTATGTAAAGTTGTCAGATTCCATAGCACCCATATATCAAACCCCCATAGCTTTGTCAAAAGTGATCCGATTTTCTCGTTTGATAGCATTTTGTTCATGATTTGTCCTATATATTGACTCCACATTCAAAATATGTTAATTTTTAAAAATAAATTTTTTTTTGCATTTTTATGTCCAAAAAGCATGTAATCCCCCCTTGTGAATTTTGGAAATTTTGCATGACGCACATTGCTCAAACCCAATATACTAGTTTCACTTCGTGAACGAGTATAAACACAACCACAAAAATAATAATGGAGTTTGAATTACTGTTTAAAAGCATTTAAATATATGACTTTAGGTCGAAAACAATTGGTTTTTCTCCACTGTGCGCCAAGGAAGCAGTTATTGTGTAGCTGACACAACCTGTAATCCTTGGCGTTTTTTGGCGGCATACATTCTCTAATATATACACAACATGTATGTATAATATAATATGACATAGCATACAGCATACATATACAGTCATACATATTAATACATATATTAATATACATACGTCTGTTATACATATGAGTATAACAAAAGCGCTTTAGGCGCGGTATAGCCATTCCTCATCGGCAGATGGCTGAGAGTTGCAAAGCTACATATATATATGTAGTAGAAGAGGAGAGAAAAGAAGAAGGAAGACAACATCTTTCGGTTTGAGTAGGTTGCCCAAGTGGTAAAAGCGGACGAGCGACGACTGAGTGCAGACATTGCTAATAATTTCGCGTACGTTTTGTGAATTTGTAATTTTAAAATTATTATTGCCTGATCTTAAGAGGAGGAGCGCAGGTTCTGCGCGCGCCGTTGAGACGGCATTGATGGAACTCAGAAAAAACAACGACATGGATCATTTTGATTGCTGTTGTTGCTGGAAGACATTTTGTCTGATTGGAACTTTGTTTACTCTGATTTTATTTTATTTCGCTTTAAAAAGAAATTGAAAAAAAGAAAGAAACCTCGAGTATTGGTTCAGAATGTAATCAGAATTTACCATTAGCCAGTGAGGTTTGAAGAAATTTCTTTGTATAGAGTTCCCAAATGATGTCGACGATTAAAATTATTCTGTACTATTATGCCTCGTATCTTTGAAACATTGTTGGTTTTAAAAATGACATGATAATTTGTGCACAAAAATTATAAGGCAGTATCATTTATTTTTCAATTTTAAATGCATTAACATTGTGTATGCAACCAAAGTTGTTCCCTATATAATTTATATTCCCAAACTTTTGCTCAAATTAAAAGTAATTAAAAACTCGGATAGGAGATATTTTTAACTGAAATGCGTCCCAAAACATCACAGAAAAAAAATTTTGTCCACAGCCCCTCCAGCACAGAAATCCCAAAAACTGATAAATTTAAAAATAAATTTTATTAATATTTACTATTTATTTTAAAAGAAAACCCAAAAACTCAACAAATAATCGGGCAATTAAAAATTTTAGTTTTTAAATATTTGAAATATGCCGATATTTAAGTGATGCGACCGGTAATATACATGCAAATTTTTCTCTAGCTCTAAAACTATGAAAGATATAAGCTTTCGCAATTAGTGTGGAGGATGTTTCCGTTAGCTTGTTACACACATTTGCACAAGACCATTATACCCTTTTTACTCATTTTTAATGAGTTTAGGATATACAAAAAACCTTGGTACTGTCGTTGATTTACACGCATCGTATCAACAAAGTCAGAGATTCTACACACTGAGTTCAACTCAATTGTTTACTCATGTAAATAATTAGGCAAAATAATGGTGCGGCACGCAAAAAAAAAGGGATCTTCATGGGCCTTTTTCATATTCAAACAAATATGCATATTTGTGAAATTTATGTGTGGCAACAAAAGACAAAATAGCGTGTATTGCTTGGCATTAGCGATATCAACCACGTGCCCCCTCTGCTCCTTATCCTTCATGATTATATTTTTCTTCTTGCGTGTCCGGCTTCTAAAACTAAATACAAGCAATCTTATACTCTTACAGTTGGCATTTTAAATTTCGTAATAAATGTGTTACGCATTTGAAGGGACTGGACAAGTTTTATGCTTATTTTTTTATTTTTACATGTATACAAATCTAGCGCAAATTACACAAACAAATTTGGCGCCACTTAAATGTTAAACATAATAATAATTAAATATACATACGTTTTACTTAATATAATATAGTAATTATATTATACTTAAAAAGAAGATTAAAGTATCTACTTGCTAGACTCTTTTGCTAGACTCTTTTGCAAAATAGAGGAGGAATCGTCTTATTTAAATGTTAATTTTGTAAAAACATATGCAAGTATATAAATACATATTTATATGTATATAAGCACAGTGTTTATCAAGTTTAGCCTACCCTTAGAACTTTCCTTAGGCTTAATTTGCTTCTATACCGATTTTCCATCTGTGCTACCACAAAAAGTACACCAACTTATTCTCTATTTACCTTAACGCAAACAGCATTTGCAAACTGAAAAGTAAAATCTAAATGAATTATTGGATCCATTAGCAAAATCCATTTACACAAATTTAATGCAAAAGCAGCTTCTGTACTGTCAGGCAGAAAAACTTTATACACTTCGCTGAACTTTTGGCAGTGCCTAAGTTCTTTAGGGTGGGGGTATGTTACAGCTTGGTCAGGGTTCGTCATTTGTACTGCGATGCTAAGAGGTTGGGGGGAAATAAAAACTTAACAATTAAAAAATAAGCACACCAAAGAAAACATTTTGAGATTTACGCATAATGCGCAAAGGGTTGCGAGTCAAGTAACGGGTTGAGTCTGAGACCTGAGCAGTTGCACAGAAAACAAATCTGAACCGAAGTAAACAGATATTCTAAACCATAATATACTCTATTCCCAGTTTTAGGAATAGCGGAACATTTTAAATACCTTTTAGCCCTGCTGCTGTCGGAATTATTAATGCAGCTAATATTTTTAGCAAGTTTCATGAGTCTAAAGCGTATCAACAAGTTATAACTCTACCATGAAATTTCCAAACACAACCGAATATGCTTTTATTAAATAAAATGTAATTCTTACCGAACCCAATATACCATTTTCCCTTTAGAAACATGGTATATATAAACAAATGTTAACACCAAAGAATGTGGTATGGAGTATTGGCCTGTAGCGCATTAAACTTTCTTTTAGAAATGGTTAAGCAGTTAGGGGTTGGTTTGGATAACAAAAATATTGTTTTAAATTTTTTCGGCAAGGTTAAGTAGAACTCAGTAAGAATAAAAAAACTTGCCCTTTTTAATGTAATACAAATTTAATCATAAAGCGGATTGAGCATTGGAGGTCCAAAATGTTAAACATATTTTTGAGCATTTTTATTATTATTATTATTATTATTATTATTATTATTATTATTATTATTTTTAATATTGTTATTATTATTATTATTATTATTATTATTATTATTATTATTATTATTATTAATATTTTTATTGTTAAAAGCTAACTATTTTATGGTTAATAATTTTTTGAAAATTGGATGAAAATTTAACTTTTACTCATATATTCGTAGAACACCCTGGGCTGTATAGTTCCTAAAGTATGAAACACATTTATATCATATTTTAGCATTGATTAAATTTTTCTCACCTAAAGTTTGGGATTTTATAAGAATTTCCCTCTTATCGTGAGACATCATAAACAATGAAAACAGTGAAGCTTCTTAGATTATACGGTTCAGGGTTTACTTGATACTAAATATGTCTATAGTTGGCATTCTTTACTGTTAATCAACATGTGAAAGGAATAACACTTTTTTTAAAATTCTCACAATATTAATTTACATATTTATGTTAAATTGTATGCACAAAATAATATGATTTATATTTTAAATTTACCCCAACTGTCGGACTAGAATAAAAGCACATTTTTTAAATTATTAACAAACCACTTAATTTGTTGTTATTCTGTTTTAATTACATTTTGTATGCAGCGTTAAATATGAAATTAAAAATGCATCCGCTTCCATTGTGAGTTCGTTTTTTCTGCTGGTGATAAAAACCGTTGACATTAATGCATTTATGCCCAAATAAACACTAGTAAAAATGATGGAGTCGGACGTAACCATATATATACTCTCTTCACTGTGTATAAAAGCTTGAACCGATGGAAAATAAACAAAACAAAAGAATACTATCAATACTGCCTTTAGTTTTTATTGCGCAATCGGTAACATGTGACTATAAGATTATTGCAATTACTTATGACGAATTGATATTGCAATTTTAATCGTGTGCCCTTAAATTATGTTACAAAATTGTCTAAAAATAAATACAAGCAGTAAAATCAACAAGATAACACATTTATTTGTCACTTGACTAAATTACTATCTACAGGTTAAGCTGTCTCCTTTATATCGTCGATAACATCTGTACAAACTATACAGCTCGTAAATGACGTTTTTAATTTAATTCTAACAGGGTTTTATTTTGATTATTATACATTCTTATATTTTAATTTAAACAATTAAATGTTATATATACATATGTCTAAATAAAAGATTCAGGGTATTTAATATATATATATATATATATATATATATATATATATATATATTATATAGGCGTGATAAACACGGCTGTAAGCATTCTTAAATGTTTGTTTTTAAGTCAGGTTTTTTTTTAAACCCTACATATAATCATCTTCGACTCAAATAAGTGTATATATATTCGTGATAAGCACGCCAAGCAATGTGCTTTTAATAATGTTTCAAAAAGCGCTTGATTAAACGCGCCATGTGCACAACAACTATATATTCTAACCATTTAACTAATACCAATAAATATAGATTTCTGACAATGTTTGGGGCATAGTTTGGATCTTATATTTACACACTAACAATATGTTCGTATTTGAAGAAAGTACAAATGTACTCAACAGGAGCTGGAAGCTGGGTTAAGGGTATCTCAAAGTGTTGCACTTCCGATTAGATGACTCGTACGAGTATAATAATAAAAAAACGAAAGTAATTTTTATTACTGAAAAAATATTTTGCTACAATTAATTATTTATATTCTAGGTCAGCATCATCATCTGTTTCTCCATTTGATTGAATAGCCAATTCTATAGACTTTTAAAGCTCAGATGCTTTTGCAAATCAAATCATAAATGGCATTTCCCATTTGCCAAAAATCGTTTTATATTGATTTTATTGGTCTGTACATCAGATACGCTATTGAAACGACAAGCTTAAAACTTGGAACATACCCTCGTGTGTATCCGTCGGATATATATATTAGAAAATTACTACAGTTTTATGGTCTTTTCTCTTGTTTTTATATTAATATATCGGATTTTGTATGTACATGGCTTATTATCTGTATATTATAAAAAGTGAGCCCATTGAAAATGGTTAAAAAGGTTTTGTTCAAACGCAGAAAAAGGCATCTCGGGTAGCAAGACGGCGAGTCAGTCCGTCTGCTCGTCCGTCCGTCCTTCCGTCCCCTAATTAATACACAGAATTTGACGTGTTGCCCTATTTCATAGCTATCGATAAAAATCGGATTCAAGATATGTCTTACTTGTTTAAAAGCTATAGCAAATTTAAGGTGCTATAAGATTTTCATAAAGCAGGCGCAAAATATAGAATATTATATAGATTTGAAACACCTCACCCCATTCACCCGAATATAATAAAACAAAATAAAAAAAAGTAAAAAGCAAATTAAATACTACAGACTTGCGCATTGGTTTAAACATACATTTCAATGCTCCTATGAAAATTTTATAACTATCATAGTTTTAGTTCAGAAGTTAATGAAGAATAAAGTTTCCATCGCACCCCTAAATAAAGTGCGTGCGGCATGCATATGTGTATGTCTGTGCTGAAAAATTTGTGCATGTATGTATGAACGCAAAGAGTTATAATTGTTGTAAAGACAGATTGCACAGTTTGGGATGTATCCTAGTCGGGCCATCCCGACTAGAACTTTTTCACTTTTTTATCATAGCCTTTCTTTTTTAGAATCATACGGAAGGTTTATGAAAAGTATAAATATTAAATTCAGTCAAAGACAATGAAAAGATAATATTCAAACTTTCCCAAATGTCGTACGACATATTTCGACACTAAGGTTTCTTTCAAGCCAGCTTTTGACACATGAGCTCCTGGCTGGGATCAGTGAATCGAATCAAAACCAAATGGAACCCAAGCTAAACCAATATGCAGTCACTCAGTAAGCTGTAACTGGTAACCCGATGCCAAACACCGAGACAAAAGCAAATTGACCAGAAAACCAGAAGGCGCCAGTGCCAGCCGTTGGTCAATCTCGAACCCTTGGCCGGTATTTTGACACTTGCCATTTGTTAACAACAGTTATTAAGACTTTTAATGAATATGAGCAACGGCCCGAAGGTCACTGCATAGCGAGTATTTCAAATTTGGTGATATGTGGCGCCCCTTACTTAAAATCCCATTATCTTTAACATGCAATACAAGTTTAAACGGCATAATATAGAATTTATTTATTATTTTTAAGGATTAAGACCTTCGGACTAAGGCTAGACAGGGCAATAAGAGCATTTTACATTATTAACGTTAGGTCCATGAAAATAATTTTAAGTTTATAAAAGGAAAAATACTCTTTTCTTTATAAACAGATAAAAGTTCCACTATGTTCCACTATGTAAATTTATCGCGAAAATATATTTTAGAGTGTGGTGTAGCTGCGAATGCAACGTGGTGCTCAAAACCGATCTTAGATAATTAAATTTATATATTAATTATATTAAGTCAGGAGGGTGCTGAAACTCCAAACTGACAGATCAACATAAAGTTTTACATCAAAGTTATTTACGCATTAAGGGCTTAATCCGTTAGGCATTTTATTTTAAAAATATACTACTATGTACGTGTTTGGCGTTGTGTTTGATTTATCAGTTTAGAATTACATGCTTACTATCGGGAAATTGTGTATAACTTTTTGTTTTTCATTTATTAGACTCGAACATATATTAAAACATGAAAAAATTAGTTCAAGTGTTTATCCGTATAATACGAAATATATCATTTTTTGTATAAGTATATTCTTTATATGGGTATTAAAAAAATATAATTACATTTAAGATAGTTTGACCAAACAAAGCAAATTGGGCGAAAGTTATTTATTGTATATATGTGTGCTTAGATTAAAATTGCCACTAAGGGTGTTCAACATTCGACTACATTTAGTTATTTTTTTGTCATTTATTTTTTCTGTGCGCTTAAGTCAACAACAATTTTTAATTTCATTTTTCAAACGTCCCTTTGATACTTGCATGCCACATTAACACCCTCCCCATTCATTCGACTGACTGATGGACTGGCGAGCCGTGGGCCGAAAATTTGATATGCTTTTTGCCCTGTTTAAGGTAGGTTTCGGGGAGTGCTTTAATTTTATTTGCACACAAATGCGCGTCACTTTTAAGGAACATTTTGACGTCTCATCGTGTTTCTGTTTCTTTTTTGTGGCCAATGCAAATAAAATTCATTATAAATTTCTAATTATATCACCAGACTAACGAGGACAATCCAAAAGGCCCTCAAAAAGTTTATATTTTTTACCGTTTTTCTTAGCAGCCAACCTTCAAAAATGTCAAGCTACATTTGACAATGATGAATCTGCTTTGGGAGCAACCCTCATAGAATAGCTGACGAAAATTCAGCTGATAAACTGATTATGCACATCAATTGAGCAGCACTCTTCATTTGGTGTACGCTGCTTACGGCAATTGTTTTGTGAAAATTAAATTCTCTTTTGTGTCTCATATTGCATTGTAAGTAAGCCCTCTACCAACAGCAAAGTTGGTAGCTTTCTAATTACAAATAAGTAAAAAGGCAAATGCTTTGCGGCTTTGCGCACCTGCTACCAAAGGAACATAGATAATTATAAAAGGTGAATGGGACTGGAGCCCCAAATTGGCAAAGGTATTTGTTTAAATTATTATTGGACTTAATTATGCCAAGTCTGCTTGTCGGAGGTATGTATCTGTAGAAACAAAGAATGTAATATAAATTGAAGCCAAGCCAAGGCGGGCAAGAACTTGAAGGTAAAAGAATCGACAAATTATATAAAAGAAAAGAGCACACCTTAAGAAAAGCAAAGTAAAATAGAAAGTCAAGCAGGGTTTTAAAGAATTTTATATTTATTATTTACAAACATAAATTTTACAATTTACTGGACTTCTACTTACTGCTTTGACGCACGTGCGTTGATATGCCAATTAATCAACTAAATTAAAGATTAGTTGGTTTTGAAGTTACCGCGACATACACTTGCACAACAAAGAGCTAAAAAAAATGAGAAGAGTTAAGTCGAGAGCGCCTGACTAGGAGATACTCTGAGCCCTATGTCTGTCGCTACAAGCATTTTATTTATACATGCATATACAAAAACGCACTTTGCCAAGACTGTAGTGAGCCCCCATTAAGGAAACTCAAATCATGATTTACTTTTAAATTACGACAAGTTAATTTAGCCATGTCTATCTGACCGTCTGTCCGCCTTTCCGCCTGTCCGTCCGTCTGTATGAACGAAATTACTGCATCTCAGAAACTAAAAAAGCTACAGACCTAAACTTTTCGACATTTTTTTTCGATATCATGCCATGTTTCATTAATATCGATTAAAATCGATTTCAAGACATGGTTTTCTTACTATAACGCGGAGATTGTAAGAGCTAAAGTGCTGGGTTCATATGAAGCAGACGCATATTTTAAAAACTTCGGATCCCCATTCGCCCCAAATAGCGATAACACCAAAAAACCGCAAAACAAATCCCATAACTTTGCGAATTGAAATACTATAAATAAGTCCTGCTAATTTCATTAATATACTTTTAGTTTACAATTAAATCAAGATAACGACAAACATGTGATTTTATATTATTATAATTAATATTATTGATTGTGATATGCCTTTGGAATATAATTTAAGTTACAGATGGACTGATAACACTATACTACAGATATAGATTTTAGAGATACATTTTGCCATTTTCTGTAAGAGACTTAATTAGTACACGTGTCTATTGGTTTTCGATTGGCAATGTATAGTGCATACAATAAAAAAAACTTCAAATTTTAGTATTTTAAAAACAAAAACAAAAATAATTTTTGAAAACACAAAGCCTCAAATATAATCGCGTTAATACAAAATTAAAATTCTGTTGCCTAGTGCAATATATTTTCAAATGCCAGTCATATATTATATTTATATATTTATAAGTTTTGTAAGTAAATATTAGCCGATAATTGCAGTCCATTAGTGCGATATGAACTAGTATGTGTACAAAAGATATTTGCGGTTATTGAACAGCGACCATTAGCCGCCACAAAACATATAGCCGCCACAGACATACAATACCATGTTACTAGTATTATATTTCTTATTTATTTGGTTAACCTAATTTTTGGTCACACAAAGCAAAAATTCTCGGACAAACATTAAATCTCAAAGTAAATACCTAAAGATTGGGGCGGCTGCTTAACTAGCCGGCTGCTCTTGCTGATATTAATCAAACAACAATAAGACACATAGATATTTACACGGATTGATGCACACAAACATATGTACGTACGTATATGTGACTGTATTACGTGCAAAAGTAAAAGGCGACGCACACTCAAAATCCGGGGTCTTTGTAGATTAACTATGCGCCTCCTTGCACACACAGCACGCCTCTCGCATTGTGATACGCCCCATTGTCAACGCTAAGCAGCGTGTGAGGATTACTCTCAAGTTCGAGTATAGCATTCTTTTGCAGCCCCTGACAGATAATGCTCGCATGTCCTGTGTATAATTGGTTGTGACACATGCGAATCATTCTCACACACGTATATAGTTTACTGCTATTGTTGTGAAGTTTGTAATTAGGACCCAGCTACATGTAAGCCCACAAATATTTTTAGGTGTTTGTTTCGTGTATTTAATGCTTCAATTATTTTTCAATATATAACCATCCCCGCTACATTAACTGTCAGCTGTTACCCGCGCTTGTTCAAAGCCCAGCAGGTTGCCTGATTGAAGTCTTTAAAACTGCTTGAAGATCATCAGTTCTGATCATTTTTATATTTGATTTTTGGCATTCATACATACATTGGCTAAATCATACATGCATACACACACAAACACGCGACGCCAGCTGCGCACTTTATCCAAAGGCTGTGCTTGGCCTCTGAGCTGTCGCCACATACATTTTATTTTGTGTATTTGTTTTATAAACTAACTTTGCAGGGATTAAAAATGTATTCTTACATTACACTTATAAAATATATACAAAAGATTTAAATCATCCACGTTTAGTTTAAGAATGGAAAACTTAATAAAAAATCAATATACAAAAAATTTGTTTTATTGCCACAAAAACACGCTAAAAATCGCTTCACAATGTCAAACAACTGATAAGAGCGCCATATTATTCATTCATCATTTTGAATACATTGCGATAAGCTTATTATTATCGCATGAGAAACAAGTATGAAATGTAAAAATATTGAGACAGTTGCAATTATACGTTCAAAAAGTTCGCACGTTCTGTTGATACTGTGTTAAAATGCGACTTTTGCTATTCAGTTTATTGGGCCTGCTTAGTATAACAAACGCTGCTGTGAATCGCAGTTCAAATCTTATTTGTTACTATGATTCAACGTCATATATGCGCCAGGGCTTGGCTAAGCTGGGTGCCGACAATTTGGAGTTAGCTCTGCAGTTCTGTACACATCTGGTGTACGGCTATGTGGGCCTTAAGCCAGACACACATGAGCTGTATAGCTTAAACGTCGACCTGGACATGTTTCATTTCAAGGACATTACTCAGTTGCGTAACAAATTTCCACAACTAAAGATTCTATTGAGCATTGGAGGTGATCGAGATGTGGACGAATCACATCCCAATAAATACCTGGAGCTTTTGGAGGCGAACCAGACGGCGCAGCAAAACTTCATTGATAGCAGCATGGTGCTACTGCGTAGAAATGGCTTTGACGGCTTGGACTTGGCGTTCCAGTTTCCCAAAAATAAACCGAGAAAAGTGCACGGAACCATTGGCACTTACTGGAAAAAGTTCAAAAAACTATTTACCGGAGACTTTGTTGTTGATCCCTTGTCGGCACAACATAAGGAACGGTTTACTGACCTTGTAGTTAACTTGAAACACGCATTTCAAAGCGCCAATTTGTTGTTGACGTTAACGGTACTACCCAATGTAAACTCTACTTGTAAGTAGTAATATACACAAAATAATATAATTAAGTTTTGTTACACAGTTAAACAATTATATATTTTATGCTTCAGGGTATTTTGACATTCCAAAAATACATCCCTCGCTGGACTTTATTAACCTGGCTGCATTCGATTTTGTCACACCTTTGCGAAATCCCGAAGAAGCAGACTACACAGCACCAATATTTCTCTTAGATGAGCAACAACGTCTGCCCCACTTAAATGCTGAGTTCCAATTGAACTATTGGCTGCAAAACCACTGTCCTTCGCATAAGTTACATTTAGGCATTGCCACCTATGGCCGCGCCTGGAATCTCACCCAAGGATCGGGCCTAAGTGGCTTGCCTGTGGTACGTGATACCTTTGGAGCCGGTCAAGGGGGGCTTCAAATTGGCAGTACCGAAGGCTTGCTAAGCTGGCCAGAAATATGTTCCAAGTTGCCTATGAATCAGACGGCTGTCTATCGGGGTAAAAATGCACCGTTGCGCAAGGTTACGGATCTCACACAAAAATACGGAAACTACGCCTTGCGTCCGGCTGATGAACAAGGCGAACACGGGCTGTGGGTAAGCTACGATGATCCCGACTTTGCTGGCATCAAAGCTGCCTATGCTAAGAGCAAGGACCTTGGTGGAGTAGCACTGTTCGATCTAAGCTATGACGATTTTCGTGGTCTCTGCACAGGACAGAAATTTCCGATAGTTCGCTCCGTTAAATACTTTTTGGGATAGTTTATTATATTTTTCAAAAGCTAAAAAAGCTAAATATTTTATTATTCTAATCAGAAAACTTGTTTCAATGGTGAAACGCTGGCCTCGTTCTCTTGAACCGCTGTCAAAAACGATTCAATAACTTTGTTTTCGCAATCTAATTATTGTAAACGCGAATGTAAAATAAAAACTTGACTTGACTTGCTCTCTTGTTCTGAGTAGTGAAAAAGCTTTTGCAATCGTCATCGTCGGTCAACAGCTTTATTTGTCGTTTGCTTTTTCGGTTTTCATTTCAGCTTTAGTTCGATTTCATATAATCGTCGATGCGGTCGTGTATCTTGCTGGTGTCTACTTAGTATTTCAATAATACTGCAGCATGAAGCAGTTTGTTTTGCTTTCATTTTTTGCGGGCTTTTTTGTGGCTATCACAAACGCAGCATCTAACTTAGTGTGCTATTATGATTCATCCAGTTATACGCGTGAAGGTAAGCAAAAGTGTTTTCTGTATTCATTGGACATGGGTATATCGACATGGCTGTTGAATATATACGCTTTACGGAGTCAAGCATCAAGCATGATCAGCATCACTAGCCGAGTCGATCGGGCCATATCCGTCTGTCTGTCTGACTGTCTGTCTGTATGAACGCGTCCATTTCAGAGACTACAAAAGCTAGAAATCTGATCTTGGACTGATTCGGTTCTTATATACCATACGTAAATCAGATATTTATCGCTTTTTTGACTCGGCTTTTTAAGCATAATTCCCAAACTATAAAAGCTAGAGCAACCAAATTTAATTTATTATGTTCGCGAAAAGCATACGTAGAATTTACATATTTCAGGTTTTCGATAGCTCCCAATATCGACCATAAAAACCGCTAAACAAAAACTATAGACCTGAAATAGTGGGGCACGAGCAGCAACCGAGTAAAGTGCGTGCGGCGCGCATTTGTGTGTGTGTATGTGTGAATTTGTGTATGGGTTGAAATGCTTATGAAGACGGATCGCAGGGTTCAGGGTATCTCCTAGGCGGGCGGCCCCGACTAGAGCCGTCTCACTCTCTGTTATTTATTTACAATGTGATGTTTCCAATGTAAGGTATTTTACAATAATAAGGAAGCACTTAATTTATTTTTTTATTTTTCATTAGAAATTTTAAACATTTGTTTACACTGACTAAAAGCTTTTAATTAGCATGCTTCCAAAATACGCGCACACGTCTAATCAATTTCAAAAGTTGTCTGTCTGCTGTATTGCGTATTGAATAATACAAAACGAACTTAGCATTATAATATTATGCTTATTGCATACACATATCACGAGAGCGAGGCTGTCGCTTAGTAAGGTCTGTGGGGTCAGTGCCTTATCATTTCTGTTTTGCGAGAGAGTCAGCTCTCTTCAGCGGAAACGAGCCAAGCTCTCTACGCTGCTCTTTCTGAATATTGTTGTTAAATGCAAACGATCAGTTTCGAATATACTATAGCAATTTTCAAGGCAAAACATTTTAATGAAGATCAGCGCGCAAAACTTGCCAAAATAAATAAGACAATAATTAAGTAGCACAAACAGAGTCCAAATACGACAAATCGATCAATAACAAAAGCTTACATTTCTTACACAATCCACGCGCTAGAAATCGAAATCTGAATGTACAACTCTCTGCGAGTTCAGCGCGACAACTGCCCCAGCAACATTTTTCTGTCGGAGACGAAACAAGTGACTAAAATTGTGACGCAGTAATGGACAGTGGAACAAATTTTTAGTCACATAGAGCTAACAATTACATTTAAAATAAAAATTAATAAACTGTAAAATTCTTGTTTTCAAAATGGAAAAGTCGATTAATAAGATTGATACAATATAAAATAATATATAATGTAGTGGTTGTAATGGTTTTTTTTACCAATTTAAAATCACTCTTTGGAAACTGTGTGCATTTCAAGCAAACAATGAATATTTCAAAGTATACGTTTAACCAGATTGTTGTTGCTTGCTCTTAATTGAGTAACTGCGGGACAATGATCCAAACACGCCGTGGGGAGTGTAGGCGCCAAAGATTTTCAGAAAAATGGGCTTCGAGTGCATCGGCATGCTCTCTCAGAGCATTAAATGCTCTCTCTTTGTAGTGTGCTTTTATTTATTCAATTCGTATTAAAGTAACAACATGTAATCGTTGTAGGTTTGGGCAAGCTGCTGAATCCAGACTTGGAAATCGCCCTAAACTTCTGCTCGCACTTGGTTTACGGATATTTGGGTATACGTGGCGACAATTACCAGGCGTACAGCTTAAATGAAAACCTAGACGTGTATAAGCATCAGTTCTCCGAAATTACGGCTTTCAAACGGAAATATCCACATTTGAAGGTGCTACTAAGCGTTGGCGGTGATCATGACGTTGATGTGGACCATCCAAATAAGTACATTGAGCTTCTCGAGGGGGAGAAGGTCCGACAATCAGGATTTATCCAGTCGGCCTTTTCCTTGGTTAAAAACTACGGTTTTGATGGCTTGGACCTAGCATATCAGTTTCCTCGAAACAAGCCTAGAAAGGTACACGGTGAACTGGGAACGGTTTGGAAAAGTTTCAAAAAGCTCTTTACTGGCGATTTCATAGTTGACAACAATGCGGCTCTGCACAAAGAGCAGTTTACTGCGTTTGTTCGTGATGTAAAGGATTCGTTACGTGCAGATGGGTTTCTACTAAGTTTGACGGTCCTTCCAAATGTGAACTCTACATGTAAGTATTAAAAGAACAAAACTTGTTATATATAAAAATTCTGAAGTATCCAGTTTTTCTTAGGGTACTTTGACATACCAGCGCTAAACGGTCTCGTTGACTTTGTTAATTTGGCCGCATTTGATTTCCTTACGCCAATTCGGAATCCTGAAGAAGCAGACTATACAGCTCCACTGTACGAATTGAAAGACCAAAACCGTCTTCCTCACTACAATGCTGATTTTCAGGTGGAATATTGGCTTCGACAAGGGTATCCTGCCGGCAAGCTTAATTTAGGAATTGCTACCTATGGAAATGCTTGGAAACTGTCCATCGAATCAGGTCTGGAGGGTACACCCGTAGTGCCTCACACCGAAGGGCCTGCTCCAGAAGGTTTGCAATCTCAAAAAGCTGGTTTGCTTAGCTATCCCGAGATCTGTGGCAAGCTGTCCAATCCACAAAATCAATATCTGAAAGGAAACGACTCCCCATTAAGGCGCGTGAGCGATCCTTCTAAACGTTATGGAAACTACGCATATCGTTCGGTAGATGGAGCCATTACTGAAGGCATTTGGATTAGCTATGATGATCCCGATGCCGCATCCAACAAGGCTGCCTACGTCCGTGCCAAGAATTTAGGAGGTGTGGCTCTGTTCGACCTAAGCTACGATGATTTTCGTGGACAATGCACTAGTGACAAATACCCAATATTGCGTGCTATTAAATATCGATTGTAACCGAAACTAACCTTATACTAAAGAGCGTAAAAATAAACAGTAAATTAACACTCTTGAGATCAGTTTATTGTTTACAGAATGAATGTTTTATGTAGTTGGTGAGTAAGCCCATGTGTAATATCATATTTAAAAAAAAAATACGAAAATTCAGCTGAAGATTAGCTTGTTTAGTTTATAAATATTTTATTCAGTCTTATCGCTTGCGATTCCGTATAGAACTGTTCAGGCAGCCATCCACATTTACGGCTCTGTTTTGTAAATTCCCCGAACAGAGTGATCTCACTGACCTCAACGTCATTTGTCACTGTACACTAACACAAATATTTGTGAGAAATTTGTTGATATTATATAGACTATTGTTCAGTCTCATGGGTTTACAAAAGCTCGCTTGATGCGATTTCCGTTCGTATTTAAAGTCAGTTGCGTTTTGAGTCTCGTTACGTGCGGACGTATTTAATTGTGATATTGTCGCCCCCTGTGTCTCTGCTTCTCTTCTGCTAGCTAGGTGCTCTCCCAGTCTAAAAAAATGCGCTCTCTGTTGTACGGGATTGCGTTGGCTGTGCTGCTCTCAGCAACGCACGCAAATATTGCGGTTGGGTCTCATCTGGTTTGCTATTACGACTCAAGTGGCTATGAACGGCAAGGTTTGTATTTTTTGATGCTCTTCCTATTCCACATTGTCGTCCGATGTATCCATTGCTCTTTCACAGGCCTTGCTCAGTTCACACTCACCGATATGGAGCTAGCGCTACAGTTTTGCACGCACATCATATATGGGTATGCTGGAATACATCCGGATACCTATGAGCTGAAAAGTCTGAACCAGCCACTGGACTACGAACGTCGTCATTTTGCCCAAATAACTGCGCTTAAGGAACGGTATCCAGATGTTAAATTCTTGTTAAGTGTGGGCGGAGATCATGATTTGCAGCAAGAAGATAAATATATCAAGCTTTTGGAGGCAGGCACTCAAGCACAAAACCGATTCATTTCCTCGGCAAGAGATGTCGCCCGTCGCTTTAATTTCGATGGCTTGGACCTTGCTTTTCAACTACCACGAAATAAGCCCCGAAAAGTTCACTCTGACGCCGGTATGGCTTGGAAGAGCTTTAAGAAATTTTTTACCGGGGATTTCATTGTGGACAGCGAAGCTGACACACATAAGACTCAAATGACAAGTTTGGTGAAGGATCTCAGGAGCGCACTGAAGGCCAACGATTTACTGCTTAGTCTTACCGTTTTACCCAATGTCAATTCAAGCTGTAAGTTGGTCACACGTTTTGAATTCAGTAAGTCTCATAGTAAACAAATTTTTGCAGGGTACTTTGATGCACCTACCATTTCTGATAATGTGGACTTTATCAACCTCGCCACTTTTGACTTTCTCACACCTACCCGCAATCCCGAGGAGGCTGACTTCACAGCTCCTCTTTACGAAGCATTTGGGCAAAATCGCCTACCACACTACAATACCAACTATCAAATGGAGCATTGGCTGCTACAACGTGTTCCATCTAAAAAGCTGAATATTGGCGTTGCCACTTATGGCCGCGCTTGGAAACTTACCAAAGACTCTGGTGAAACCGGACTGCCTGTGGTATCCGCTACTGATGGTCCAGCTCCTGCTGGTCCACAAAGCAAGACAGCAGGACTCTTAAACTGGGCCGAGATCTGTCAACTTCTCCCTAATCCTAGCAACACGAACGGAAAAGGCGCCATCGCTCCCATACGACGTGTGCCTGATCCCAAAAAAAGTTATGGCAGCTATGCTTATCGCGCAGCCGACGAGAACGGCGAGAATGGCTTGTGGGTTAGCTATGAGGATCCCGATACCGCTTCCAGCAAGGCCCAATATGTGCGAGCCAAGAATCTCGGCGGCATCGCCTTGTTCGATTTGACGCAGGATGATTTCCGAGGCCAGTGTACCGGTGATCGCTTCCCAATGCTGCGTGCTATCAAGTTTCGACTACTCTGATATCTACTTTAGCATCTTTACACAGCAAGTAGCCTTGTACCAAAGTCACTAAGATGCGCTGTCTATCCTCTTGCTAATTAATTACAAGCTTGTAAACTAAAATGTGCCCTAAATTAATTCATTGGACTGGGGACAACCTCCGCTTCTTTAAATATAGTATTTGCTTGCTCTTAGGCTGTGGGTCTGGCCTAAATTGTCCTTACCTTTGCAATGGATTTTGTTGGCACCGCTCGCTTTATCTTTTTCGCCTTACTACCATCTTGCAGAAATGGCATGTGGTGTTTTTTTTTTTCGTTCTCTTTGCTTTTGCTTGCTTTGCATTAATGATTTACAGATTTCAGCGCATTTGGTTGTTCTGTCTGCGCCGGCGCGGATTCCCAATTTTTGTTTGTATTGGCCCATGCTCCATATGCGTAGCCGTGTGTCTGGCTCGTAAAACCACCGCGACCATACCTCTTTCCACTTCCCTCTGCCCTGTTCCGATCTTACTTGTATCGTCTACTTAAAGTAACACTGACATTCCACCCAAGCCAAGAATGGGACGGCATCTGAAACAGTTAGCAAGAACGACTTGTGGCCGTTGGCTGCCGACATCGACACGACATAAGACATCTAAATTAAGTTATTGTTCATCCGATATTTAGCAGTAACTAGGGGACTTAAACCTACACTACATGGAGGAAGAAAATTTTGTGGCTTCACTTTGTCACTTTTATTTGTAATTGAAATTACAAACCCAGTGGGTCAATTTGTCTCCAATGTATAATCGGTTGAAAAAATTAACGCAATTTAATATTTTCTACGTTACAAATATTAAAAAGCAGATTTAGCCGATTTCTATATGCAAGCTGCACCAATTAGAGCCAACGTAATATAACCATAAAATAAGACAAGCTTGAGCTGCCCAAACTGGCGCCACGCGTCTCTTAATTTTTTGTGGTTACCCATACAAACCCATTCCTACAGTAACGAATGTGCATGCACATGCACATACGTTTATTCGTGCTTGTGTTGCCCAAAATCCTTATTTAAAATTTAATTTTTATTTTCTAATTTTAGGAAAAATAAATAAATAAAATAAATTTTACTGATTCAGTAAACTTGATTTCCGTTCCCTAGCCCATCGATAATAACTTGCAGTGAACATTAGCTTAGCACTTATCAATATTTTACAGGAACAGTTGCGAGCTTTACAGACTTAGTTGTTGTTGTCATCTGTATCTGTAAATCGTGATCTTATTAAGAAAACTAAGCTCTAAGACAATTTGAAATTGGCGCAATGCCCTTTAAAATGCAAAATATGCCATTAGTGTCAATTGACCGTGCCGGCTTCTGTTCAGATCTTGATGTAGCTCACACACAAATGCTAACTAAAGTCCTTAGGGCAGAATGTACCTACCGTATAAAAACAAACAAAATAAAATAAAATAAAACTTGCCATAGTCTACAAGTTGTAAACATGGCATTGTTTAGCAGTAGCCGTCGCCAACTTAAAGTCTCAGATCCCAGCTGTGTGCTATATTCCATCGAAAAAAAGATCGTGTCTGCTGCTCATAGCTCGACTCCAGCTCCCGAGTTAAGCCCCCTGCCAGCTTGTCGCCTCATCTAATTAAGGCACATTGGCGGTGGTGGGGCAACAAGACCTCTGCATGATATTTGCTTTGCGATTATTGGCAGCCTGCGCCCCATGCGAATGACAAATATGTTGCTTATGCCACTCCATGCTGGTTGCTCTACAAGCTACTGCCTTCCGTGGAAGGCTCACAGTCGCCAGCTTGGGGCTACCTCTTTAAATAAAGATATTTTCGCCCTCATTACGCTCTGTGTCCTTTTGTTTAATTTTTTTTTTCTTTTTTTTTTTTTGCTTTCGGTGGCCGATGAAGTGTCGCTGATTGCGCGTTGCATTGTTTTGGTTAGTCGAAGATGTCCACGATGCCGATAAGAAATGCAAGGAGTGCATTGCTGCAAGGCAGGATTTGGTCAATTTGCGAACATTCAGATATCACTGATATTATAAACTGCTGCGTTGTCACACAGAGAAAAAAAATCAACGTAAAACCGAATGTGATCACATTAAATATTAATATGCAACTTTCTTCATATTTTTATATTAAACTTAAATACTGATTTTATCAAATTTATATTAGACAATGAAGAGCGTTGCAGTCGGGCGTTACCGACTGCGTTTCTCTTGATAAATAAATACGTATATATTATATAATTTTGCTTTTATATATGTAACGCATCATTTTTAAAACTTATTACGAACTTTTTTTCTTAACTTAGAATTCTTCGTTTACTTGGGGTTATACCTTGCGCATTGTTACCGTTTCCTTGCCGTGGGTCTGTTGTTTTATTGTTTCATTAATTTTAAATAAATCACGAGATTTTATGGTTTTTTCCCTACTCGGTGCATATGCTTTCAGCATTGTTAATTGACTTCATCTTTCAGTATTTTTGCTGTCCGTCTCCGTTTTCGTACAATTGCCAGCGGGTTGTCACACAAAATGATTTAAGCCCAGTAACCCAGCGGTGATACCCAACCGCCAAGAGGCGCCAACACTAAGTTCAACAGGTTTTGTGCATATGTTTATTGATTTTTAATATGAATGTCTGGTCATAATTATTTTTAAAATCCTTTGTTTTGCTGTTGATAGCTATGCTATATCCATATATAATTGAATATGGCTTAAGGAGATATAATAAAATTGTGGAATTGTAGATAACAGAATAGCGTTTATTATGCCCAAAATGCATAACTGTAAAGGTTGGCTTGTCCCAATTTACAAGATGCAATGTATAATGTACATCTTATTCAGTTATAGACATATTTCTAATGACCTTTTCTAAAGGTCAAGAAACATTTTGTTTAGTCGCGCTTACTTGGGGGAGGGTAAGCTGCGAAAATCTCCACTGATAGCAGTTCGATCTAGTGGCAAAGTATGCAAATCGGCTAGCAATATATGCGGCCGGGAAATCAAGGTCGCAATCTTTGGAGGAGGTCACCAGCTATCTACAAACCAAATTGTGATTGTAGCTTTAAAATTTTGGATTTAATAAATTTGTGATTTGTTACGCCTCCAGTGGACGTAAAAAAATGCATATGCTATATTCACCTTTAAAAGAAGTGAAAAGATTATATTGGTTTTGTACAATGTCCGTACTGCTTTCCGTCTGTTCGATCGTCCGTCTGTCTTCGATATAAACTCGTTTGTCTCCGCGTGAGATAAGGTCTTAAGGATTTCGGTGTGCGTCCACTGGGAGCGTGCCAAACCAATAACACCTAAATTCGCTAATCGATAAAGTCTACAAACTTGGTATGTAAATAGCTGATGACATCCCCAAAAGATTGGGCCTTGATATCCTAGCCACGCCCACCGAAACGGCCTCCAGTGCTCCCGCCCAATAATATCGGATATGCCAATATATCCCACAGTTTTTAAGCTACAGTTAGCAAATTTGGAAGACATTAACAAAAAAAATTTCCGGCCACGAGCCCGCCCCCACAAACAACGAAAATCAATACCTCGTACAGTTTTAAAGCTAGGACCACTAAATTTAGAAGGTATATAACTGGTCATCTCATTTAAAGATTGGCAAAAAAATTTTCCGGCCACGCCCCCTCCCGCCCTCGTATTCGCAAAAACTGCTCCAATCGATAGATATATATATCTCACAATTTGTAAGATAGAGCCATTAAATTAGGTATGTAGATAGTTGGTGACCTCCCCTAAGGTTGATATCTTAACATCCTCATCTATCGCCCACAGTTTTAAATCTAGAGTTACCAAATTTGGAGATAACTGGTCATCTCCAGCAACAACCCCCCACCCTTAGTACCATACAAACTACAATATACCGAAATTTTTCAAAATAATAAAAATGTGAACCAGTATAACGCAGTCGGTAACGCCCGACTGCAGTGTTATTACTTGTTTTTGTTACTGCGATTTTTTAGAATTGAACACAGGGGATACCCGTTTATTCACTTGACAAGAATGAATAAACATTTAGAAAACACAGCAACTCCAGACTTTAATAGGAAAAAAAGTTTTGTAAGTTCAAACTTCAAACGCTTAGCAAGCTGTTTGTGATACTGATAAAGGAATATTTTTTATTTATAAAAATGGTGTATAGGCGCGTGTTCAGTAATTGGCTCACTGTTAAGGGTGTGGAATATAATAATTTTTGCATAGTTTTAAAATTTGAAAAAAAAATATCCAATATGCAGAAAATATTGAAAATATAGCTGGCAACAAAAGAGCAGCCTTTCTTGTGGCAACAACGGCCTCGGGCGTAGCACCGCACGAAAAGAAATGCTAATACTATATAAAATAATTTTGTTCGTTTATACATTAAAAATATCGTCATACATAAAAAAATATACAAATTAGGTGTATCCAAAATATAATTTGTTACTTGTCGGCAATGGTATTGTTATTGTTGGTATTGACATTTTATTTGTAAACAAGCAATAACAACTAGGGGTACTCAAGTCGAGCAGTCTCGACTAGGAGATACCCTGTGTCCATATCTCATACTGACACACAAACATAACCTAACATGTCTATTGATGATGACCATAAATATATATGGAAATACATTATAGGGAGATACTCCTGGCTATTACACAAATATGCACAAACACATCATGCCCATTTTAACACATTTTCAATGGACACAGGGTATACAAAATGTGCCATTAAAAGTGGTCTGGTAAAAGTTAAAGTTATTGTTGCTAAATGAAATAAACAACTCATAAAATTATGCTACACCAAAAAATGAAGAAGAGTGTTAAAAACTAAAAGTTTTGTTTACTTTTTTACAGATTTTTCGCGCCAATTAAATTCAATTAGCTGTCGGCAGCAGACCGATGCCCTATGATGTGGATAGCTAACTATGAAAAACACGCCCCCCCAGAGTCACATATTTTCACTCACACGTTGAGTTTGCCATGTGTCCATGTACTGCAATATGTGCGTGTAATGAACGTAGCAAGTTGTAGCGCCATTGCGCCATAAAAGGTAAGTTTAAACAAATAAACACGTGGAATTAATGAAGAAACGTGTGTGGCAGTTAATAGCTTACGTATAAACAAAAAAAAACAAGTCATTCACGGGTTGCCGAAGCCTAAATACGCTTGTAGGCTTTTTTAATCTAAACGTAGCTGCAGTATGGTATTTGTATATTATCCTTAATCTGTCTGACAATTGCAGATCAGCTGAAAATCAGTTGGAGTTTATTAGGTTAAAAATTGGATTGCAGATCAGCTGAAAATCAGTTAGGAGTTTATTTGGTTAAAACTTGGAACTAAGAACTACGGATTTATTTATATAGGCAATTCTTTATACTTTACTTTAACACTCTTACAGAGAATATTTTTCATAACACATTTTAACGCATTGAAGAAAAAATATCCGATCCATACCTAATCAGTCTTTTCTGTATGCATGTTTCTATTGAAACTCAAGTTTAAAGGTATCATTATAAAACTTTGTATAAGTCTGATGAAAAAAGTTTTTTTCAAGTAAAATAAGAATAATTTAATAAACTTTTTTTTTGTAATTTACAATAATCAATTTTTAAACAACATCTACAATAATGGTGCCCTCAATCAATCTTAAATATACAGTTTCATTCTTACTGTATTTCGACACGTATCTATATATTCAACAAATGGCTGTATTCATTTTTATTGAAAAAAAAATCCGAAATCAATGAGTCAATAAAATAAAAATGCAATGACGTGAACATATAGACATACAAGCATTATGTTAGGGTAATAGTTGTTAATTTTGAACATTAGTGAGTGTATACACAATTTGGATTGCTAAATTAACACAAACCATTTGCCCTAGTCTTGTGGTCACCAAGGAATGAACATAAGCATTTTCAACTTTTAATTGCCGTACTAAAAACGAACCAAAACAAGATACAACAAACGTGTCAAACTGTTGGAGATTGAAAGCGACTATCTGGCTGCAACTGAAAGACTGTATGACAAGATGGGGCTGGTGATTAGGGGCAGACTGATGACGACGCGCCTAAAACAAACAAATAAAGGCCAAGTAAATAGCCGGCAACGTCGCCGGCGGCACGCTTTGCTCTGGCTTAATTAAATCGAAGGAAAAACAATAAAACTACATGCATCCGTCAGTTCGGGATCGGTATCGGGACTGGGTGCGATTTTATTACGCGCTGTGCGCTCTGCAATAATTCAAAATATACTTGGCAGTATATCATTAAAATCAAAAAGTTTCAGAACGACGACTACCACCCAGCGTGTGCGCCGTTGACTTTGCAGTATACCGGAACTTTTTCGAGACTTATGATTCCCCATTAAAAATGTTTAGCTGCACAAATAAACACTCGTAAAGGCCCCTTTTGGTGTCATAGCGTTTCCATTTCGATTGTAAACATTTGCAAATCTAATGCTGGTGTGCCAATATTTTACATTACTAACAAGCACATTCTAAATGCAAGCAACGCAACTAAATTAACTTACGTTAACTTTATAACTTAAGGAGATACGCCAGATGGTGCACCCAAAAAATCTTAATACTTTACCTACATCCTCCACAAAAGCATTGGTTGCATTTATTACAGTCTTAAACAAATGGTAGTTACATATTCAGTACCCACAAATTTTTATAGAGGTATTGGGTTCCTTTTCAAATAAGAGGTCCGAGAAGCAGATACCCTATACCTCTATTAATTTATCCCTGATCTATGTTTAGTAAATAAATATAAATGTAGGAATCGGTAAAGAAAAAGAGATTAAAAGACAAGGATATAAATACTTTACAGGGATATAAATACTTTACAGGGTCTTTCTGTTGCTATTAAACATTGGAAACAATTTAAATAGTAAGCTTCTATTGTCCTTGTTAAAGGGTGCAAACAAAGTTAGTAAGGAACACAATTTCAATAATGTGGCTTGCAAAAAGAAAGAATAGCTAAATCTAAATATGAAACAAGTTTATTATTTCTTTCTTATATATATCGGTATCTCTTTCAAGCTTCATAAATGCCTGCAGCTCTACTGCAACGTTGATTTTAAATACAGCAAGAAATTGACAAGATAGATGGAACTACTGCGTGCCAATATTTCAAGATTATGTCAGTCGGTTGTGTTTAAGTCCCCGCGTGGGGTCTTAAAAGGTAAAAGGCAAGGGGTTAGGTATACTCTGCAAATATTGCGTGCGCACGCGTACAGCGCCAAAACAAATTAAGCCTGATGCACTAACCACTGATAATTCAATTTTTGTTATTTTCTGGGGAGCAGACAACGGAAGACCGTAACTGGTCCTTTGCATTCAATTTGTAGAACTGTTACACACGCACATCAAATCAACAACAATTTGGCAGTTCGATTTGCGACTGCATGAGAAATATGCGCGTGACACGCAAGCACTGATGGTAGATTGTGTTTATGTCAAAGTGTTGTAATTGCTATTGTTGTTGTTCTTTGCTTTTGTTGCTGCCAATGCTGCTGAAATTCTTGCACATCATCCCTGTAATCTCAGCTACTGTTGGAAAGCAATCTATTGAATGAATGAATAAGTTAAATCAAACAAACATTGTATATATTTTAGATAATGCATGCGAAAATCAACCAAAGGGCTACCTCTACGGTACATACCCTTCTACCGTTCATCTCATACCACTCTCTGTTATCGGCTGTCAAATTTGCCAAATCACGATGACGTATCACTAAACCGCGTTTGACATTCGTGTTTTTATCTCCGCAAAAGGGTTGCATATTAATTTTTGGGGTTACCCAAGAAACCAGTTCCGAGCCCTCTTTGCAATTGACATGTGAAGACATAGATAAGGTATTGGTTTAAAGCAAAATATTTCACAAGCTACAACCAACGAAAGTGTTACAATAAAATTGTTTGATCCGGAGGTAAAAATCATAATTAATTTATAGCGATAAAGATATCTGAAAAATTATAATAAATTTAACCGGGCAACCATTTTAATTATTATAAATACTAAGACAAAGTTAAACTCAATTGTTTGCCAAGAAAAATACTGCACAATCATATTCTAATCATACTCGACTGTATTCTTTGTTGTTCATATATACAACACTCTAACGACAATCGAATTAAAACAAGTGAGATTGCTCTAGTCGGGACCGCCCGACTAGAAGATACCCTGAACCCAGAAATGAACACATACACACAAACTCTCAGCAGTTGATGAGTATTGAGCGTTTTAAAAACTAAAAAAAAAAGTTTACTAATAATTACCAAAAAAAAAATAAATACTCCACAAGCGGGAGTTGAACTCGGTACCTCCGTGATAAGATGCACAACTCTTACCAACTGCACCACAACACCGCATTTTTCGCAAATGATAAAACATTACTTAAAGTCGCAAAAAGTCAAGGAAAACGAAAATTTTGCACTTGTCATTAAAACGATACAAATTAATAATAATTATATCTATGAATAACGAAAAAATAAAAGAATTCAACATTACTCTACCATACCAGCGCTGAATTCGAACCCAGTCCTCCACGTTATGAGGCACAACTCTTACCCACTGGACCACGCTCTTACTCCACTTCGTTGTGCTAAAACTCAATTTAACCGTTGCAAAAAAAATTCCTAGAAAAACGCAAGACAAATTTTGCATATGCATATGTATGCGTGCACATGTACACAGAAATTGCCAAGCAGCTGCGTTTTGCCCCCACTACTGAAAATAGATTCTTGATTTGCTCGTAAACTAAATGTACGATCGTTATGAAATTTTCAGGACTTATTCAGATCATCGAAATGTATCTACAAACCAATTTGCACGTGTGTAGTATTTGATTTACTTTGTTTTTTTGGTTTTATCAATATTGTGGGCGATTGGAGGGAGGTATCCAAAATCTGAAACATTCAAATTCTTCGTATGTTTTACGCGAGCATAAAAAAATTAATTTGGTGGCTCTAGCTTTTATAGTTTGGAAGTTATGCTTAAAAAACCGAGTCAAAAAAGCGATAAATATCGATAATAAGAAAACGGAAGGAGTTATCGATGTTTTGAAATAAACTTGATCTGCGTATGGAATATACGAACCGAATGAGACCAAGATCAGCTTTCTAGCTTTTGTAGTCTCTGAAATCGACGCGTTCATACAGACGGACGGACAGACGGACAGACGGACAGACGGACAGACAGACGGACATGGCTAAATCGACTCGTCTAGTGATGCTGATCAAGAATATATATACTTTATGGGGTCGGAGATGCTTCCTTCTGCCTGTTACATACATTTGCACAAAACCATTATACCCTTTTTTACCCATTTTCAATGGGTTCAGGGTATAAAAAACATACAACGACAGTTCTATTTGTTGTTTCTGAAATATTTGTCTATTATTTTTTACAATGGTTTACATTACAACCAACCTATTTATAATTTATTACTTAAAATTTTTAGAAGAAAAAAGTTTGGAAAGATTTGCTTCCTTCACTTCAAATGTGGTATATTTTCAATTTAAATTAAATAGATTAATGAAATACCGTCATACCACCCCACAAAGAAACTAAGCAATCCATCACGCACTGTGTCCTGGCAAATAGTGCCGTCATCGATCAGCTTACATGTACAGCTGCCTACGCGCCCAATTCTATGCAACACGTTTGCGCATCGTGCTGACAAATTAAAATGCACGAACAATAAAAAACTCGACCATAAAAATCGACTTGCACAATAGAATTTCCAAAACTGATGACGAATGTTTTAGGAATTAAGATGGATCACTTGGCATGACAGCCACAAAAAAATTGAATTAATAATAAAAAAGGATACATAGTGACAACTAAATGAACAGTAAAGGAATAAGTTGAAGCCAAGTCGATTTAAGAGTATTGAGCTAAGAAATCGATGCATAAGCAAGTAATATGATATATTCGAGAATACCCGACTAAAAGATACCCTGTCTCTTTTGAAATCTCCACTTATTACGAATGGATAAAAAGAAAGAAAATAGTTAAAATAATAAAATAAGAGATAACTCCATCTACTTGTTACATACATTTTTATAAAATCAATAAGCCCGTTATTACACATTCTTAATGGGTATAGAGAAAAAACCCGAAACATCTTCGACGACTATGCCATTTGATGTAGTCACTAAAAGCGGCGGCATGACGTGCCACTTTCGCTACCTATCGCATGGTCATGTCACTCAGCCTCAATCTTTTCACTCCCCGGCCAGAGGCAATGGCAGAAGCGGCAGCTAAATCAGACAGCGGATAAAAAGAGTTTGAATTTCAAAATTGAATTGAAGTAAATGACGTTACAAACAACAAGATGTCCCGAGCACTATACAGAATCTGTACGTTTCTTAATGTTTCTGTTGCCAAAGACTTTAATGCCTTAATGGTTAATATCGTGGCGCTAAATCATCCAGTCATGGCGCCACAAGACGAAGGATGTTTGAATGGACTGTTTAAATTCGGGGTAAAATCCGACAATTATTCACAATGTTTAAATATTTAATAAATATTCCTAGCTTACATGCTTGCAAGGAAAATGGCTGGCCCCACCATCCTTCCTCACCGCCAAGACCGTGAGGCACACACACACACCCTTACCCACTTGCCATTCGCCAAGTTCTTTTTTAATCAGCACAGGAATCTGATACTTGTACAAAAGGCTTTTCTTTGTAAACACACTTCCTGAACTTTGCGAAGCAGCAAAAGCTACAACAACAACTATGACATGCATACATTGAGAAGCAAAGAGGAAAGGTCGCTTATATGGATTTTGCGCATATTTACACATATGAAAAACATGTTAACCAGAAAATTAATTATAAAATTTTCAAAAACCTTAACAATGTCTACAATATGGCGTTTATTTTACTCAAACAAAACTTGCCAACTGGTTAACAGCGAATTCTGCCTGTTTGGGTGCATGCAATTGGGTTTTTTGTCTGGGTGGCAAGACAACTTTTCGGCAATCGCATTGATTTATGATATCTTAAATGTAAGAAAATGTTTGAAGATTTTAACAAATTAAAGCTTCCACTGAAATTGATATTTGTTGTTTATTTTATTTAATCGTAAATTCGTTACATATTACAAATTTTTTGTTGCAAGACACATTTTCAAACTAAACAGAAATTGAGCATTGAGTAGCATTGAGATTCAATATAACTTATTCACATTACCCTGTATAGGTATATAGTCCTTTTTAAAGTCTGAGATGTGTGCGTCACCATCTATTATATACAATTGCACAATACCATTATACCTTTTTACCTAACTTGGTTACAGGATATAGTGGGTTCCCCTTATTCAAACATCCCATAATAAATTTAGCATTTCTTTTCTATGGCTTAACTCTAAGACGCCATACTCACGACTACTTACAAAGGCTAACCGGCAAGGGTAGAGTATGGATATTGTGTGGTAAATTTAAAAATGGCATCGGTGTATCTAAGAAAATGACAAGGGCGCACACAGAAACAAAAACGTGCACAAGTTGCGGTTTGCTTCATTGAATAGAGTATCATCTGGAAAAGACTGAAACATGCATGAGTTCACCAAAGGGAAGTGCAGTTTTTGCGCCAATTCCACACTTAGTAACTTTTACCAATTGCTGCTAGTGTTCCTGCATTTTACAGCTGTTGTCACCTGTGTCCAGACGCATGTGTAAATCACAGAATATGCTCAATGAACACACAAAAAAAATTAACATATTGTGTGGTCTGGTCACATAACGGTAATATATTAAAAGGCCATAAGCGAAGTGTGGACAGTGATGTCTTTCGGCTACAAACAGCCCGCAGACACCAGAGAAGGCTGCAGAGAACAATGCCCGGCACAAGAGATAATACGTATAAATAACGGATCAAATTGCATTCACACAAAATTTATGATTATCTTTCAAAAAATTATGATAATCAGTGGTTACTCTATAAGAAAACTTCCAATCCCACTTATGAAAAATTATGCAAAAAGCAAGACAGATATAAAGAAAACAAAAGACAAAAAGAGTCCTTCAGTTGGTTGCTGGCGCATTTCCCAAAATAAAAGTATCGAATTAGCAATATAATATCAGATGTCCTGTACAGACGAAACGAACAAGGGTTCTACTGCCGGCAGTTCCACTTCCACTTGAATTGCCAGCCGGCATGCTGCTGGTACTGCTCAGACTCAGTTTCCACCTCAAACTTGGTTATTTGGTCATGTTATGAGCAGATTGTCGTCATTACCTCGGGTTACGTCAGCTGCAAGGACTTTTGGTAAAGGCTAGCGCACCAGTAGCACAACACAATCAAACCGCAATTTCCGCGCCCTCGACATATGTAAGCCTAATTCCAAACACAGTTGCATGTTGTTGCTACATTTATAAGTACTTACTTCTTTTTTTCGCCAAGTAGCAAGAGGCAACCGCATACAAGAACTTGTTCGCCTGAATGCATTAGAATCGTTTTTATATAGAATCGGGGTCGTTGCAGCCATCATATCGCATGGGGTTCTGAGGATTTATTAAAAAGTGTACACAAAATATGTTTTTTATATTTCATTGTTTTTTGTTCTTTTATGGGTATTTCACCAAGGGAAATTTGCGAACAATAGGTGAAGTTGCACATTGTGAGTTGTATTTTGTTGTGCTGAGCGGATTTCGTTGCGACTATAGGCTATTTCATCACAGTGCTTAGGAACTGAGATCTTGGATAGGAAAGTAGCCGCACCTGTCGGTTAATCTTAAACAATATACACTTATACGATCTATATGTGCTCAAGCATTTGCGCCGATACATATTATTACACGGCTTAGGTGTAGACTTTAGTCACATAAACAAAAATTATATACCTGCGGTATTTAATGTCAAACGAAAAACAAATAAAAAAAAACGTGCATATTCATTAAATTTAAAAATATTTAAGCCAAACTTAGAAATCATGTGTCCTTTCCAATATGGAGAATGTAGTCTGTCTGGAGAATTTGAAAAGCGGAAACACAAATTTTAATTACTAATTTAAGCATGCAAATATTTATAAAACCAAAAAAAAACAAGTAAGAACATTGCAGTCGGGCGATACCGACTGCGTTATACTCGTTCACGTTCTTAAATAAATATCGTAACTTTGTCAAAAGTGAACCGATTTTTACGTTTGATGGCATTTTGATCATAATTTGTCCTATGTATTGACAACACATTCTAAATATATTCATTTTCGAAAATACAATTTTTATACCCTGAACCCATTGAAAATGGGTAAAAAAGGGTATAATAGTTTTGTGCAAATGTATGTAACAGGCAGAAGGAAGCATCTCCGACCCCATAAAGTATATATATTCTTGATCAGCATCACTAGCCGAGTCGATTAAGCCATGTCCGTCTGTCTGTCCGTCTGTCCGTCTGTCCGTCTGTCCGTCCGTCTGTATGAACGCGTCGATTTCAGAGACTACAAAAGCTAGAAAGCTGATCTTGGTCTCATTTGGTTCGTATATACCATACGCAGATCAAGTTTATTTCAAAACATCGATAACTCCTTCCGTTTTCTTATTATCGATATTTATCGTTTTTTTGACTCGGTTTTTTAAGCATTACTCCCAAACTATAAAAGCTAGAGCCACCAAATTTATTTTTTTATGTTTTCGTAAAACATACGGAGAATTTAAGACCTTCAGGTTTTGGATACCTCCCCCCAATCGCCCCCAATATCGAAAAAACCATAAAAACAAAGCAAATCAAATACTACACACGTGCAAATTGGTTTGTACATACATTTCGAAGATTTGAATAAGTCCTGAAAATTTCATAACGATCGTACATTTAGTTTACGAGCAAATCAAGAATCTATTTTCAGTAGTGGGGGCAAAGCGCAGCTGCTTGGCAATTTCTGTGTACATGTGCACGCATACATATGCACGTCCAGAATGTCTTGCGTTTTCCTAGGAATTTTTTTAGGCAACGTTTAAATTGAATTTTAACACAACGAAGAGGAGCAAGAGCGTGGTCCAGTGGGTAAGAGTTGTGCCTCATAACGCGGAGGACTGGGTTCGAATTCAGCGCTGGTATGGTAGAGTAATGTTGAATTCTTTTATTTTTTCGTTATTCATAAATATAATTATTATTAATTTGTATCGGTTTAATGACAAGTGCAAAAGTTTCGTTTTCCTTGACTTTTTGCGACTTTAAGTAATGTTATATCATTCGCGAAAAATGCGGTATTGTGGTGCAGTTGGTAAGAGTTGTGCATCTTATCACGGAGGTACCGAGTTCAACTCCCGCTTGTGGAGTATCTATTTTTTTGTTGGTAATTATTAGTAAATTTTATTTTTTATTTTTAACAGGCTCAATACTCATCAACTGCCGAGAGTTTGTGTGTATGTGTTCATTTCTGGGTTCAGGGTATCTTCTAGTCGGGCGGTCCCGACTAGAGCAATCTCACTTGTTTTGTATTATTTGGTCAAAGAAGCATAACGGCACAAACCCAATATACTAGTTTCACTTGATAATCGAGTGAACGAATATAAAAAAGTACCTAAGAAAGTCTGGATGAATAGCTCACACAACTTTTACATATGTGTCAGCAATTGATCATATATTATAATCAGATTGAACGCCTGGACTTGTGTAACTTGCTGACAAGCGACTGTCACCACCAGCACCCGGCGCATTAGGTTCCCTTTCGCTTGTCTGCGACTTCCACACTAATAAGCCGCAAATTTGCCCCACCAACCTGCAAATAACAAGCAACCAAGCAACATAACGTCAACGGCCAGACACGTAAACATAGGCCCGAAAGGGTCTTTTCTCTAGACTCTGCTTATAAATCAGTTGCGCGTCTTTTAATAAATTGTAATTGAGTCGCGCATCGCTTTCCGCGGATGCGGGCATGTGCAACTCATAGATATTTTTGTATCTGCTGGTTCTTGCCAAGTTGCTGCGGCACGGCAATAGGTGACTACGATTGCGATCGCGTGTGGGAATGCAGACGAGGTGATGTCGATCCTTATGGGTTAGCGACGACCCTAAACAATCCTCTTGTTTTTGTAGTAGTTGTATGCATGATGCTTGCCGGCTGTCGCCACTTATGGCGCTCTGAGTATCTATCCTCCTCTTACAATTCTCCTTCATTGCATGCTTGAAAATCACGGAGTGAAAAATGTTTTGTGTGCAATTTTTCTTTCATTTGGATCGTGCTTCTCCTCCTCTCGCTTTTGTTGCTGCGGTTGTTGTTTGTATGTTGAGCAGCAATAAAACTCATTGAACATGAGTTGCTTTTGAGCAACATGAACAATTATTGCAACATATGTTTGCCTGGGTCCGCACAAAACCATATCATAAGAAAATAAATTCACATCTCTCGATCCTTTTTGTAGTCAATACCTAAAACAAATCGAATTAGTTGGCAACGCGACGCAGCACTGTTTGGCAATTGATGCACAACACGCAAACTGGAAACAGAATTCGGAAGAAAATTTGAGTCTATAATTTAATGAAGCTCGTACACCCTTCCTAATTAGTTTATTCAACTAAAATAATATATATAAATCGAACATTCTCATATGTACTCTTTTTTTTAAACTTTAATGTTGTTAACAAGTGCGGAAGATAACTGAACTGAACTGTATTTTTTTATACCTTCAATACGGAAATGTTACAAAAAGTATTTATTAATATGTACAAACCCGGTTTCTTATACTATGATATATAACAAATATATAAAATTATTCAAAATATAATTTGATATAATTATTATCTTTTCTTATCCATTTAAAAATAAGTTTAAACCGGTTTTATATAATAATTTACATTACCATCTGCTTCTTTATTAGTTGGCTCATAAAAAGTCGTTCAGCCCTTATTGCAAGGTATGTTCAACTGTTTGTAACGATAATGAAACAACACGCCCCACGTTCCAACTAAGTTAGATACACAGTCGAGACAAATCGTTCGATCGATTGCACTGATACTAATTAAACAAAGAAAAGCTTGAACTGCGGCTACATGTAATATACTGTAATATTGATTGTCTTTAAGAAAGGTCTGTGCTATTTCAGATTGATTTTTTAATTGCTTAAGGCTTAAGTGTGTATTTTGCCGTTCAACATATATTTGTGCTTTTTTAATTTTTCTGCTCTTATGTTCTTTCTTAGTGTGTTTTTGTGTGTATACTTTTATGCGAATAGGTTTTTATGAAAACTTATAAAAAGCGAATAATGGAGTTGGGCAAGACCTTGCGACATAAAATAAAAGCTATTAATCGGCAGCCCCTAGTCATCACCAGATGTAGAAAACCAAAATCGTATTTTATATTTGCACAAATTAATGCACAAATTAAGTGCAGGTAATTTATATTTTGTACAAAGTTATATTTCATTTTATTAAACTATAAGGCTATAAGATCAGACACAATTTTAAACGAAAATCTAAAACTTTGATTTTTATTAACTAGTCTCTAAATTCGGTAGATGAAATAGTAATGAAGTTCTTTATAAATATAGATAGCCCAAGCAACAATTCTCTAGTTACCCTCATCGATTATAGATAAACGGTAAAACTTACCCATAATATAAAGCAAACTTGATCTGCGCGTGTCATAAACGGGTCTAAATTCAAAACGGTTATTTCTTTCGAGAATAACGCGTTCATGAAGCCGAACGGGCGGACGGACGGACATGCTTAGACGGACGGACATGGCTGGACCAAAGACAATATAAACACTGCCGAACGTGTCTCATAAAAGAAAGTGAAGTTTTAACAGCTCCTTCTGAACTTTTTATACATGAGAAAAATTACTCAAAAGACTCGGACTTTGGAAAATTAAATGCACCATCAGATTTGTTTTTTAACGTGAGTAAAATTCACATAAAAGTTTTTGAAAATATTTTCAAAAATAATAAAATGCAAGAAAGCATACAAAAATTCATAAGTGAGCAATGTATTAAATGCACGAATGAAAGTGCTTACTCACTATGGTTTAACAAAAATGATGAATGTTATCTCCATAAAATTGGTCTTATGGAAAAACTTATAAAGGTTTTACTTTTTAAACATTGCAAATGGATTATGATAGCCGATATGCATAAAAAGAAAGCCAAAATAAACATTCTTTCTCACAAATAAACGATAAAAGAAAATACGCTAGAAAAAAATAACAAATTAAATAATTACAGCGTTGGGGAACATGGAAATGTTTTGTTTTTTATAAAGCATTTCAAGTCGACTCGTAGGTCATATTAATTTATGACCCCATTGCAATTGTAATGGCCTCCTCGTGGTGTTCCCTGGGTACCGAAAACACATCGGTAGCAAATTCGAGCGGCGACAATAAATAACAATAAATAATTATAATTTATTAATATAATTAAAAATAATATATAAATATAATTTTAATAATTCTGTTTATTAATTATAAAATTTAAAATAAAATATATTTTTAAAAAATATTGTTTACTTTATTGTAAAATAAAATAAAATATAATGTAAAATTAAATTAAAGAAATATTTTAATATAAAATTATTTAATTAACTTATGGGCCTTAAAGTTAGAAAATGTCAACCACCCAAGCTCTGCGCCACAGTTTCATATAAAATTGGGATAGGTCGTGGTCGGCGCAAGAAATCTAAAAAATCATTTTTCGGCAGCCAAATCCAATGCAATGCCTAATTACACATACATACATCAATTTGTATTTACACACATCAATACAAACATAAATGCTCTCACGACACATAGCATGCCAAGCTGAGAGCGCATTCTATTTTTAGAATTTTACGCTCTTTAAATTGTGAGAGCGCAAGTGAACCGATTTCGTTTTCGTTCTCAATTTTGAAAAATATCAAGCTGCCTTGTACAATTTCGGTGTACTGCGTTACTCATCTTAGTGTTTATATTGTCTTTGGCTGGACCATATACGCTTGGCCTCCACTATGGAAACTTAATTCTTAATTACCTTTAAAATAAAAGTATGATTGCTATTAAGCTCAGGACTTATTAAAAGTCCAAGTTTGGCTTTCTACCTCTTAATATCGAGTTTTGAGTTTTTGGGGGTCGGAGATGCTTGCTTTTATTTGTTACATACAATATATACCCTTCTTACCTACTTTCAATGGTTATAAAACAGAGATCCGTGCAGAGTATCTTATTCTCGCTATCCGTGATTTGCTTTACTACTTTACTATGGAAAAATATAGCATTTAATATTTCAACAAAATTCAAGAATTACAATTCACAAAACACTAAGAGTCTAGCTACATTTATAGCAGAGCCTGCTACAATTTTATGTTTAATTGATTACCTGATTCTTCGGACTTAATTTCAACACACCGCAACACACCAACTTTAATATATCTAGTTTTTTCCAATACTTTTCGGTTGAACCAACCCTGTCGCGCTGTTTTTATCAAAGTTTTGGCGAGATAAGGAACACAATACAAAATGAATTTAACACAAAATATGATTGCCAAAATATTTGAAGGACTGACAATCAACGCGAAACCCGCAATCAACTAAACGTTGCACGTCGCCTTAGAGAAACTAACGAGAATTAAGCGACCAGCCCACATAATGCCAGCGACGACGAAGTCTGCAGCGGCGACATATACCCAAAGAACACACTGTCCCCTATATAAATTCGAACCCGATAATCAAAAGCATTCCATTTAATTTCACGTTTTTGCATGAAGATCGACACGCTACGTCCGGAGCACGACCGTGGCAAAATCAAAAAGACCAAATCTAAGCCAATAATAAAGTTAAATCGATAATTGAGGTCAAGCAAAAGGTATTTTTGAGGCTGATAATATTTTGTATCGCGCTACGTTTGCCGAACATACGTGATCGTTTAACTGTAAATTAAATATAATTTACCAATAATCATAATTACAATACGTAGTTTTGTTTTTTCTTTGGGTTCGTTTTTTTTCTGCAAATCTCGCATTGAGTCAAAATTAACTCGGGATTCAGCTGATCCCCTAAGCCACGCCAGACGCATAAATCATCAGGCAAAACATTTTTGGATCGATAACTGTTTAAGTCTTTTCATTTAACCGTGAGATCTTTGGCGGTTTGTTCGTCTGCATCAACGCGCGTCACGCAGTAAATGTTGGTTTATATCTGCGTTGTTAGACTGGTTGATCGCTCACCCTTTCTTTTTGTATCTGATTTGACTTTAACTCTTAATAAAAACCTACCTGCAATCTCCCAGATGTTCTAAAACAAAAAAAAGTAACAGTGCTTAGCAAAGCGACGCGTCGCGACGTATCTGAAGTTCGCCTTTAGCTTCAAAAGCATAAAAGTCTAATAATGATAATAGAGCAAAATTGTTTAAATAAATATCAGTTAAGAACGAAAGCGCTTTTGTGATATATTTCATAAGATGGAAATATATTTTCTGATACTTATTGCTTTAGAATGTAGTGATTATTTTCGGTAGCTCAACATTTTCGCCGTTTATCGATTTAAATAGGAAATAATAAAAAATTAACATCTTCTACAAATTAGGAGCTGGAATAAATAAATAGAAAGAATAAATTACATCGAACTTATATATAATATGACTTATCAACAAAAGGTTGTTTTGTTATTTTAGTTGTGAATAGCTAAAGACTGTGCCGGTTTGAAAGTAAACTAATTAGTGGCATGAATGCAAACTAAAACCGAAGCAGCCGAAATTATCTCAGATCCCCTATTTATTATTCCTAAACAGTACGCAAGCTAAGTTGATTTAGCAGCAAGTCAAGAAACGCAAGGAAGATACCAAAGATAGACACCTAGATTTTTGAAATATAAATTCTCCAATATAGTACGCAGAACTACTTTATAATTTTTTTCGATATCTTAAACCGTATCATTAATATTAATAAAAATTTATTTTAAAAATTGGATTTAATTTCGCATATCTTGGAGACTTCGAGAACTAAAGCCATCAAATTTGGTTTCTTTTTTCCTCCAAAAAATACGCAGAGCTTTCATATTTAAATATTTGAATACCTTCCTCGACTCGCTCGAAATATCAATGACACAGACTACAGACTCCCGCTTTGCTTTTTACATCGATTTAAATGCTCTTTTTCTTGAGCTTTGAAGTTATTCAATAATTTTGTTTCCATAGTGGGACCATGTTATTTGTGTAAGTGTGTTGTTCTATATGGCTGAATTTTTGGCCCCCTAATTCAGTTCCAGTTTTGATATTGGTTTCAAATGATTGTGTTGAAAACAGGAGTGCGGCCTTGGTGAGAGCTCAGTTAACTATTAATATATGTACGCAAACATCTTCTGCAAGAATATTCAATATTCGGCCAAAGAGTCTTGTTATTTTTGTTTGTATGATAACATTTTTCTTAACCCAAGTCACCCATGCTTTT
This sequence comes from Drosophila paramelanica, assembly GCA_035043915.1. NCBI lineage: Eukaryota > Metazoa > Arthropoda > Insecta > Diptera > Drosophilidae > Drosophila > Drosophila paramelanica. The sequence goes on from JAWNMO010000416.1 coordinate 156,282, forward strand.
AATATATGACTCAGTTTTCAAACTAAAATTGAATATTTATTTCATATTAAACCAATATTTTATATGATTCCTAAACGAGCAATCGACCGGACATTCAGGTTATATTTTAACACAAATATTTTGCACCGTATAGATAACTGTAAAAAAATGTCGTTATTTGTATTTAATAATTATTATTTATTTAGTCATCATCAATAATTATCAAAATATATTTACATTATGCTAAATTGTATGTTTATAATTTAAGGGCACGGATTTAAATATAAGGTATAAGCTGTAATTTTATTTCATCAATTTAGAAATCCTCTGATACTTTTGAATTGAAACAAGGTAAAATGTTGCAGTCGGATGCTACCTACTCTGTACATAGTGTAGCAACTTAAATCAGTCGAAAACGGTCCTCGTCATTATTTTTACTTTAAACTGCTACTTTAGAAACAAATTGTTGTAAATTCTGGACGCGGGCATGATTTTTTATGAATTGATTTTAAATGAGGTCGTCATCACATATCTAATTTAGTGTCGCGAGCCAAAATTCTGAACACTTTTTTTTAACTTTGTTTTTCAAGAATAATAGCAGTTTATTTGTTTGGAGCACACGAGAAAATATATGTACCTTTGAAAACCCTTTTCGAAAAAGTTATTAAATTTCAATAAATGTAACTTAAATAATAAATAATTTGCTTATCATCTTTTGATTGTTTTTAACTAAAAATACGCTAAAAACATTGCTTCATTAACATTATGTTTATTGCCCTAATTTAAAAACAAAGTAGTCAATTAATACTTTTGCAATAATAATTTATTTTATATTATTTTTAAACTTCACTATTTGTTTTGCGGTCTGTTCTCTGGTTGCTGATTTTTTTTTTTTAGTTCTAGTTTATGTTTATTTTCATGGTTTTTTATTGTAGTTATTTGTATGTTGCAGCGATCGACATTTGTTACAATGTATTATATTTTTAAAATGTTTGTTCGGTGACTATTGTGACTAAAGTTAATGTAGTGTTTATATTTATAGTATATATAATAGCATATAAAGCGTTTGAATAGATATTTAATGTCGAGGTTATAACACATTTTCAATTAAGGGTGTATTTATTTCTAGTTATGATTATTTATGTTCTTCTCTTGCATTATGCCATATACATATATTATTGGGCATTAAATTGTGTATGGTTGTTTATCCAAGCATATTAAATACTATAAGTGTGTACTTTATAAAATACTAGATTATGTATACTTTAATGCACTCCTAAGCTAATAAATAAATTTAAATATTTGCTTATAACAATAACTCTCAGCTTACTCGCGCTATTCGCTTAGTACCCATTTAAAACACTAAAAAGCGGCTTATAAAATGTTTTTTGAATTAAATACATACATAAGTATGTGTATACATACATTAAATACTAAGCTATCGTTATTAGAAGCCATGATAAAATGTGTTGCTTGATGTTAAATGCTAAGTATGCCAACTAGTAGTAGCCAATAAGGGCAGCCCAGCACTACTTTAAAAAGTCTTAATATGCCTATGTACAAAATGCTACCCATAAGTCTAAAGCGTACAACTGGGTTATATCTATGCTTTATATGTTTGCATTGGAAGTATTTTATTTTCGCTATGTAAAAATATGTACAAAAGCTGTGTCCAACATTTGCAACTCTCTTTGCACGAACATTTTCAATATTCATTACTTTAATTCTTTATACTTATATACATAAGTTTTCTTTTTATCTAAAAATGTTGGAGTTTTGCATTCGGTCCGGCTGCGCTTACAAGACGCGCACTTTTTATTGCCGCTACCTGGATTGCACTTTGAGATCATTTATCCTTGTCGCCTTTGGCAACAGCTTACCGCTTTGAAGCTTAGTTTGCACTGCCAAAGAGCACCGAATTCTTGTAATATGTCGCGGGTCTCTCCGACAACGGACTTTTCACATCGCGCTCAGCATTAGCAGCGCGTGTCTTACGCTCCATTTCCAGCTCCTGTGCAAGGGATTCTTTAAAATATCAAAAAAGAAGCAAAAAAAACTTGTCAATATGGTTTCTAAACCTCATACCTTATTTGGATATATATTATATACATATAAATTGTATATACCGAATGAGTCTGGAATGCCAGACCCAGCCTTAACGCAGCTACGTCTGTCGTTTCATACATTTTAACCCCTTGCACCCATACACACACAGTCAAAATCGTACATTCACACACGCCGCTAGCTGTAAACTTTTGTTAGCAGCTACACTTGGCCGCCCACTATGGAAAATAAATTTTTAAATCACTCTTAAGCCAACTAAGTCTAACACATAACCTTTAAATAGAAAACGCTCAAATATTCAAATTGTATCTAACGGTACTGTATGGTATATGCCGATCTTGATAAATGATAAAAAATTTGGCAATAGATTCTTTAGGTGCTATAGTATACAAAAATGTTCATGTAAACTAAGCCTGGTGAGCCTAGCTTTCATAATCTGTTAAGAGTGCCTAAAACAATTAGGTTGTTGTAGATTTTTTTCAGTTTTTGAAAATCGATTGATGGTTATCGAACCCAATATCAATATATAGACTATATATTGGCCATATATAGACTAGGCTAGCTCAACTTGACTATTATTGCTTTCCAAATATACTCGTTAGGGTTGGAAACACATCGTCTGTTAAATATATTTGCTTAAGACCCTTTTACCATTTTATATCAATTTTCGGGACCAGTGCAATAAAACGAATTCATTTTGTTGTGAACTGAAAAACGTTACGTTTCGTCTTGAATTTTTCGTTTTTTCGTTTTTTGTAACTATTAATGCCAAACTCAATAATCACATGCATTCGCGTGCTTTCTCACGTTAAATAGTATTTTGATCTATTGGCCAAGCCTGCTTCCACAATTTGTTAAAATCAATATTATCGTGTTTTTATCTAAAACCATCAATATCTCCACAACAATTTTTATAATATCGTTTTAAATAAAATATTTTTTTAACAAAATATGTGTGATTTTCGACTTACCCGAATAATTTTGCCAGAAAGCTCCAGTGGCCATCAAATCAATACCGGGATAGCTCCAAGGAGCTTTTCCGTTGCCAGTTGCAGCTACAGCGGCTGCGGCAGCGGCTGCTGCTAAACTGCCTTCTGCAGCTGCACCAACTGAAGCAGCATTGGATGGTTGGTCCTCGCAATCACGACTAGAACAACGCGCTTCATTATCGCGAGCTACGCTGCTACACTGTTGGCGCTCTATAGAGCCCTCGTGATCAGAGTGCGGCTCGCTTTTAAAGTGGGTAGGGGAAACCGAACGGGTGGCAGATGCCGCCTGAACTGTTTGACCAGTCACATCACATGAGGAGCTTAGGGACTTCTCAGACTTATCACTGCCGCCACGACTACCGCAATCAGTATCTATGGAGTTGAAAGTAAAACAGAGGACGCTGTGTTGGTTATCAAAGCGTTGGGCGCAGGAAGAATCGACAGAACCAAGGACGAAAAACCGGTGGGGAATGTGGGATATTGTTAGCTATGCGGTATGGTCGGCTCAACTTTTGCCGTGGCACTTACCTTTTAGCGCCTCAGTGCCTTCGTTGCTACTATTGCTGAATTTACCGTCGGCAGCGCTACCCGTACACGGCTCTGCCTCGCTGCAGGCGACACTGTTGCCATTCGAATTTGGATTGCCTTTGCTGCTGCCATCGCCCAGCTGTTGTTGATACCGTATACGCATCTTTCGCTCTCGTCTAAACCGTTTTTGATAAAGCACTGCAGAGAAAATAATCAGATGTTATATATTTAACAATAACATGGGACCACAATACAAAAAATTTTCTTTTATATGAAAACTTATTGTATCTAACTAATCCACACAGTTGATTACAAAAAGATATCGCATATCTGAAGCAGTCTGTATTGGTTTTTGATCTTTCATATTTTAGCATCATTTTAAACAAGGACTTAGTTGACTTCACTTTCTTCAAGCCAGCCGCATTCTAATCAAATGTTATAAAGCCTCTGAATCTATAATAATGCTTATTGACTGCGTATCTGCCAGAATGTGTGTGGCCAAAATTGGGCTCACTGATATCGACTTGACGACAAACATACATACAGAATCTGAATCAAGCCTGTTCGTCATTATCGAGCATTGATCAACTCAGTCGACCGTAGGGATCGCCGTTTAAGGGTGTAGCACAGCTTTGGGCTAAGGCATATTGAATTTTACTTTGCCTATTGGGACCGACACCGCACAATATAGGAAAAGGCCACATTTTGGTGTTGCTCTGTTGCACTCGTTCTCCGATTGCTATGGCTATTTCTATTTCCTTTAGATTTATATCGCTTGCTTTTTTATTTGTTACAATTATATGTTTGTGTGGGAATTGCATAATAGCATGCAATTTGTGCAAAATCAGCAAAACCAGTAAGAACATTGAAGTCGTATATAACGCACGGCGCAATACTCTATTTACAACAAAATACCGATTTAATATAGTCGAAGACGGTCTTAGCGATTATTGAAACCTCACAGCATTGACAATTACGATTTTGTTAAGGATCCAAAATATCTTAACACTTTATCAGGTATATACGTTTATACATACGAGGACTTTATCAGGTATTTAAAGTTTGACATATGATAGGTACATTCAAGTATTAGCAGCCAAGATATCGATAATTTTATATAAGCTCGATATGCGCGTGCAGCAGAGTCGCAATTTATATATGAATATACCAATAATAATATGGTCGAGATGTGTGATGATCATACATTTAAACAAACAAAAGAGAGAAACAAAAAAATCGGTATCGATAGACGTATAGATAGCGTATAATCTTAGCGACGTTTTGTTTAAAAGCGACTAACAAAGTGAACGTCATGAAAGTCATATAAATTATTATAACTATAACGTATAAGTGGCGTAGTATATTATACATATAATAACACATATATGTACTAAAATTATATTTGATCCTAGCCTTTGTAAACAGACTTTTCCTTTTATCTTTTACACTCTCTAACATTTCTTTTTCGAATTTATAATTTATATTATAGTTAATGGGTCTCGTAATAATTGGCTGAATGGTTTCCAATTTCAAAAATGTATTAAAATCAATGAATTCGAAGATTTTCTATCCTGGCTGATATATTGCAAACTCACCCTTAACAGAAAGCGCGCACTACAACAGTTTGACAACCCTTTTAGTTTTAAAGAGTCATCATAAATATAATAACAACCAATTAAGAGATCTTTGTGTGCGTCAAATAAAACTTTTTGTCTGTAACCAAAAGCAACTCAAATTCCAAACTCAAAGCCCCGAACCTCCACTCCCCCTCCCTTCCAGACATCATCTAATGATGCGGCGTGGTCGTAGCGTCGACGTTACTTCGGAGTTGCTACTTTTTGCCAATCGTTCGAGTGTAACTAAATAATGAAATGATATTAAATTCATTTGAATTGTGATTTCTGTTGAAAAGGTCCCGGTACAGCAAAGAACGGAACAGAACGGCAGCCTCGGACCCCTTTTGGGCCTGGCGACAACCAGAACGACCACCAGAGCGCCAGCAGAGAAAGACGAGAAGTGCGGAAGAGTGGGGCAACCGAGATATCAGGTGTCATTGTCATTCCAGTCAGTTTGCATTAAGCGCGCACGATTAGAGTTGGCATAGGCACTATAGACGCTGCTGTAGCACTGGAAACAGCGTGCTGTCAACATGGTTGGTTATGGAAACAGATTGGTACTAAGTTAAAAATCGCAGAGAATTGACATGAAATGATGAATAGAGATTAACTTGATGCATACATTTAAATTGAAAATCGTTTCGTGCTTATACAATCAAGCTGTAATATAATAAAACTATCAATGTTTATTACAATAAAAACGGAAGCAAGGCATTTTTTAATTTACTCTGAAAAATTCAATTCATTGTGCTGCCAAACTTGGTAGTCGTTAATTAACGCAGACTCTACAAATTTCGAATCCTTTGATAAAATTTTAATTATTTAAAAATGTCTAGATAACTGTTAAATGAGACGGCTTGTTTTAATCTTAGCTGCTTCAAACACATTTTTAGTGATTTGTACATTAAAAAATACTCATACTCTCCAAAAAATCGAATCGTATGGCCAGAAAACCGGTTCAAGTCGATGTTAAAGTAGTCGGCTGTAGATAATTGATATGATAATATTGCATTATAGTTTCAAAACAAAAGTTCAATCATGCTGGCAGATTTAAATGTCGGTAAAATGTATATACATTTATTTTATTATTCTATATAAAAAATACTACTGTATAATAGGCAAAGTACAACTAAGTAGTGAATACACAAACTGTCAGAATAAGACATATCTAAACCTATATTTTTATATTATTATAATAATATAAACTTTTTAAAGAATTTCCTCATCGAATTTTATAGCGACTGTTTGTGAGTTGTTAGTTACCTTCAGTTCATTTTTGTCACGCAAAACTTAACTGGGGAGTAGTGCAGCATTATGAAATACAGAGAAAGATTTCGGTGGGTTCTCAAGTTCATATCTACAACCCAATTGAAAATAGGTAAACGGGATTAATTGGTTTTGCGCAAATCTTTGTGACAGACCTGATCGGTCTATATAAACGCGTCGATCTCAGAACATATAAAAGCTAGAGACATAAACTTTAAACTCGTTTATGGCTCAATCAAGTTTGTTTAAAATTATCGATAACTTTTACCGTTTTTCTTAAATCGATAAAAGTCTACATTAACATTTTAGAGAATATCCTCAATTAATATGCAAGCCAGAGACATCAAATTTGGCTCAAATAAATAATTTACTATACTATAGCATCAAGATCGGTACTATAGTATCAAGATCGGTGAAGAAACTCAGAAGTTATTAATGAAAACGTGGTGGTTAAACTAACAGCAAGCACAAGCGCAAGCTGTGCACACTTGTGCATCAACACAATGACAGCTGGAGCTGGAGAAGTTACCCTGCACCTCATCCGGCGTGCCCGACTAGAGCAGTCTTACTTGTTTTGCCTTACCACATTTTATACACTTAATGATATAACAGAGGCTATTTTCGACTTGTTTTTGTTAATGCTTTCACTTGTAATACCCGAAACACATTGAAAATGGGTAAATAGAGTACAATGGAAGATACAGAAGGAGGCATCTCCGACCCAACAATATTATTGATGAGGACAATGAGCTCAGTTAATTTGCCCATTCCCGTCTGTCGGTCCCTCCGTCCGTCTGTATGAATGCACCGATTAGGAAACTTCAAAAGCTAAAAACTGATCTTGGACATGTTTTTCTTACCATATCTCCCAATTGCCCCCTATATCGATTAAATAAAAAAAACGGAAATCAAATCTTAATAAGACAGAAAAATTTCGTAATGATCAAACATTTAGTTTGGGAGAACTTAGAGCGGCTACCGAGTAAAGTGCTTGCGGCGTGTATTTGTGTGTGTCGACTTGTATGTATGAACGCAAAGTTTGAAATGCTTGTAAAGACAGATCACAGAGTTCAGAGTATCTCCTAGTCGGATGAACCCACTAGAGCTTTCTCACTCATTAGTATTTAATTTTTATATTATATATTCAATTTTATCTGTTATCAATTAGAAAATGCGAATGTTTTGATACTAATAATTAACTCAACACATTTAACGTTTAAACTTACCACGTAATTTGCGCTCATCGACCAGCTGCCTTTCGAGAGAATCTTTCACCTCGCGTTCGCGTAACACTTCCATTTTGAGCTCAGCTATAAGCAGTTAAAAAAAAAAGTAGGAAAGCGATAAAATCAGAATAGTGGAAAATCATATCATTAAGAACTCAGACATAATACAGTTCACGCAGCATATAAAATAATAATTTTAAATCTGTGAACTCACCTTTCTCATAGGTAATCTGACGCTCCTGCTGTCTAGCATTGTCGGCGGCCACTTTTAGAAGACTTTGTATATTTCTAAGCAGTGTTTCCGTAGAACTTGCGGGCGCTACGGTATGCGCATCGATACTGAGCGGACCCAGCGCCAACCCACCAGCCAAAGCTGCGGCAGCAGTGCCATCATTTGATGCCATAATCACATCATTGGGAGTTGCTGCTGATGGTCCATTAGCTACTGTGGCTCCAGCGGCGACGCCAGCGGCACCGTTGGCCACAGCAGCAGCTGCCGCCAGCTGTGAGTAATTCAGAGCACGCTGATGCTGCAGTGCAGCGGCTGCGGCTACCTCGGCTGTTGGTGATCCGTGCTGTCCCACAACGCTAAGATGATGTGCTTGGCCCTGATGCTGGTGCGAAGCGGCTGCTGCATGTTGATGCAAATGAGCAGCGGCTGCGGCAGCAGCGGCAGCGGCGGCCGCCGAACCCGTAGAGAGATTATCACGCTCCGTGTCACTCAAGTCTGGTGAAAGACATACAAAGCAGTCCGAGTTGGTCAGTCAGTTAGACTTTGTAATCGTTGTTATTTATCACCAAAGCAAAGTTTACTCACCCTCATCGTCTTTTGCCAAGCAGCGTTCATCGACTTCAGATTGGTTCTCTTCGCTCAGATTCTCTTCTTCCTCGTCATCCTCGACGCCAATAATGGGACCGCCAACGCTACGGCTGCCTTCGTCCAAGCTACGGGGCCCTCGCGGCGACGCCACTGCGGACAGACAATCGCTGCGTTCGCTGCCGGCATCACAATTGCTGCCACCATGGTCCGTGTTTCCGCCGGACTTGCTCAAGTTAAGAACTGGACTTTGGCGTGTGGGAGAGCCTGCGGGAAACACAATTCAAAACTTAACACCTACCAGTTCATCTACCACATTTCTATTCGCCTTACAGTTGCGTGAGCTAAGATCCCTTGGCTTTGATTCCCGTTCGCTCACAATACTTCCGCATCGGTCGACTCCGCCGGCGCAAATGGCCTGCTGTCTTTCATCTGTGCGCTCCTCGCGCAAGCGCTCTAAGTGTTTTACAATGTCTTCATAGGCCGCACGGCAATTCTCCCAGATGCCGGAGCGCGCCAGTGCATCCATATTGGCCGCCGACATACCAGCATTCTGTGCTGCCGCTTTTAGCATTTGGCTCTCGGGACGAGCATGGAGACCGTGTGGAGGCATGCCAGGCGACATAAGGGCCGCCGCTCCAGGGTGATGAGCATTAATTTGCATAAAGGCCATGTGGTTCATGGGAGGAGGATTATAGCCGTTGGCCAGTAGAGGCGACTTTTCCATGCGATTCAAATCTGCAACAGAATACAGATGACAACGACCATGATATTCATTTCTGTACACTTTTACCAGTTTTAATAGAACGAAAATGTTTTTTTTTTGCCGCAAATCTCAAAAATTAATGTAGTTCAGTTTTAAAGACAGATTACTGATGACCTTGGATCTAAAAAGTCAGTATTTTTCCAAAACTACGGGTTGAATATCGTTGCTTTCATGATACAATAATGAACAAGGCCGTTTTACCGATGGTAAAGATTACAAAAACATGGGCAAATGAACTTGGTCAACAAATCATGCGTCTAATACATTTACATATGCATGTATATACAAGTTTAGTGTTTTTTTTATCCGCTGCGCCTGATTAAGATCTGATCTGAACTGTCTGATTAAGATCTGATTACTCCCCTGACACGGAGTCGGGCACTGCTTTAACTTGTTTCAAAAACTTTACTTTATTTTAGTTGTTTATTTTAAGCTACTTCAAAATTATAAAAAGTCGATTGTCAGCAATTTATATAAGAAATATAAACACCTCATTCCAGGGTGAAATTAATCTTCAATTTTGGATATATTTCAATTATGTTTTACTTTTTTTGTACAAAGTTCTTCAAAAGGGCAACGGATAAGAATAGTTTTTGCGGTTAAATGCAATTAACAAATGCAGTTGCATTTGTTTGTCGCATCTACAGAATAGTGCAATATCACTCAAAAATCAACGCCCCATAATTCACTCAGTATTTCCCAGCTGCCTTGCAGGGATTGAATGACTTGGCAAAAACATCGGTATCCAGTTCTTCCTAAAGAGGCGCCGACGGCGCATGGTTCCAAAGAAAGAGCATGAGATGATTTTGATATATGTATCTGATATTGTGCGTTGACTCAGGCACATTAATAGAAATGGGCGTGGCCGAACTTGTCAGATGCCTCAGAAAATTATAGAGGCTCAATATGTAAAAATCAATTAATTGTGAGCGTTACTTTAGAGGGCAAGTATCTTAAAGTACTTATAATAATTACAATGCCTGATACAGACAAGAAGTCCGAAAACACAGTTCGAGCAGCAGCAGCAGCAGCCGTCATAAGTCGAAAATCTGTTTGTAACTCTTAAATGCGATTTCCTGTACAAATCACATGGTGCCGAGTCGAAACGTTTTCGATTTGATTGCTTGCCTTGGACAAATGGGCATTTACCTGAACTTGGAGCTGGGAAATGGGAGTTGAAAACGTGCACAAAGTTGTAGGTAAAACCGAAACAAATGCACAATTGTTTGAATCTGTATCCGTTCGCCAACTTATAATCAAGGCATCCACAAATCACAAATTTCTTTTGCAACTTTCAATTGGCTGCACGAGTAGTGAATCGGGCAGTAAGCCATATAAAACAGATCCCCAGAGCGAGTTTATAGCGATCTCAAATGATTTTATTACAAATTCAAGTGCGTTTGGCAATTGCCAATCGATTTATTCGCTGGTTTTCGATCGTGATTATGGCGGCGCCGACGGCCATAGCAGATATTTAATGCCAATGCCCTGAAATTGTCTGGGAATGCAACAACAACAAGAACAACAAAAGAGGAGAACAACAAAAAAAACACAAATACACAGAGACTTAATGACTTATTAACTTACCACTAATATGGCCATTCTCATAGGCATAATCACCATTGTCCAGGCGATGCTTCTTCAGCTGCGGATGTTGTGAGAGGTGCGTGGGCGGCAGCGATAGGCCAACAGGGCCACGTTTAGGTGGTCTACCCGGTCTGGAACTGCGGAATTGCAGAGAGTTACTGTTGGGTTGAAAGCAATGACAATTGGCTTGGTATCAGTATAGAGCAGCTGTAGCACAATAGGCACACACCAAACGATATGGGGCCAAGGGAATATTAACACGGGAGTTATTGGATTGGCTGTATTGTGCTGCACAGTGACATAAAAATAAGCTTGTGTCCTTTAAATTTCACCATAAATTTGTTTATTTCAATATTAATATTGCATTTATAGCACTGACTGTCCTGGCTATCGCTGTTCAGTTCCCTAAACGCTTAGAGTAATCATATACGTAGGACTGTGGTAGATTTAGTTTGTTTATTACTTTTAACTAGTTACCATTCTTCACTTATAATAATTGCTATAACATTGACTTATTTCAACTTGAACTTGACCAAACGCTATTTCCTCATTAGGCTACTAGACACCCCGTTGATTCGGTCATTAAAAGCTTACCATTTTAATTATCTGCTATAAAGACTGTACAACATAAACAATAAAATTGTATGCTCCAGAAAATAAAACTCAAGTTGTTTTTACGTACAAATTCTATTATTTTTTTTTTTCAAATATTTAAATAAGCCAAAAGCAAATAGTTGACGTTGGTACGATTAGTTACCAAAGGCATAAACAAGTTTGTACAACAAGCAGCTATGACAAACAAGTCATACGATAAAAATACAAATATCAAACTGCGTCCACCGCAAATACTCAGAAACTAAATGCAAATACAGACTAGCGTAGAGTCGGCGTCGCAACTATCTTTAATTCGGAGGGGCGCAACTACCCAAATTAAAAAATCTTCTTACCTGATGTTTACCAGTGGCAAACACCAAAGCAAATGAACTCAGGTAGCAATGTGGGCACAGATTGAACAATTTATAATTGTGCGTGGGCTCGGATGCTCGCTGATAGAGTTTCACTCAGAAAGCAATTTTAAATATTTACAGTTATATCAACAAAAATATCAATATTTGCATGTAAGACTCCAGATTTAATTGTGGAGCCTATTGGCTACACACACACATACCTTTTGTAGAATTGGCCCCGCGGGTCATGTAAAGAACGCAGTCACTATAATAAATCTTAGCAAAAAAAACGTAATCAAAAGTTTAAACACCTTATAGTGAAAGTGTTTCTGGGTCTAATTGGATGCCGGCGGTACTCCGCTATGACGTGCAAGACATGCGGGCATTTTGTTTGAGTAAGTCTGTCAAGTTGAGGAATTTATAAAAACTTAGAGAATTGGATCTCTGGGATCCTGTCAACACGGCCACCGATAACGCCCTGTCACATACTAACTTTCATTGGAAAAGTTCTGTCGGGCAAATGTCTTGGAAGATTGAAAAGTGCATACAGTTAGCTGTTTTCTTCAAGTTTGCCAGAAATTGGCTTTTCTTGGAACATGTCATTTGTATTTTTTTATAGATAAGATTGCATAGGTTTAATCGCTGTAAATAGGCCAAAATTTTGACAAAAGGTCTTTGTTTACCAATTATTACCGATAAGCAGGGGTATATATAATTATAGTTAAAATGTAATGCCGGACGTGGAAAACTCTTGAGATACATTCGCATAATTAACCACTTCATAGTATCTTTAGACAATATTTCATAAGACAAAATACAGTCGACGGTAGATGAGTTGTCTAGATAGGGAACTAAACAAAAAGGATCCGCCAGAAATATTTAAAAGTTAGACTGACGGTTCGTATTATAAACAATACTTTACTTTAAAAACATGTGCTGCCAACTTATGCTTAAGATAAAACATTTTTTGGTCATCCACTTGACGGCCAACCTAACCCAATTTAATGCAGCGAGCTATATGTATGTAAAAACAAACGAAACCAACAAAAGCATGCTATACATGATGCAAACAGGTTTGAAGTTGCTACTTATAACTGCTGCAAATTGTTTTGAAGGCGTATTGCTTCCAGAGCGAACCAGTTTGCAGCTGTATTTCAATAATCAAGGGATAGCCGATCTGTTGAACATTGAATTGTGGAACTTGCAGGTCGAACTGACCAAGTCCTGGATCGAACGTAGCAACCGACAAAATATTGCGCTAAATGTGCCAATCAGTTGGCAAGTTATTCGCATAAGCCCACAAACATTTGTGCAATTGCAATTGCAAAAGCCACTGGGCGTCGCCAACATTTGTCAGAGCGTCGAACAGGAGAACAAGGAATCACGCACAAATGTTGCGCTCCTTGTACTTGCATAGCTGGCCCACTGGCCGGGGGCTTTTTGTATCGTTGCTGCTGGCAATGCATTTGTCGCTTTCAAATCGGCAAATCAATTAAATTTATTGCTACGTTGCCACCTTACAATCGCAGGTTTGATTGCTCTTGAATCAATGCAATGTGCTCAACCTGCAATTAAATGCCCCGCAAAATATCCATATTTCAATTATGAAAAGCTAACTTTGGCTTTAATTGAATTTACCAATGAAATGGAATTTTTAAGTCGTTTCCATACCGCTTGTCTATTATCGGAAAGGGATTTGCCTTTGAACCCAGACTCGGTGTGTTTTTCAAATGAAACCGCCGTCCGGCGCTTGAAGTTGGTTCCAATTTCTCAACCGACGACAGCCCAGAGACAGTTCACGTTCAGCATTAGAATTCACATGAAGCACCTTACGCAACAATCAAGCTCAGTTCCAATGCTTGCCCAACTAAGAACTCATTGTAAATCGACATGCAAATGCACAAATGACATGGCATACACACAGTTCATGCCTCCGAGAATTCTTGCGGTAAATGGGGAGAGCTACACAATGCTAATTGTGGGCTTGGGCTCAGCGAATTGTGGCCAGCAGAAACTACAAAGTGCCGAGTAAACAAAGTGTACAAGTTCTGCCTGTGCTTATCAATTGACATTCCTCTTTATATCATTGACATGGAAAATTACTTTGAATAGACTGACAGTAGTTCATGTAAACCAGAGGGAAGAATAGGTATTTGCAGTCACAGATATTAGAAAGGTAACCATTTTACTTTGTAATTATAAATCAATTAGTCCAATTTCTAAACAGCTTAATCTCTAATCATTTTTCGGCGAATCGATATTAAGCCATTCATTAAGTACCACCAATATTTTGCAGCCCACATCATATACCAGTTGTTTGCAATATCAGTCAAATATAGGCGCAGCTAGCTCTAATTAGGGATTTTGGTTGAATGTTTCTTAGAGTACCCTACAATTTTGCATCCGTCTTTTGCAGTCTGGCAGGCGAGTACGCGTACTCGGAGCGAACCGATTTACTTGTTTCTGTTTATGTTTTTTGTTGACTTCAATTTTCAATTGGCGTGCTAATAACTCATTTAGTTCGCATACTAAATTACAAGCATGCTACGTCGTCGGGTGTCGTGTTTTTCTTGCAAACTACTCAGCTCGCTGCTATTCAGACATATTTCCTAAACCCACCACCGCCTTCCTCCGCCATATACCCTGTCAGTCAAGTCGCCTAGGTTGCAAATGCTCGTGATGCTGAGAGAATATTAGCCGCATTTTCCTTTTTTTTTTTGGTGGCTCTGTAATTATTTATTATAAAAATAAATTGATCTATTGTTGCTTCATTTATATTAACAACAATGTTGTTTTTGCTTTTTGTTACACTCAATTAAGTTGCATTTGAAAAATGCAAATCGCAATCAACAACAACAGTAGACTGAAACTCACATCTCACAGACAGCGAAACGGTAAAATTAATGTTTTCAATATGTATTTCATAAAAGCACCCCGTTCCCAATTAAAATGAATATAAAAATAAAGTTATGATATACTTTTGCAAATATACAGCAGGCTTAAATGTTGCGTTTGGAATGTTAGTGTATCATACGCAGAAAAAGTTAATCATTTTTTTATGGCAACGCCCATTTCCATTCAGCACCGGATTTTTAACGTGTCTGCGGCTCTAAATATAAAACTTTTGTAATTAAGAATATGTAACTGTTTGGATATTGAGAAAACTCAATCGGGTAAAATGTAAATATATATTTAAAAAAAAAACTTGAAAGCCAGGTTTAAACTTTTAAAATTTTATAACAATCGAAAATGAAGACATTGTTGTGTCGATACTGAACACTAGGTATCTTTACGTTAAGCACTCTTGTATTCATAGTTTTTCAATTTCACTAAAATTATAATACAACGAAGCAACTAACTAAAAAGCGTCGATTGAAAATGTTAAAACTGTTGAAATTAATTTTATATTTAAGCATTACTAATATATTTTTAACGTTTTTTTTACCTTCTTTTAACTCAGACAAAAATTAAGTTGCGAATAAATATTTCATGCTAGTTTACCGGTTTAATAAAATGTTATCTTTCGAACGATATAACTTGTATGTGCTCTTATTAAAAAAAACATACAATAACACAACGATTGCTTTTAACATTTTAAAAGGCCTATAAAGCTATTTCTACAGTTATTGTTGTCAAAAAATATCAAAAATCAATATTTTGGTATTTTTTTAGTTTATATGGGTATGGTATTGTTCGCGGCAAACTAGACTAAATTAGTCAAAAGGTGTGCCCATCAACCAAAGTATAACACGATGCATTGATTCCCAAGCCAATGCCGCCCCGCCTTATAAGTCGCTTTGTGGATGCCGCGCGCCTCTAAACGGCGTTTTGGTAAATGCGGCAGGCAAAGAGACAGCTAACTGTCATATGAGATTAAATTCAGTTTGCCGGAGCAGAATTTAATGCATTGGCAAACTAATCGATGGAGCAAAATGACAAACTAGCTGATGGACTCAAAACTGACAGACTGACTGAGGGAGTGAATGACTTTCCGGGACGCTTGTTAAATGTCAGAGTCAATAGTCTTGGAATAACATTCGCGCAATGTTTCTAAAAATGAAACAGAAAATATAAAACACTCTCGGCAAAAAGGCAAACAAATATAATAAAAAAATATTGCAAATTAACAAAAACGGATGAGCTCAAGAGTATTTTAGAGTGAAAAATAAATATTAAAAAAAATGTTGTTAAGAATTCTATGTGGAATATCCTATTACATATATTTATGAAACCGCCGGGTGTAGACCTTGACATACGAGTGCCGCCAAATTGTTCCTCGACTTGAAACACATCTGTTTTTGCATTGACGGGAAACGCGTTATCCTTATTAAAATTAAAATGCTGTGACACGCTCTATTTGCTAAATTTTAGGGTCCTAAAACTTCCGCCCGTCGGACACGGGCTTGTCTCATTTCCTTATTATGCAATTAATTTAATAACAACTTTTTTTCGCTCTAAAAACTCTTAAGTGCACACAGAACGCACATCTCTTGTGCGATCGATTTCGATTTCAACAGATTGCCATAGTTTTTTATTATACTTGTGTGTTTACCTCTCTGGCGGCTTGATCGATAGGCATCTGCAATTAAAAAGAGAAGAACAAGAGACAAGTGAAGTATCGAACTATAAAAAACAATTGTAAAGCGTTATGTGTGTGTGTGTGTGTGTGTGTAAACTTCGACATAAAATGGAAAAAATAAAACGAAATATAAAAAACATCAGAGTTATGTTTCATTTATGTACACATGGCGGGCAAGCGGGTGTGAAAATGCACACGCCTTTACCCTTGACAGACCCGCGCAAGCAGCAACAACTACACTTAATAATTACCCCAGGTCCCAGAAAATAAACGCAATGGGGTGCAACTTGCTTGGGCCTTGTTCCCGTTACCGGCCCCAGAACCAGACAGGCTGGCCCTATAAAACTGCCAACTGCCTTTAGCGGTTTTAAACTCGCATTTTAGCTTTGCCCTTTTTTTTTTTGGTCAGTTGTGAACTCACATCGTTCGTTCGTTGTGCGAGTGTTTTGTGTTTTATTTTTGCCCTCTGTCAGCGCCCAATTCTCTACTTGTTTCAATTTAACGCAAGCTAATAATAGGTTTAACCGCATTTTTAACTGTTCTTCAATTGGTTGAACGCACTGTGCCCTGAGACTCAGCCCTTCAAACCTGGTTCAGCGCATGTGCACTTTGGAGCACTGTTTCAATAATTAACTATATGGTTTTTCATTGCATCTCTGTGGCTGTGGCTAGTGGTTTGGCGATCCCTGTGGTGTTTATTCTGTCCGCTGTAGGACAGGCGAACAACAGGGTTTAAGCCAGTTAAATATGTTGTCTTATTTCTGTTCGCAGTGATGGGTGTACATAAACATTAATTACGCTAATCATTTAAAAAAAAAAATTACATTCAAAAAAATGGGTACATTTATTCAACAATTAAACTGATATTTATCTTTAAAAGAAGCCCACTGTTAAAATTTGCCATTGGATATGACAAGAAAAGATACACTAAATTGTATCTTATAGTTGTAGCTAAATTTAGACAAGTTAGATAATAAAAGTTATGTTGTTGTCCGCATTTTCTGATATTAACTATTTTCAACATCAAAAAATCCAATAGTACGGCAGTACTGTTATGACAGGCTCGATATAGATACTGTTAACTACTTGCAGATATGTAAGTGCATACCCAGAGTATGTAGGTTAGGGCAATGTTTTATTGTTGCTGTTATTTATAATCGAACGGAAATGCTTTGACAGGGCACCGCACGCGTCCAATGTTTTTTGTTTTTTTTTTGTTTTGTGTTCGCTACAACAAGAGGAGAAAACTGTTGGTAAACTATTGTTAGAATCGTTCACAAATTTACGCAACTGCTATAATGTGTGCTGTTAGTTAACAATTGACTGCAAAAGTGCAACTAAGGAGTTTTGATTTGAAGTGAGGGGCTGCAGTTGCGTTTGCATTGCGTATTTCCGCTAAATGTCATCGGAGCAAAGTTTTTTGATTAGTTGCGCAAGGTGGTGGCCCCAAAACCAATCGATATCGTTATACTAATTTCAAACTATTTGCATAGCAAATGCGTTTCTTTGTCCCTGTGCCAAAGGGAACCTAATACCAGTAGATGCGGGCGAGCGGGCTAGCAAAGTGGGGGTTGTCTCACGCAATGAGCTGCCGAACGTTAACAGGAAATAAGAAAAATTTTACAACTGCAAGTGCAGCATTTATATTCGTACCTGGCAGTGGTGCAGTCTCTATAAAGCACATCAAAGTCCTTACAGCTGAGCAGTTTGCAGCGATTGACGCCCGGCTGAATGGCGCCCAGTCCACGTAAAATGCGCACCTGCTCCACATTACACACGAGCGGCACAATGTCCAACCGCTTCAGTTTGGTGTACACTGTATGCAAGCCCCCAACCAAGTGCTTGAGGAATAGCTCAAAAGCCTGCGGCAGACACAACATTGTCTCATTGCTTATAATAAAAGCGGCCACCTTTTGGCCGCGATACTCCACCAGCTTGCACTCATTAGCGCTGGGATCCGAGGTTGAGATGGGCGGCGGTGAATTGTACGAGCGTGGCGGCACATGATGATGCGCGGCAGCCATCAGCTCTAAGGGCGACGCATGATGCATCATTTGCAGCGAGTTGAGTAACCCCAGCGAATGCGGCGGCAAACCGTGCGGCATCCGTGGTGCTAATCCCGTGGTCAGGGCTCCGCTCACATGCGGCGGCGGACTGAGCTGATGATGTTGCTGCTGTTGTTGTTGTTGTTGCTGGGCCATTTGCGCCATCATTGAATGATTCAAGGAGCTCACCGGGCTGACGGCGGTGCCGTGGCGTGTTGGACTGCTGGCCGGAGAGCAGCTGGAGCCGCGTCCGTTGCCCGTATGTGAACTACGCCCATTTGGCCGTTCGTCTCCAGCGCCGCGCGAGCTATTGCTCCCATCGCGACCCCCATTCTGTTGTTGATGTTGCTGTTGTTGCTGTGCTGCTGTTGTTGCTGGGCTGCTGCCGCTGCGGCGGCGGCAGCTGCTGCCGCTTGCTGCTGCTGTTGGTGGTGCATTAGCATCGCAGTCGTGTTCATGTTATTGCCGACCAGGAGCTTGTGGGTACTTATGCTGCTGTTGCTATAGGTGATTTGATTGCTGTGATTGTTATTAATTGCTGATATATTATTGTTATTGTTGTTCATAGACCGATCATCGGGTTGTTGTTGTTCACTGTATTCACTGGTCACTGATTGGTTATTGACATTGGCAGAATCCATGCTTCGTCATTGGCTAACAATTTTTTGTAGTCGGGTTTTTCTGTTATTTTTAATAATAATAATATTTTTTTGGTTAAATGGCGCGCTAACTTGTGTTCAAGCTCGCTAAAAATGAATAAACGCGTGGTATATAATTAATGAACTTTTAATTCATTTTTAATTATTTATTATAGTTTTGACGTTATGCTTTTTCAAAATCTTTTTATAATATTTTAATCTAATAATCGTCATCTTTTGCTAAATAATACTTTTACTAAATTCTTTTTATAAATTACTTTTTAATTTATTTCCAAAATAAAGTTTAAAACAAAATATATCCATATATATCTTTATCAATAACTCTATTTTTTTAAATTATTGAACGTGTCTCAAATGTCGTAATCAAATCTTTTAACAATTAAAAACCAGTTAAATAAGGGATAAGCAATTCATATTTCTCGTAAAAAAAATAAACATGATTTTTATAAGCTGATTTTGAAAAGCATAACGTGAGCATACACAAGCGTTAATACTCGTATTAAACCATAATTTGTTTTTTAAATTTGTTCGATGATTGTAGTTCAGCTTTTATAAAAATTGCCTGTCTTGATCAGAAATTTACACTTTTTAGATTTACAATTTTATTTATTTTAATGTGATATTTGCACTTTTTATAAATTCAATTAAATACTTGTCTTATTAAACTTTCTCAATCGCATTCTCAATCCTACTGAATATTTGAATCGTTTCCATTAATTTTTAATCTAACGCGAGCGATTTCACAAATTTTCACAAATCAAAATGCGAATCAACATCGAGCCAGCAAAACGCCAATTGGGCGAGAGAGAGGACGTAGCCGTTACTCGTTGCCGTTCCGACGGCGTGTCACTGAGCTTTTGGGGCCATACGCTGCTGCTGGGGCCACGAGAAGCGCACGAGAGGACTACGACGACAACTGAGACTACAAGAAATCAACGAACGAAACGAATTGCATTCAAAAGGGAATCGTCACTCACTCGCACACCCTCCCACACAATACACAAACACATATTAATTGGTTATGCTGCTGTTGCGCGACTAAGAGAGAGTGAGAGAGAGCACACACACACACGCGAATCAAGTTATTTTTTATGCACCCACACCATGTGGCGCCGACGCTCCGTTATGTACCGATGTACGTTTTCGTCGCCGATGTCGCGGGAGTCGAAAATGTAAATGCGCGCGCAAAAATTTTATTGCATTACCTTCGCTTACGAATGACAAATTCGTAATGAAAGGCGAGCCAAATGTGTTTCGTTTCGTTGCCAGTTTCCAGTGTTCGAACCGAGCCTCAGCGTCCGCAGCGCCAGCAATAGTGGCTGCAGCCCCATCTACGTTACACACACATGTACACAATCATATGTATTTGTGCCTGAGCAAGTGTGTGTGTATCTGCGATTGTACAAAACACGAAACGATATGTATACGAATGTGTTGCCGTTTGAATTGTACACCAATACAGCCAAAAAGTGGGAGTGGTATACAATGGTTACCTCTGTATGTATGTAGCTGTCTGGCTTTGTGCGCTTGTGTTAGCATCCCCGAAAACACAATGACAAACGTAATAAAATACAAACAAAAACAAACACAAATGAAATGAAACACAGAAGCAGAAAAGTCAGAACGAGAACGATGTCTGAGACGGAAGAAAATTAGCAGCAGCACTCACACACACATGCATACACTGACAGCGCTCTCTCGCTCATACTTTCCTGAAAATCATCATCACTGACGTTGACGTTGCTGTTGCCGCCCTACACAATACAGTAACATTCGTTTTATTTATTTTTTCATTTCGTTTGTTGGCTTGGCGTTTTTTGACTGCGACGATTTCATTTCATTTGCGTTTCAGTTTCATTTCGTTTCAGGCAACAGGGCGTATTCTCTCTCTCTGTCTCTCACGAGCTATGATTGCGCTTTGAGCATCGCTCTCGCTTACACATCGCCACATACAACTGGCACACAGACAGAGCAGGTGGCTTGCAACCAATAAACATGAGTGAGCGTGAGCAGAACATTTACATATTTGCATTGTGTGTGTATGTGTGTGCTTAAGAGTGAGTGCTGCCCAGTAGCGCGCACTCACTCACTCCAATGGCCGACGTCGCTTATATAAACAAATGACAATTGTTTTGCATTTCTGTTCGTCGGCTGCTTTTTTCTTTTCTTTATGCCAAGTAAATTAAAATAAATGCAATGCATTTGCAAAAAACTTCGTGTACTCCCGACGTTCAACTTCGATCTCGACTCCGACCGTCTGCGCAGCTGCTTAGCTAGCAAATCTTTTGCTTTATTTTCGTAAGCTGCACAGCAAATTTTCTTATTGGAAAAGCATTTTAATTTCAATTAAAAAAGTAAATGACAAAATTGTTCGTCTCCTCACCGAACCTACACTCAATTTCCATCACCCTTTTCTTATTAAACTTAACTTTTGGGCGTGTAAGCGAGACAGCTGCTGCTGCTCGGGATGATGGCCATCTCATATATTCAGTGTTTTTTATGCTATTTGTGGGTTTGTCAACCGTTTTCCCTTTTCGTTTCTCATTCGTTTCACTTTTTCCATTTCGTCTTCGTCGTCGCATTTATATTTCTTGCAATTTTTTACTTCGATTCTGAGCAGCTCGGCAACAATTTGGTTTCATCTCGCTTACACTCGTTTGCGTTTTAAACTTGCACTCTGTGCGAGCTGTGTGTAGAACTGAAAGTGGGAGTTGAAGCCCAGAAGTACGAATGTACTTTGGGGCTGGCCTGGGGCGTTTATACTTATAATAAAATACCAAATACTTGTCGTTGTCGCACCTTTTGGCATCTTTTGATATTAATACATTATATACATATATATATGTGTACATATGTATACACATACATAAATACAAATGATTTCGTGTACATATGTTCTATGTGTATGCTGGGCGCTAATGCGGTGGGTTCTCCTCTCTTTTTTTCTATTATTTGTTCTCAGTGGCTGCCGATGGCGATTCTTTCTGTTCTGTGTTTGTGTATCTTATTCAATTTCAGCTGGCACAACCAATCGGAAATCGTGCTCGTTTTCTCATTGCAGTGTTTCGGGAATTTTTTCCTCACACATTTCAAGTATATTTCAACACATACATACATACATGCATACATACATACATACATACATACATACATACATACATACATACATACGTGAATAAATGTGTATGGATTTACATGGACACGTATGTATGTATATGTTTCGTTTACTTGTTTATTCAAATCAGGGACCGAAAATAATTGTTGTCATAAAACTTCCACTAAAAATATAATTTTAAAGACATTTTTGTCAGATATATGTATATCCATTTTATTAAAATGAAGGTTTTACTTTTGTTTTCTTTGAAAAAAACAAATATTGAACATTCATTTTAAATTTAAAGTAAAAAATATTTCGTATTTTTCCATAACTTTTACTCATGTAAGTATCTGCACATAATAATAATTTATTATTTTAATGAATATTCTCACTTAATGCTATTTCTACTCCTTAGCTTTAAATATATATATTCATATGTATTTATGCAAATATACATAGTATAACAAATAATTCATATCTCATACAATACACAAGCATACATATGTATATCTATATGTGTATACATGTGTATAAAAACAGCTAACATGAGTGGTCAAACAATTTCCCAACGAAATTCTCTTGTTTGATTTATAAAAAAGTTATTTAATTACATTTTAACTTTGAACTTTTATACAGCAATTTGAACGTTTGTCCTTTATCCTTTTTTAATTATAACTTAAAGTTTTTTATTATTACGCTATTTAATACTTCTAACTTACAAACAGCATTGGCTACCATGGTCTATGGTAAAATTTTGAAATTTTAACATTATATTTAATACTTCACCTTCTAAATTGTTTTTCATCCGAACGCATGCAGAATGATAGCCATAGATTTTTTAGACAGCAGTTAAGTTTTGGCTGATCGGCTTTAAGCACATTAATAAGATACTAAATATAAATAATTCGTATTTATATAATTCTAATCGATGTGTGTTCGACCAGTTTTTAAAAGTCTACCTAAGCAATCCGAAAATTAATGAACACAAAAACAACAGTAATACTATTAATTATTAAGGTAAGCTAAGAACTTTAAAAATCACTTAGAGGCGAATATGTTAGTTTTTTGTAAAAGTTTTTATCGACAATAGGTTTGAGTAAGAAAAACGTAGCCACAAGCTATAAAGCTAAATTACTCTTCTGAGCAATTGGGCCCCACTATGGATGCCAATTTCTTTAATTAATTATAAACTTCAAGTAAGATCTTTTATTAAAACTAAAGCCGAAGAGATCATACCTAACCAAATTTGGTGGCTTTTATATAGCCAGATTTATATAAAAAAAAGAGTTATAAACTCGTTCTGAGTACAGTTTAGGACTACTAAAAAGACTACGATCCAAAATTCCGGAGATATGGCAAACAAAACTAGCCGAAAATTGTATTCATTTCCATAAATAATTAATGTTTCATCATACGTGGTTCGCTAGAATTATAAAAATTAAATTCACAAAACTGGTTGTATTTATTATTTTGTACATATTTAAATAATTTTATAATTTATTATTAATTATTATATCTTCTTGATCAGTAGTTTCTCAGTTTTAATTTTTTCGTCATAAAACTTTAATAAATAATATTTTGATAAAATTGTATACATATTTTAAATAGATTTTATTTATATATGTAAAAATATTCCGAAATAATAATAGACGTTTAAGAATAATGTTAATCGAAATTATATCCTATGAGAACTGTCCCAAATTATTGATGTAATCTTATTTGAACCAAAAATATATTCTACTTCCATACAAAAATCAGTTTTTTAACATAACTAACACATATTTTTTAGCCCTATCTGTATGATATTTGAAGTGCTGAAGATAAAATCCCTTTACAAGTACGCTAATATATTAAAAATGTACCAAAAGTACCAAAGTTCCAACTCCCAGCAACAGCAAAAACAGACAGATTTTTAAAAACTGAGAAATAATTTTTCTTTACAACATACAGGCCGACAAAAAGATATAATTCTATCAACTCGGCAGTGGATATTAATAGACAATGCAATTACAATAGCCTCATATAGGTAGACTAAAAACCTGGCGAAGATTGTATTTGAAATGTTTTAAATGGCGCCAAGCGTACACATCCCAAAGCTGACTGCTACAGTGCCAGCTATTTTCTGATTAGTATATAAACATATTTGGTAACCCTAACATAATATAAGAAACAAACTGATTTCATAAATGTATGTAACAATTTAATTATTTATAAAGCATTATTCACATCATATACTATAACATACTTAAAACTAAATAGTATGGATTGATTTGTTTTGTTTGAATGTCAGCAACATGTTTGTTTGTGATTAGAAACTTAAATGTTTTTCTATATCAACAAATAATTAAGATCACACTAACATAAGCCAGAAATTTTTTGCTTCAAATTTAAGTTATTAAAAAAATATTTTTAGTAGAACCATTTTAATTACAATTACATTCTTTTTTTAGTATTTTGCATGGCATAGAAAAGTCAATTTGCCGAGCCGTTTAAATGTGCCCTGAGATTAAATTCAGGCGAATTTATTATATTACTATTCTATATTATATTTAAACGATATTAATGCAAATATTGTATATATATTTTTATTACAATTATGAGTTTATAATTGCTGAAAAATGCTGAAATGTCAAAATTACAAATTTAGCGGTTAAACAGTATCACATTATTTGTTAATATATTAATAAATTTTATATTTTGTGTTCATATTTATTATAAACAAATATTTTTTAATATTGTTAAAATATTTTTTTCTACCCACTCTGCCGATAATAAGGTTTGTGGTGATTTTCTAATCGAAATTTTTTACTATCACCTCTGAAAGTATCGATATTACATCGATATAAGTATTCATTCTCTCGTTCATTTCATAAGCACGCTGGTGCTGTCTGTCGGGTCAAAATTTTAGGACAAGTTGATTAAATTGCAAATATGCTTCAATAATATTGTTTTTTGGATCGTGCAATATACAACCTCAGCAATATCAAATATATCAGTTCTGCAATTAAATGCAGAATAGACTTCGATAAAAGAGGAGACCGAACGTATTTTCTCTGCGTGCGCGAAACCTAACATACGAAGTTGTTGCTGACGCAAAACAAGGAAATAAAGAAAATCATCTAAACATATAACGCAGGCGATTAACTGCCCTAAGGTTGCTGTTGCGTATGGACGTCATAGAAATTAGCGACAGCGAACGCGAGGAAAATTCTTCAACCTCCGACATGGAAGTGGACCTGCAGGAAATGCCTGATACTGAGCAGATTGTGCCCAAAGACGCGGCAACGTAAGTAACAAATGAATGTCCTTGTCCTTCACATACATACATACATACATACATCATACACACACATATATATATATATATATATATATATATATATATATATATATGTACATATGATCCTACTTATAGGTAATAGATTATTTTTATGTGAATACATTTCTCCTCGCTGATTTCGACTAGTCGTATATTTATATAATCGATAGACTTTATTTACATAGTATGGTGACCGACAGAAACCTATTCCATCGACGCCAACGCACACGCCCAACTGCATAAATCATTCCCTCAATAATTTCCCCCCGCTACTTCGCGGATGCTTTTCGCATGATTGTTGCCCAACTCAACTTGTTCTTTTCAAAAACATGTTTTGCTTTTGTTTAGGTGTGTTTGTTTGTAGTATGTGTATGGTGTATTAACTGAATATTATACACAAACAGTTTCGAACTTGGCTTATAAATATTTTACTTGTCTTTTTAGAAAGAAAATATATAAACATATATATTGTATCACTTATGAATAAACTTAGTTTTAAACGGAGTATAAAAATCGATCTCTTATAATAAATTATTAAAGAAAGTTAAACTTACAGTTTTTTTAAAGAAAGTTAACTTCTAGGCTAGAGAAAATAAATTCTATTTGTTTGTTTTGTGTGTATGTGTACATACAGTGATGGAAAAAGTATTAGAAAGGACTCGCTCTTTTTGAGATTTATGCAAACTTCGGAAATCATATTTGATAAAAGATAACGAAATTGGGTTTTCATTATATTCCCTTTAAAAGGGTGTAATATATATACTAAGGTACAATATTGAATACCTTCAAATATATTGAGTGTTCAAATATCAATTCGGGTTATATAGCCTTAGATGGATGAATAACATCAGTCGCACTATCGAGTTGTAAATTCAATGCATCAGTCGTTGCGAGAGGACCCATGTACTGATCAGCATCTTTTGTGACGCTTTAATCGGGACTGTACCCTCTCTTTCACAGTGAGTCAGTTTTCTGTCCGGAACCACTCCAAGATATTTTATATTATTCTTTGGTGTACGCGCTACACCGGTCACCTTTGGCGATTGGGCTGCCTTGTTAGTGGTCTCTTGCTCAATGGGATGCTACAAGGCCCATTAAATTGGGTCAAAACCATAAAACCACAAGTTTGTGAAGATATTTTACTAGTGGAATATTATAGATCTTACCCAAACTTACTCAGCAAGAAAGCAAGGGAATGTTTTGAAAAACAAAAACTGCACTCATCGACAATCAATGGGCAAAAACATAGTGGCTGCGTCTGAATTCACTTATGAAGGTGGAGCTATTTTTTTGCGACTGTATGTGTTTAACAGCATGAGACTGTAGAATGGTGTTCTACTCAAGTGTATCCATTAAACAACAAAAATATTTTTATTATGAGCTATCATGTTCAAGCTATCAACAATGTCAGTTCAACTAATATTTTCAGGTAAAAAATTATTTGAACTGAGCATTTTGATAATTAAGAAGAAACCCATTGAAATTTTCCAACTGTTAGTATGTGACACATATCGGCGATGATTTTTTTATATACGATAAAGCTTGTTGTTATTACCTATACATATCTACTACTATTATACAAATACATACCAGAGACAATAGAAATACTGATGTGAGTAATGCGGATACATTTAAATGCAAAACAGAAAAGAAATCTATAAAAACTTATTTTTTCGCCAGGCAAAGTCAGCGGCGCTCTCTTATCTTATCTGCAGCAATCCAAAAGCTTAAATAAAAAAAGAGAAAAGTTAGGAACTGTTATTCATATATTTAAAACAAAAAAAAATCCCACATTTTGTGGTGAGTGGTGAAGTGAAATATTCTTAATCTGTTTGTGTGTTACGAAAATACAAATTTGATGGCTGTTTTTATCAAATTTGTTATGCGTTTAGTATTATAAAGAAACTAGCTTCTGTTCTGGTGTCTACACTCACAGCTATATTTCAAGTATTTTCTCCATATGCTTCATATTAAATTAAAAAAAAAAACAATAACATTGCAGTCGGGCGATACCGACTGCGTTATACTCTTTCACGTTCTTAAATAAAAGATTCCATAGCTCCCACATATCAAACCCCATAACTTTGTCAAAAGTGAACCGATTTTCATCTACATTCAAAATATATTCATTTTCGAAAATACAATTTTTTTGAATTTTTTTGTCAAAAAAGCATGCATTCATGTACTCAATCGATTTTATTTGTCACATGCTATGCGGGGACGGAAGGGAGCGTGGCTGGGAATTTTTTTACCGATCTTCAAAGGAGCTGATCAGTTATCTACCTTCCAAATTTGGTGACTATAGCTTTAAAACAGTTTAAGATATAGATATTCGCGGTTTGTGGGGCGGGTGAGGGAGTGGGGGTACTGGCCGCAAATATTTTTCTGTGAATTCTTGGGGAGCTTCCCAGTAATAAACATATAACCCAAATTTGGTGACTCTAGCTCATAAACTGTGGGAAATATAAATGTTATCGTATTGCCAGCCTCCCAGTGGGCGTGGCACAAAAATCTTAACACTTTGCCTGAAGAGAATAACTACAAGTATATATCCAAAGTTTCAAGTCTCTATCTTTAATAGCGCCGACAAAAATTGCGTCCGGACGGACAGACGGACAGTATGTCAGACAATGCACAAACCAATTCCAATTACAATGGGAGCTTTTGCTGATGCAGCAATTAAAGCGGAAAACTGCCAAAAATGATAATAAAGTGTTATAAGCAACAACGTATACACACATTAGGAATTTTAAAGACAATATAATTAAATTCGACTATTTGAATTTGCGAAGTCACACCTTTTTCTTATCATCACAAACACACTGCTAACGAATTGAAACTTTAACTCGATCAATTTTTCAGCCTTGCAAGCGGGTTTTTAAAAATTTAAGCCACATTCTTGATCAGCACCATTAGCCGAGTTAATTTAGCCATATCTGTCTGTCTCTCCGTCCACTTCGTGGATTGCGGAAACTACAAGAGGTAAAGACTTCAAATGTATTTGAAATGTTCAAAAACCCACGTAAGGTCGATTAAAATCGATAATTCTATAGATTAGATTTGAATACCCTTTTAACCCATTAGAATTGTATAAAGATCATACGCTTAATTTACAAACTACAGGGTATCGCCCAGGCGGCAATCCCGACTAGCGCAATCTTAGTTAATTAAAATTATAAACTATTCAATAAAACTCTTCTCCTAAAGAAATGCATTGGTAAAGAAATTAGACAGTCTTTTTTTAGAGTTATACAGAAAACCAAGAGGGAAGGTTCAAAGTCTATTTGGCAAATGGTCGCTTGCGTTTTATAATGTTTCCAATTCCATTGCGTTGCATTTTATACTTGCAAAAGCAAGCAATGCAGAAAAAAGCTTTGCTTGCTTTTGTCAGAAGCTTTTTTGGTATTCTTACTCACTCTCTTTAGGTATTTCAATGCATGTGTCGGTTTTCGCAGTGCGTTTCTTTCATCGCTGTAGCTATATTCATAGTCGGATCGTAGTTTGCTTGATCGGTGGAATAAAACATAACATATATTTAATATGATTTCGGACAATTCTAGTTAGAAACGTATATAATTGTGCTGATTTGGTTTTGAGTTTTATGTCTCATACTAAAAACAAAATTTTAGTTTTAAAAACATATACTAAAAGCCAACAATTTCATACGTGAAAGTGTGTCAAACTGTGATAAGGCAACGTGAAAACGGAGAGAAGAACATATCAAGACTAAATTTATAAAAGGCAGGTGCCAACAAAAATAAATTATAAATAAACAATTAGCCCAAGATCAAAGAAAGTTAAAAATGTTATAGTAAGTTTCTTTTTACTCCCACACACCACTTTTTGTTGTCAAATTACTCGTTTTTGAAAAGCTTTTTAATCCACATGTATGTTAAAGAAACCGACTAAAAGAAGCCCGCAAAAGCTCTCATGATCTTTGCATATTCAACAGGGTCCGAGTGTCTGTTAAAATCAAACAAAGTAGTTTGCAATGCCGATCATATGATGTGGTTGTATGTTAGCCGCCCTTTAGTGTCGACTATTAATATAGCTCTTGCATTTCACATTTATACTAGTGTAGATATTCGTGGCAGTCAAAGTGCAAAAAATATTTTTTCACCCGGTTTTGAAGCTGGTCGCAAACTTTTGCTATGAGCGTTTCGACGACCTTCTCTTAAGGTTGATTTAAAAATCTGATACATGCAAAACGAAATCACCCGATCGCCGGTCGACTGATTCTATAGTAGAGCCTGCTTCAAAATTAGAAACTGCAGCTGCAGCCAGTATTTCTCGCTACATTCAAACTGTTTACAACGAAACCTGCTTACAGCAAAGCGTGTCCCCCATTCATATA
The DNA here is from genome assembly GCA_035043915.1 of Drosophila paramelanica. Taxonomy (NCBI): domain Eukaryota; kingdom Metazoa; phylum Arthropoda; class Insecta; order Diptera; family Drosophilidae; genus Drosophila; species Drosophila paramelanica. The sequence goes on from JAWNMO010000416.1 coordinate 186,120, forward strand.
TATTTTTTTCATAACCTTTTAATAAAAATTACAAGAATAGAAAAAATAACAAAATTATTGGTATTTTTCGTAATTTCGACGTAAGAATCTCTTCTCGCCAAATATTAAATTTTTCATTTTACTTATCGGTCGTTGAACTTTACTATTACCTGAATAACAAAACTTTGTACTCAGAATGCCCCATATTGACAGACTCACACAGACGAATTTGCATTTATTTTCTTTGCGTGTTTCTATACCCTGAACCCATTGAAAAAGGGTATAATGGTTTTGTTGAAATATATGTAAAAGGCAGAAGGAGACATCTCCGACCCCATAAAGTATTTATTCGATTTTGTTTTTTTTTTTTTGCAATATCTCGGAGACATAAAAACATACTAGATTTTTAATGATTTTATGCAAAAGCATAACAGGCAGAATGAAGCATCTCCGATCCCAAAAAAGTATATATTCTTGGTCAGCACCACTAGCCGAGTTGATATAGTCTGTCCGTCCGACGCGTCAATATCGGAAACTTGACAAATCATAAAGATCGGTGAAGAAACACAAAAGTTATTATTAGTAAAATTAAACAAATTTGACAAACCAGCAGAAAGCGCAAGCAGTATGTATTGATTTAGGGTATCTGTTAGTCGGGCGTTCCCAACTTATTTATTTGTTCCGGGCTTGGGGCTCAGTGACAGCATTTGTTTTGGAGCACCTATTTTTTTTTATGTGTGCTGATTTCTATGTCTTATTGCTTATGTGTTGTTAAGCGTAGCAATGCAAAATCATTCGACGAAAACGGGAATTATTTAACTTTCTGCGAGGTATTGCAATCTGCTGTTATTCAGAGTATAGACTCCATTCTTTAAGAGCAACTAGATTTTGGATTAGCTTTTAAAAACCTTAACCGATAGCGCACTAAATTTGGCTGTCCTAGTTCTTATAGTTATCGGCAAATTCTAACCAATGAAACAGGGGAATATATCGGAAAAGATAATACAAATAATTATAAACTTGTATTGCATATGGCTTCGGAGAATCTATAGCCAAAAGTGGTCTTGAGCTTATCCTAATCAAAACTATACTTTATGGGATCGAAGCTACTTCCATCTGTCTGTTACATACATAAATCTTTTATACCATGTTTACCTGTTTTGAATGGGTTCAGGGTATAAAAACTAATGGTCCTGTAAATAAAGATAAAAATCCGCAGACGGCATCCCACCTCTGCGAGATTACCTAGCAATCAAGCCAGTTTAACATACAACACTTTTCTATTAACTAAACATTAAATAATTTGCTTGATATTGTTTCAGCATTGCTGAAGAAAAAAAAAAATTGGGCAACGACCAATACAAAGCACAAAACTATCAGAATGCACTGAAGCTTTACTCGGACGCCATCTCACTATGTCCGGACTCTGCTGCCTACTACGGCAACCGTGCCGCCTGCTACATGATGTTGCTAAACTATAATAGCGCCCTAACGGATGCCCGACACGCCATTCGCCTTGATCCCAACTTTGAGAAGGCTTATGTGCGGGTGGCCAAGTGCTGTCTGGCTCTGGGCGACATAATCGGTACCGAGCAGGCCGTTAAAACCGTCGCCGAACTGGAACCGCAGAGTACGGCCTTGAGCAGCGAACAGCAAGCTGTACAGAAACTGCGCCAGTTGGAAACGACCATACAAAGCAATTATGACACACAGGCCTACCGCAACGTAGTCTACTACCTGGACAGTGCGCTCAAGCTAGCACCTGCTTGCCTCCGGTAAGTAGTCTCCAAAACAAGTGCCTAAAATGGTAATTATGATAGTCAACTGTCAATTGCCGTTTGGTAGATATCGCTTGCTCAAGGCAGAGTGTTTGGCCTATTTGGGACGATGCGATGAGGCGTTAGACATTGCCGTAGGAGTCATGAAACTGGATAGCACTTCCGCTGATGCCATTTACGTTCGTGGACTTTGCCTTTACTACACGGATAATCTGGAGAAGGGTATACTCCACTTCGAACGTGCCCTCCAGCTAGACCCCGATCACCAGAAGTCCAAGCGAATGCGCAGCAAGTGCAAGCAGCTCAAGGAGATGAAGGAGAATGGCAATATGCTTTTCAAGTCGGGCCGCTATCGCGAAGCGCACGGGGTCTACACGGATGCGCTTAAAATTGACGAGCACAACAAGGACATTAACTCAAAGCTACTCTATAATCGTGCGCTCGTCAATACGCGCATCGGCGCGCTGCGCGAAGCGGTCGCCGACTGCAATCGCGTGCTCGAGCTGAATGCGCAGTATCTGAAGGCACTGTTGCTACGCGCCCGTTGTCACAACGATCTCGAAAAGTTTGAGGAAGCAGTAGCCGACTATGAGACAGCACTACAGTTGGAAAAGACACCGGAAATTAAACGATTACTCCGGGATGCAAAGTTTGCACTAAAGAAGTCGAAGCGCAAGGATTACTACAAGATACTAGGCATTGCGCGCAATTCTACTGACGATGAGATTAAGAAAGCATATCGCAAAAAGGCTTTGGTGCATCACCCCGATAGACACGCTGGCAGCAGTTCCGAAGTGCGTAAAGACGAAGAGCTCAAATTTAAGGAAATTGGCGAAGCCTACGCCATTCTCTCGGATGCACGCAAAAAGGCGCGTTATGACAGCGGACAGGACATTGAAGAGCAGGAGCAAGGTTAGTGGTATTAACATCTTATGCTTACTGCTTTTTATAAAATTAGCTTTTCCTTTGCAGCTGATTTCGATCCAAATCAAATGTTTCGATCGTTCTTCCAATTTAACGGCGGTCGAAATGCATCCTTTAACTTTGAGTATTAAGCCACCACAGAAGAGGATAACACAGACTAGCCAGCCTCATCGCCAGAAATTTGCTAAAATTCATGCACAAATCAAAGTCTTTGCATTTTAAACACTTTAATTTGTCTCACCACAGAACACAGAAAATCCAACATCAGCCAGTGTCATTATTTCTGATTTTGTTTTTTTCTTTTTGTGTTAAGCGTTGCGCTTACTCTTTGGCATTCAAAGCATAATTAAATGATTAATAAATTGTAAAAACTGAAATTCTTGATAATGATTCTGAGTCTAGGCTGTTGGAGTAAGCAGATTTATAATAGTTGATTGATTGATTATTACCTAAATCGTTGCCTTTTATGTAACAAATCCAATCTGTTTTAAGCAGCCACATAAGTGTTAGTTTTAAGTTAAAAACCGTGTTTAAATAGCTCGTTCATTGAATAAATTGTACTTGAGTTTTTATATGTTGAAAAATGCATCATACTCAAAGTGAAGAACAGAATGCATTAAACATTAATGGAAATTGTACTTTCTTATAAGTGGTGGGTAACTGCGGCTGCGTTCTAAAATACATTATGGTTACGACATTAACCGAATTGTTTGTGTTCAATGGCTTAGAGGCCTTAAAAGAAATTTGCTTGGAAATTATTTCTGGACACCTGACTGGCAAGTGGGAGGAATCGGTGCTGCGGATCACACTTCACCGCCAGCTTAACAAGCTTGAAGCTGGGCCGTGAGTTGTTTATTTTTCGCGGAAAATGTTTCGTGTTTGCCACAACTAGACTTGCGTATCTAGAGTGGTCAACTTTTACTATATGTTTAGCGACTGTCTTAGCATTGGAAATATTTTCTTAATATCGATAATACCAGTCTATTTCTACAGGCAAAAATCAGAGATCGATTGACAAGCTACGTAACTTTTTACCTGGCAAATTGGCAAGAACTTGACTATTTTTTAAAGAAGGACATTCCCGAATAAGCGATGCAGTGTTTGGCGGGTTGTAGACGCAACCGCCTATAATAAATACAGGATATATTAATCATGTATTAATTAAGAAATAAGAATGAATGAATGAACCCGTTGGTTAGCGGTAATAATAACTAAAATATTCACTCCTGGGGCGACAATTGACATCGAAATTGGGTATTAGTTAAGTTATCTAATAACCTAAACTATCTAACATAGCAGAGGTTTGTGTCTTTTGCGACAAGGAAATTTCACCGCTAGGTGCGCCCACCGCCGCCAGCTGCGCTCTAGCGCTTATACACTATGTCGATAGGTGGCGCTATTCTAAATTACAGCATAATTTAATGAACCTCCCGCGATTTTGCTGCTGCGATAAGATACGTGCACTTAATTTGATGTCATGTGCACAAGTATCGATTTAACATAAAATATTTTATGTTGCCTGCATTACACACAACTGTAATTATACATAAGCGCCATCTTGTACGCTAAATTTTTGATTGAAAAATGAGCGTGTTAGCTACGCCACCTACATAAAATTTTGTAAGCTGCATTCTTGATAATCGTGGTGAATTCAGTTTTCCTTCTGCATGGCCGTTATTTTTTCGATAAGTATTGTTTTACCATTGTGAATGAAAGACTCAACAAGAACAACAAGAAAACCTAAAAGTCATGTATGGTATTAAAAAAATATGTGCGACAGTAGCCAAAAGGGCAGTTAAGTCAGAAACCAAACCAAACCAATTTTCGTTTGGCTGCCCGGATTTGCCCTTTCGATTTTTTTTTTAGTAAATTAACATTGTCTGAAAAGTGGTGGAATTTTTTTTAAATGCACGGTCACACTTTTGGCGCCATATTTTTGTCGCTTTTCTGTACGTTATTTTCATTGCTTGCGCACAAACTATGTTTAGGTAATGTTATTATCTGACCGACCGATAACACCATAGAATTTGGACTTGGCGATTTTTTTTTTAACTCAGACAAAAATTATGTTAAAAGCTATTTATGCAGCTTGTACAAATTAAATACCAAATAAAGAATATATTTAAACAAAAAAAAATGTTATTATAGCCATAACAAGCATGTTTAACCGTACAAAAAGGGGTTTCATAAATGCATACCAACATGTAATGGTAATATATATATTTCTCACAATCCACAAGTAAGTATTTAATTTGTAAAATCGCATATTTTGCGAATCATGAAAGATTCACTTTCAACTTTTTTGATATACCTGTTCATAATTGAAGTTTATTGATGCAGACAGATTTAACTAGTATAGTGATAATAAACTGAGAATAGTATTTCTCAAAATAATTCATAAATTTTTAAGTCCAGTTTATAATACCGTGTTTCTAACTATTTAAGTTTTTTATGAGCAAAAATAAAGGACAAGTTTAGCCAAGCTATTTAAGATGAAACATCATGAAACATAGACATTCGGATATAATTTAGCGAGTTGAAATCGGGGCATATCACACTATAAATATATAAAATATATATAAATATATATGTGTATATATAAACATTCATAACAGTTCTCATTCCGATCTTTTCATAGCAAGAACTTGATCTTTGACCTATAGGCTTTATATAAATTTAAAGGTTCAAATTTGATAATATTTAAATTGACCGAGTTAGCAAAGAATTTTTTGAAACACAAGATTTTCCCGTATAATAATCTTAATTATGACTGTTTTGGAGTTGAAGTTGTCATATTCAATAAGTTTCATTTCCAAATTGTTTTACTCGATGGTCGGCTATAAATGAATATGTAAGTGCTCGTGTAAGTAAGCAATTCATGTCGAAAATTACTTGTCAGGCAAATACTTAGGTACACATTTATTAACGTTTTGGCAGTTTGCATATTCAATAATTAAATACTGTTTGCTTTTATACAGTCATCCACCAATTATTTTAGGTAGCTTTTTTTATTTCATTTGCACACATCTTTACATACATATTTCATTGGACTTTATTTATTTGGGACAATTTTTCTAAAAATGCAGAAGCAGCAAAGGCAACTCTGCAATTTACTTTCATAATAATTATAATAACAGTCTGTTATACTGGCTCCGATTTTCATGTATTTTAGGTCTGGTAAAGATGATGATTCAAGCTTAACACCATGTTACAAAATAAACAATTCTTTGTGCTTGTTTTAAAGTTTAAAAATGTCGCTGTTTTTCGAAAATTGAATTATAAATATTGCATATGAGTGCGATGAATGATATTTCATTCATTTAATGCTCATAATGTGGTTTAGGACGTGATTTTCCATAAAAACAATTTTATTTTATCGACTGAACCTATAAAACCTACTTAATATATTGGCTAGATTCGGATAGAGGAAACTTTCGTCAGAAAAATAAAAATGTTTTCGTAATTTTGGAATTCGGAAAATAAAAATTCAATCCGCGGTTTTTAAATCGATTTTGAGTTTGGTTATGGTTTTAAATGTTTAGTTTTCTAGTTATTTTATTATGGTAGTGTGGAATTGATAATATCTTTTATTGGTAGTTTTTGAACTTTTTATTGTTTGCAACTGTCATCAGTACTTTTATATTCTACCAGCTGCATAATTCATCTGAACGGATCCATACAGTTGTTGTCCAGTTGGTAAGTTGATTTTCTGGGGCAATTCATCTACAATCCTTGGTGGACTTTCTTGATTTAAGGTGTGAATAATTTAATTTAATTTAAATATTTCAAATTGCACAAAATCACTTTTTAGACTTCAAAATAAGCTTTAATTAGCCGATTAATAATCTAAAGTATGTCGTTCAGATTAAATTAAAACTTTTTAGACTTTCATAGCAAGGAAAGTATTATAACACTGTGAGATTATATATCGAATAGCATGTTAGTAATATTTTTTTATTAATTCACGAAGATTATGTGAAATCGACGTGGTTTATCTGTAGTGTTTCATCTCGACCACCCGATGCTGTAGATATAGATGTCCAGTTGTTTAAATACATACACACAAATTTTAAGTAAGCGATCCAAATAAAATAATGTCACGCCATCCTCTGTTACTAAGTTGTCAAGTGCTTCGAATGGTGGTTCAAATACCAGACTAGAGTATGCTAATCTCAGTCGAACATCATAGCAACCAGTGCCTTAAAAGATAGTTAGGTTGATAGCTTGTAACCATATACAATAAATAATAATAATTAAATAATATCATACAAAAATCTGAACTAACAAAAGAAAAAAATAGAGTTAAAAAGAAAAAGGTAAACAACTTTGCTTTTCATATAAAATTTAGTATAATATATAAATTATATTTAGAAGTAAGCGTGGTACTATTTAAAACAGTAAAAAACATTGTTTATAAAGGCGGACAGAGATTGGCACAAACCCATTTGGAAACAGCCTTAAAAGCACAAGAAAATAAGTTGGATACTCGTCCATTATAAACCGCAGCAAACTCAATATCGGTTAAAAATCCGCTGACGATTCATATTTAAAGTGTATTAGAAAATGTTTGAACATTGTTTTATGTACTCGACCAATCTTACAATATGAACTAGACAGAAGGTTTGCGCATTTTTTGCCTTTGGCATTTTTGCATTTACTCTCTTAATATTATATGACTAATTTTCTTTTTATTTTTTGTTTTTGTTTTTTGTTTATAAATTTATAATTTATAAATAAGTTTAATCATTTCGTTTCATGTTTTTCTTTGTATATAAGTCGACTTAAATATTATGCAAACATCATTAGAGTCTAAAAACATGCTCGCAAAAAAATGTACAATAATATTACAATATTTATTTATAGTAGTGTATTTTGTGTTTTGTTGGTTTTGGCTTTTAGCTATGTAGTAACGACGCCCTGCATAGCTTTAGTTGTACATATTTATTTATTCACACCCTCATTTTTTTTAACATTTCTTACGATGGTTGGTTTCAGTTGCTTTTGATTGGTGTTGGTAAGTTAACGACCAGACTTAAATGACTAAAAACATTTAGTTTCAAAATAAGGTACATTGAATATAATTTTACATATTATAAAACATAAAGATCTCTATATGCTGATATTTATATACATATGAATTTTTTTTTTTTTAATTGCAATGATTACTTTTAAGCCCCAAATGGTGGCGTTAAAAAACAAATCGCTCTTGGACTGACCAAATTGCAAGTTTTTTTGTTTAGCATTTTACCAGCAACGGATTTTGTCTTTCGTAATTTCACGCAAACAGTTAAACTATGCTTCTTATTTTAGCTGTGCCTACAAGCCTGGATTTGATCGCAAACCAATATCAAGTGTATGATCAAAAAAGGACCGTGGACGACGCGTCGTAGGTACGTTTTCTATAGACCCCTTAACCCAACATGGCAAATGCTTTTACGCTTTCCCGTTGGAGTATATATATATATATATATATATATATGTATATATACGATATATTTGTATGTATTTTATTAAGTAATACTGAGATTCTGTTAGCTATGGTGCTATTGTTAGATTTTATTTCGATGAATGTGTTCCTATCGATGTCAAACGATTTGAGTCAATTTTAGTTGCTGCATTCAATCAATGTGAGTTTTGTGACAAACAATTTTGAGGTTAATGGGTTCCTTTGTATTTTTATTTTCATTACTTCATTACTTGTCACTCTCGTTGGTTTCCCATTTTAAGTAACGCTGCCCTATGCGCATTATACAAATATAACTGAAACTAAATTGTACTGTTTGTTTTATTTTTTGTTGTTTTTTGTTTATGTGTGGTTAATTTTCTTGACTATTTTACAGTGGAAATTCGTTTTGTCTATTTGCCATGTCCCAAGCTAATTTCAATCCCGATGCCATTCCATTTTCCGGCGAAATACCCTTTCCTGTACCCAAACCTACACCTAAGCCTGTCCACTTTTTTAGACGCCACTGTCACTTGGGCTGGATGCACGCAGTTCGTTCGAGTTCGTTGAACTGGCCAAAATAAAGCACCTCGCTAATAAGTTTTTCGGCAATGATGCGCTGAGTACGGTCCATTGTGCGCAGCTTCATCGAAACATTGGAGCCAACAAAATCGCAATCGTCCCGATGGAGGCTCTCCGCGTAGAGTGCAGCAGCCGCGGCCGCCGCGGAACTGGCGTCCTGTGCTGAGGCGCTGCTCTTAATTTGACCAGCACTCGCCGCTGATTCTGTTGCTTCATCGTTATCCACGTCGCCGTCCGCGTCGGACATGCTTTCCCGTGAGCTGAGCAGTGAGTTCATAAGCATGTGGCCGGCACTCGAAGCCGCTGTAAGCTTCCGCATGTTGAGCGGCATAGAGGCCGCCGCGGTGGCAGCTGCCATTTGAGCGGTACTGCTGCGCGGGGGGAGAACAAAGGCGCCGAAGTTGGCCTGCGCCTTGGCCTGGGCGACGCGCAAATCCTGCGCCATGTCCAGATGCATACGGCTTTCCTCGCCGGCCGAGCTATAGGAACGATGCGAGTCTGGCGGTGGCGGTGCTGCGGACACGGACGGGGGACGAAAATAATCAACTAACTCCTGCTTAATGTCCAGCTCATCCTGGTGATGGCCATGTGGATGATGTAGCGTCGCGTGGTGGCTATGGTGAAGTTGCTCATGCGCCTGACGAGGCGTCGCCGCACGTGCCGACGCCGGACTTGATTGCAGCAGATGGTTCTTATGCGCCTCATGCATGTTGGTGTTCGTGTTGGGTATTGGACTAGAGCCTGCCTCGCTTAATGCGACTGCAACCGGTGCCGGATCACTGCCAGGCTGCTCGGCCGTAGGATGCGTGTTACTTATTGCACAGTCTGTGGTACCGCTGCCTCCGCCAGCAATTGAGATCGGCGAGCGCCGCTCCACCTTGGCGGCCAGTTGTCCAAGCGCCGCCGCCGTCGTCTCGTCCCGTACATTGTTGTCCTCGTTATCCGACGTGTCAATGGTCTTGTGCGGACTGGGGTGAAAGTCACTGCTGCTGCTGCCGCCACCCCCCACTCCCGTGTAGGGCGTACTGCCAGCACCGCCATATGACATTGGCAGATTAACGCGCAACTGCTGTTGCTGGGAACTGGGTACACCACCGGGTCCCCCGCCGGCGTTACCTATCGGTGGCGAGTATTGGCCGGCGCTGTTCCAGCTGTCCAGCGTTTGACTACTCGCTATCAGCATTGGTATGTGGAGACCCATCTAAAAAGAAACAATTTAATATAGAAAATTAGTTACTGCCTACTTTTCAATCAAATGCAACTGTTCAAATTAACGTTTATTCAATCAATCGGTTAATCAATTCCTTACTCAAGAACTGGGTCATTGCTCCCTTTTCTAATTAAATTTATGAAGTTCGATATTAATCGGTAACGATTAAACTGACAACATTAGAAGATCTTTTTCTTATCTTTATCTTATTCCAATATGCAACTTGCAACACTCGTTGGGAGAACAACTCGTATAGTCCCGTATACATATATATATATATATAATATAGATATATATATATATTACAACATTTCAGGAAATATACATGAAATCGACAACTAAGATTGAGAATATGCTAAAAAGCTTGAATAATAAAGCTGTTTGTTAAAATGGATGTTTTGGTGTAATGCAGAAATTGACTTTATTTATATTTATACACATATAAAAAAAATGTTTGGTGCAGAAAAGAGCGAATTTTTGTTATAAACTTATATAACAGTTATACTTTATGAAGTATTTAATCTTCGTATTCCCAATCATGCGACTTTTTTGCTTTAGTAAAACTTTGTTTTATTTAAATACCAAAAGCTATCGAACGTATGGTTTTAATAAAATATAAATGTGTTTCAATCAAATATGTCACAACTCCTTCAATCCACTATAAGCAATATAAACAAGTCGGGAATGCACGACTAAGAGATACCCTGAGCCCACCTGCGAGCTGTCGTTACACGCATTTAAACCCATTCACATTCATGTATGTACAGCTGCGAAAAAAATAATAGCACCACTACAACACATTTTGTTTTTTATGAAAAAAAAGCAACTACTGTTGCGATTTTTTCAAATATTTATTTTTTTGTATTGTTTAGTAATCCCCATAAACAAAAACTGCATGCCCGCTCTTCAAATTTAAGTCTATATATTTTTTTTTTGGATTTTGAGAAAAAATCTCCCAAAAATGCCGAAAAAAAAAATAGCACCATTTGTCCTTTTTTGTTGAATTCTCTATATATTTCGCGGAATTGTCTTTGAAAAGAGCACATATTTTATAGTTTTAGGTAAGTTTTCATTGTTTCCATCATAAAAGATAAAAGTAATCATTTCAATCGGACGTGGAAAGCACTGCATTGCGAAGAAGCGCGATCTCATAAATAAAAAGGATATTTGATGGAAAAACTTACAGAGAAGTTGGTGAAATTATAGGATGCTTCAAAAAAATGATTAAAAACGCCTTAAACATTGAAAAAAAAATTTAAACACGCGGACAAAAACGATCCATGACCCCTCATCGTGTCAAAAGACTGATTCGCTAGAGCAAGAAGGATCCCTTTAAGTCTGCTAACGAGCTTAAAAGAGAGCCTAAAATAAATGCGACGGCTCAAACAGTTCGTAAATATCTCAGGCAACATAACCTAAATGCCTGCAGCCTAAGGAAGGTTCCACTTTTAAATGCGACACACCTGACGAAGCGCATTAAGTTTGCCAGGGATCGTGAAAATTGGTCATCCCAACAATGGAGGAATATTTCATGGTCAGATGGGTACAAAGTGGTTATGTTTGGTGGAAAGCGATCTCGATGATGCGTTAGACTCCCAAAAAACACAGAGTACAAGCCTCAGTACACTACAAAGACCATTAAGCATGGAGGGTGTTCAGTTATGGAATGGGCCTGTTTCTCCTACTATGGAGTAGGTCCAATACATTGGATAAAAACCATAATGGATCAGCACGTGTACATGGATATCATGGAGAAAGTTGTACTACCCTTTGCAGAATACGAAATGCCGCTCTTGTGGGTCTTACATCAGGACAATGACCCAAAACACACCAGCAAGAGAGCAAAGTAAAGGTTCAGGACAAACTGTGTGAACGTTTTGGGTGGCCTGCCCAGTCGCCTGACCTGGTCATCTGTGGTCTGATGTCAAGAAGGCAGTTACTGCTTCCAATTCAACCAATATTGGATCTCTATTGGAAGCAATCACAGCATCCTGGTCCAAAATTCCCCTATAACGATGCCAGGACCTTATTGATTCCCAGCCGAGCCGCTGCGCAGCTGTTATTGTCAATAAATGCCTCTGCACTAAGTATTAAATGTTAAATAAGATATAGTATTATTAGTTAAAAACAGTTATTTAATGAATTAGTTACGTATTGGTTTTTTTTTTAATTTTAAATCATTTTTTGAAAGGTGGTGCTATTATTTTTTTCGCCTAATTTTATCAATTTTGATAAAGTTCCTTAAATAGCTTTAAAACGGTACAAAGAAGGGTAATTCTTTTTTTAGTCCACGGTTTGTCTGAGTTTTCCCTTTCTAAAAATGTGTTCCAAGTTTCCTTAAAGTTAAAAATGTGAGTTGGGCAACTATTTAAAATTTTCGTGTGGTGGCGGTGCTATTTTTTTTTCGCAACTGTATGTGTGTGCTTGCGCTTACACTGCTTGCATTTGCAGCAAATTGGCGTGTGAACATTTTTTCATTTCACCAATCGTTTACTATATTGAATCAAACTTATTGTCTTTACTTCTCAATTTCTTCGAAAAAATCTCTACAAATTTGAGTTTATTATAATTGGCATTACGAAAATTGTAAGAGTTATCGATAATTTAAAACAAACTAGAGCTGCGCATGCCATGATAAAGTTTCTAACTCTTCCAGCGACTCGGCTATTGATCCTGATGGAGAAAACGTATACATTATGAAGTTGGAAATGCCTCTATTCACGACCGATAAAATGTGAAATCTTTGATATATAAACAAAATTAATAAATAAATAAAAAAAAAAACAAGTAAGATCGTTGTAGTCGGGCGCTACTGGGGGAGCATTTCTGCAGTATATATGTAAAATTTGGTAACTCTAGACCAAAAACTCTGGGATATATAGGCATATCCGATTTTTTAGAGCGGAGGCGCTGGAGAGCGGTTTAGTGGGCGTGGCCTTGATATCAAGGTCGCAATCTTTTGGAGAGGAATCGAAAATTTGAAGTCTCTAGCTTCAAAAGCAGCGAACAAAAATTGCGCTCATGCGGACAGACGGACATTGCACAAAACCAATATACTATTTTCACTTAAAAAAACTTCAAATCGATGATGCATCACAAGAAATGGCGCGGAATTAAAAATATTGGAATACGAGAATATACATTTCAAAAATTAGGTCTTTAGTTTTTAAAGTTTTCGAATGGGGACAGACGGACATGAAGTCCTTTTTTATTCTAGCCTGGGACGCAAACTTGCCACACACAGAATTTGAAGTTAAAGTTTACTATACACAATCGCTAAAAACAGCAAAAACAAAATATCAAAAACAGAACACGCAAATCTATGCATGCAGAAATTGTTCGTGCTTTTATAGGGTTTTCACATTTTACGATACTTTTAAATATTCGGTTGCTTAACTGATCTTGATGAAAGTGCATAGAATATTCGATTGTAGCAGTACAAGGCGAACAGTATATACAATTCAAAATAAACTTTCTCTAGTAGGGAAGACAACCTGTACCCAGTACTCGGTAACTTTCCGTAACGTATACAATATGAACGGAGGCTATGCTTTCTTTTGCTCCACTTCACACATTTGAAAATGTTTTTTTAAATCAGTACTATGTTAATTGCCTAATTGCTTTAAAATATCCAGAACATACTAGAATATACCTCTTGCGAGGAAGAACGTTAAAATTGGGGGAAACTGAAGGCAGAAACCTTTAAACTGTATTATTTGGAAAATATCGGTTTTTGTAATTTATGATGGTGGGAGGGAGTTTGATATAGATTTTTACGATTTGTCACAGCCCTTAAAATCTAAATATTATCTGACTTAGATAGGCACGACAGATAACAAGAGGCAAGTTACACAAAATTAATACACTCTATAAATTTGCAACCGAGAGTATTCAATAAAATTCATATTTTTGATGTGTGTACATATTTATGCACCAAACTTAGTGCATAATTCTCAAAAAAAAAAAAACCAAATAAAAATTAAAATGCGGGACTCACAATCGATATTTCTCAGATTTCTAAGAATCAAAGGTGTTCTCGATAGATTTAAATACAATTGATCGGTGCGTATTTTACGGGAACTTCTACTTTATTGATACAAACAATTTCTTACAGGCAGACAGTTCAATTCGGCTGTTGATGCTTATCAAAAAATTAAAATGCACTCCTTTATAAACATTTGTGTGAGCATTGCAAACTAAACTGTCACAAAATCTGGCATAAAGAAGAGAATAAGTATATTTGAGTATTTAATACGGTTTTTGTTTGTTCTGCTTCTCCAGCAGCAATAATTCTACGATGCGACACAGGAAGGTTGCCATCGGAGCTGCTACTATTGTAGTGCATAGTACTGATATTCAACTTATTTAACAACTTTCTGCGCAATATAAATGTTTACACTTTTGCCGCTATCGAGCGACGCGACGACGACGACAACGCAACTCACATTGTCGAAATATTCTAGCGGCGTAGTAAGTTTTGTAAAGCAAGAAGGTCGTCACATTCAAAGTGAGAGAGAGAGAGAGCGCGAGCAAGAGAAGAGAGCGATGCATTTTGTTGTTGCTATCGCATGTTTGTGTGAGTGTGTGACGACCAAAAAAGAGTACAATCGGGCGAGACGCACGATTGAGAGAGCTATCTTTCAATCGTGGAAGCACTGAGAGAAACAGAGACAAGAAGATCGAGGAAGCGAATCAGAGAGCGGCACTTAACGGTCTGCGCGTTAGGGAATTTATTTTTAATTTTCTTAGTGGAGTCACAAAAATATCAACAACAAATTTCCAAAATGGGAGAAGAGCGAACGGGAAAGATGAAAAGCTAGCCAGACGTGATTCATTAATATTAACAACCTACCCCACGTTGGTGGGGCCGTACAATATGCTAATGTAGTATTCAGCGATCGTGGATCTCTCGCGCTCTCCTTCTGTCTGTTACTCTTTCTCTATGCTTGTCTACCTCTTTTTAGGACTTGACTCGTCTTCTTTCTGGCGCCTAGAACTTTCTGCATATCACGATAACAACAGCCGAGTACTATTTGTTGTTTGTGTCGTCGCTGCTTTGCTTTGTTGTTATTTTTATTGCTGCAGCTGTTTTTGTTGTTGTTTACGTATTTACAGCTAGCGTGCATGTGTGCGTGTTTGACTTGTTTTTGCGTGCTGCAATGACAGAGCCGCGCAGCCCAAACAAAATTAACTCTCTCACTCTATATTCCTATGAACATTTGTATGTACATATACATCTGTATATGTACACGTCTGTGTGTCTTTATGTAGAAAATTCCCTCTCACTGCGTGTGTGTACGTGTGCGACTGAAAAATGTAAACAAACTGATTATCATCCAATCCAATGAATAAATAACACACTATACAACAACTACGATAGAAACCACGTCGTCTACTCCTTTTAACACACCTAACCTACCCCGCCCTTATCAACACCAGTCCAACAACTGTCGCTAGCGGTGCTCACGCAAATTATGAACTACGAAACGATACTTTTGCACACCGCGCACACAAAGGCGTCACCGAAGCACTAATATTACTGAAACTGCACCTATGGCAGCAACGGTAAGCGCCATCGCTTGAACTGCTTCTGCTGCTGCTGCTGCTGCTGCTGCTGCGGCCGCGTCGCGTAATTGTGAATGAGCATCACTTGGTCGTCGTCGGTATTTGTGTATGGTCATAGTTAGATAGGGGGATTTACACATCTGTAGGAAGTTGGGGACTTCACAGCAAAGTAATAAAAATGCCAATTGATAATAACAGATAGTCCACATAACAAGGATTAAGATCAATTTCTTTAATTTTAATATTAATTTTTTTTATGAGACATGATCTCGTATTTTATAAACTAATGATCTCAATTGCCAATATCATTCTTTCTTCTTACTTCCGTTATGACACCATGACAAAATAAAAAACTCTGATTATTTAGGCCACTAAAACAAAGAAAGATTTACAAAATTAAGTTTGCACTAACCCGACTAGGAGATATACACTGCAGACAGCACTGATCTGTCGATATATGCATTGTAATCCTCTTGTATTCAATTCAAAAATTTTCGAAAACGAAAAAAAAGTAATAAACTCTTTTTGCGTATGGTATAAAAGTTTACGTTTTTCGCTTTTGTACTTTCCGAGATTGTTGTGTTTATACAGACGGACAGAAAGACTAAATTGACGGGGGACAACTTAATTTAAAAAGCAATTTCTGCAAAAGATACGACGAGTTAAACCAAATATGGTTTTCCATTGAACCCTAATTTTCTTTCCAAATATTCATTTAAATAAATACGGAATTTTTCATACCACAAGGTGGACAGTCTGCGGACATTATTTACTCGCAGTTCTTTTTATACCCTGAACCCATTGAAAATGGGTAAAAAGAGTATAATGGTTTTGTCCAAATGTATGTAACAGGCAGAAGGAAGCATCTACGACCCCATAAAGTATATCAATTCTTGATCAGCATCACTAGCCGAGTCGATTTAGACATGTCCGTCCGTCTGTCTGTCTGTCTGTCTGTCTGTATGAACGCGTCGATTTCAGAGACTACAAAAGCTAGAAAGCTGAACTTGGTCTCATTCGGTTCGTATATACCATACGCAGATCAAGTTTATTTCAAAACATCGATAACTCCTTCCGTTTTCTTATTATCGATATTTATCGCTTTTTTCGGTTTTTAAGGCATAACTCCCAAACTTAATTCCGAAATTTATTTTTTTATGTTCGCGTAAAACATACGAATATTTCAGGTTTTGGATACCTCCCCCAATCGCCCTCGATATTGAAAAAGCCATAAAAACACAGCAAATCAAATACTATACACGAGCATACATTTCGATGATCTAAATAAGTCCTGAAAATTGCATAACGATCGTACATTTAGTTTACGATCAAATCAAGAATCTATTTTCAGTAGTGGGGGCAAAGCGCAGCTGCTTCGCAATTTCATGTTCATGTTCATGTGCACGCATACATATGCATATGCAAATTGTCTTGCGTTTTTCTAGGAATCTTTGTTGCAACGGTTAAGTTGAATTTTAACACAGCGAAGCTAAGTAAGAGCGTGGTCTAGTTGGTAAGAGTTGTCGCGCATAACGTGGAGGCCTGGGTTCGAATACAGCGGTGGTAGAGTTATGTTGAATTCTTTTATTTTTTCGTTATTCATAATTATTATTATTATTAATTTGTATCGTTTTAATGACAATTGCAAAATTTTCGTTTTCCTTGATTTTTTTTCGGTGGTTAAGTAATGTTATATCATAAATGAATAATGTGGTAGTGTGGTGTTGGTAAGAGTTGTGCATCTTAACACGGGGCGAGCGAGTTCGATTCCCGGTTGTGGAGTATTTATTTTTCCGTTAGTAATTATTAGTAAATTTTTTTTTATTTTGAACAGGCTCAAAACTCATCAACTGCCGAGAGTTTGTGTGTATGTGTTCATTTCTGGGTCCCGAGGTCCCGACCGCCTTCTGAACCAAGGATATTTAAGTGCGATTCGTCTCTGAACAGGATGCTATTCCAAATTAATTTCGACTTATTTATAGGCAATTTGGCAAACTCCAGCCACTTTATACAGTAAATAAGATTTACAGGCGAAATTACAGTTTTCTCAAAAACGTTGCGTTGATTCACTGTATGTCTATATGCATACATACACATGTTATGGGGTCGGAGATGACTCCGACTCTGACTGTGACTTTGACTCTTCATACAACCGTCTTCCAAATTGCAACAATTGCAGTAAAAAATTGAGCTTGCTTGCTCAATGACTGATTCTTGATCAGCATAAAGTCAGGGCTAACGGTTTAATACACACACATATGTATATATGTACATATAGATAAATATTCTGAAAATTAAAAAGAGTTTACTAGCTGGTACAAACTGTATTTTTCTGTTCACCGCTGCTTTCTGTAGTTCTTTAGAAAGACACCCACAAAACAGTTGCACCAAAATTCTTGCAAAACTTTCACAACAACAAACCCCAACTTTTCCACGAGCACCTTTACCCCACCCTCGAACTCGATTTCCAGCCAAGCTGGCAACACTGCGCGCACAGCTAACCAACTTTGCAGTGAATGAGTAAACAAAAACAAACGGCGGCGTCGTAGTCGACGCCTGCTTCGCTGCTTTGCTGCTTTCGGTTGCATTGCTTACTGCTACTTGGACTACTGCAGCTTATTTGCCTTTGCACTTTTCAGTGCCGTTGCGCCGCAGGGAGGGAAAGAGCGGGAGGGGGTGGCTGGCATTTTATAAAAGCGCATGCGAGAGAAAACAAAACACGCAAATTACAAACACAGCAACAACAGTTGCTACTGCTCCAGCTATAAGAACAATAGGAAGCAGGCGTGCTTTTTTATAAACACAAACAAGCTGAAAGGGGATTAGGGACTGGAATATGAAATGTAAGGGGCAGGACAACGCTTTCAAAACGCAGTCAACGCGTGTGGCGGAATCGCTGCCCCAGTTCTGCGTCGACTTCGACAACGACGTCAACATCGACGTCGCCTCTTGGCATAGCCACAACATTGCGGGCCGCGGAAACGCTAGCAACAACAAGCTAGACATATTGTTGTTATTTGGTGTCTTGAAGAAAATGCCGCAACAAAACAGTTGTAAAATATGAGCAAAAATACATAAATGTACATATACTCATGTACATACATATGTATGTATGTATGTTTGTATGTACATATATATTTAACTCTTCTGGTGGAATAGTGGGTGTCAGCATTGCTGTTGCCAGCACAAAAAAATAAGGACGAAAAAACAAAAACAAATTACCAACGAGAAGAAAATAGTAAAAAAGTGCAAGCAAGCAGGTGTGAAAAATTCAAAGAGAGTTTTGTGTTGTTCCCTAGAAAAAATAGAAAAACACCAATAATAATTAAAACAAATAGAATATCTGGTCGACTCTCAAAAGCTACCGCCTATATGGAACGGACAAAAATTAAGAAACTCTTACGATGAACAAAATTTCATTTATTTTCCAAAAATAACAGCCAAGCAAATAGAAACAGGAGCAACTCAATACTGCTGCTATTGTTTTGATAACTCTGACAAACAACAGCAAAAGTAACAGTAGCATGAAACAAGTGAAAACCACAGGCCCAAGTAAAAACAAAAGCAGACGAGAAAACGAACAGCAAACGAATCAAAATCAACACATTCATACATACATTCATACTGATATACAGATGTCGTTTTGTACATACATATGTGGATACCGTGTGTGAGGGAGCACAAGAGAGGCCACTGACAAGCACAAAACAAAACAAAACATCACAACAACAACAACGATGGCAAGTGCTACGCGCATTTCGCCGTGCAAAACAAACATTTCATCACAGACAAAAACAGAGCATGTGAGCGACAACGGCGACGAACTGTCAGCAGCGCCAGCTCGCTCCCCTTATCCACATTCACAGCGCAAGCATGCCTGGCCTGGCGCGACAACGCAAATACATAAAAACAACTTACGCACACACTGTAGATTATTTAAAACATACATACATACATATGCATATGCACAGATTCTCGCGTAACTCAGGGCAATACCTCACGCACACAACGGCAATTTCCTTAGAAAATTTTATGCGTAAAATTTTATTCTGTTTTGATCGTCAATAACAAAATACACACATGAGCACAAGCATACACACACAGATACACACACATACATACATATACTAAAACCGAACCGGACAGTGATTGTGAAAGAGACAGGAAAGGCAAATTCTGTTCTCTCTCTCGCTGTTGACGGCAAAAACGGCAAGTCACTTGCGCACATGACGTTCCATTCGGCTCTCATTCGGCATACTCAGCTCAAAGCACAGTTAACTTTGTGATTTTGATTCATATTAACACCCGAGTGACAACTAAAATGAATTTACACATAAAACAGTATTGATACAACAAAATTCACCATTTCTGATAAAGAGTTATTATCCAAATATGTAAAAGAATACAATTTTTAACTTGGATTTTCTTTTACGGCCAGTACTGATTCAATCAATTTTTAAACGATTTTTGACAAAAAATACAATTTTTATATTTGGATTAAATTTTGTTTTAGAACGTTTTGAGTACATTTGCTCCCCATTATTAAAAACAAATGTGAGAAAGAGTCCATCAATATGTGACAATACCGATTTGTATAAGAGTGATTTGGGTGATCTAAGCCCCCTTGGTCACAAATGGGTTAAGCTGCTGACTGGCTAGTCAATGGTCGCCACCGCTTTCTGTTGTTCGGAAATGTGTCTTTGTCTCTGTCGTTGGTATTAATGCTTACGCATTCGGTTATTTTTTGCCCTGCTTACTCACCGCTCCAAAATATTTTAGCTCTTTGGTTTTGATGCGTCTATGCTGCGATGCAGGCGCTGCTGCTCCAGTTCCTATTGTTGTTGCGGCACCACCTCCACAGCTAATGGGGCCCGTGGCACCGCCGTTGGCCGCTGCGGCGATAGTGCTGCTTTCATAGGCGGCGGCAGCAACCGCTGCAGCGGCTAAGCCATTAAGTCCGTTGTGTGTGGAGGTGGTGGTGGATGACGAGGTAGCGACTCCGCCAACTGTAGCGCTGGCGGGCAAGCCGCTAAGGCTGCCGCCGCCGGCTTCCATGAAGTCAAAGCGTTTAAAGGCATACCACTTGGACGGATTCGGCTGGATACCTTGATAAATTTTCACAAACATTTTGTGCTTCTCCCGTCGGTACTGGGTAAGCAGGACGTTCATTTTCCGCTCCACCTCAGCCTTGCTGCAGCCAAAGCGATCTGCAATCTCCGACCACGCCCGAAACCGGCACAGCTTATCCTTGTACTTGGGGTCAGCGCGATTCCACAGCTCGGTGTGGCAGCGATACTGTTCGATGAGCTCCAGCGCATCATCGTTGGTCCATTCCATGATTTTAGGTGAACTGCTTCCGCCGCCGCTGCTACTACCGCCGCCTGACCCGCTGGCGATATCAATCCCCACGGCGACCGCCGACTGGCTGGCGTAGCTCGACAGGGGTATGATGTGCTGCTCCTGATTGTGGTAAGGATGAGGCGAGTTTTGGGCGGTTGCAGCTGCTGCGGCTACAAAGCTCTCTGGATTGAAGTTCATTTGCCGTTTCACGCACTCTCCACTGATTGCCCACTCTGCAGTTGCCTTACTCGGTGGGTAGATCTCTAGAGTATAGTTTTCGTTCGCTTCTCATAAACTTTCAGCGGTTTCTTTCGATCTAAATATTCTCCTTCGCTATCTTTGTTTAGGGAATGCTGACAAAATGCACTCAATCAGCGTCTAATAATTTGCTCTTTGGGTTCTTATTTAGTACCCGTCTTCTCGACACTGAAACAATAAAAACAATGTTAGTTTAGTAATAAGCCTAATATGCGCATGCAATTTGAATAAGATTAAAGTACTCTTACTGTCTAGAAATAAATTAATTTTAAATTATATCGGGAAATTATATCTCTCGAAATTTAAAATGATAATTGATATTTATTGATATTTTAACCAACTTAATCGAGTTGTTGTTTTTAGTCTTTTTCCGAAATATGCCCAACTGATTACAATAAATATATATACATATATGTATGTACGTGACTATTATGCAGTCTTTCTTAGGTGAGGTCAGGTGTTTAGACTGAAAAACGAGGTGTAGTTTTTGTGCTAGCCCTGCTATTTAAAACGGGTTAGTTTGATAGTTCTATAACCATATCCAATACATTAAATAACTAAATAGTCATTATTATTATTCTTTGCGAGGGGTGGGCTGTAGGTCTTTAGTGCCAGTGGTGTCCCTATCTACCTTATGAAGGAGAGCAGATCTCTTGCCGAGGAGTTTTTTAACTGTACTAAAGTAAAAAATTCTCTGCATAGATACTTCCTCCGAACTCCAAATAATGGCTGGTTAATCACATAAAATAAAAAAAATAAATAAAAACAAAATAATAATTTATGAAGTGAACATCGACTTTTTACATCGGATTAAAAAATCGTGTTGATATTCATCGATATGTCGATATATCAATAAAAATTTAATGAATTAGGATTGTTGAAAACATTTCTAACATCTTTTGTGTACAATTTGTGTTCTTTTTGGCTTCTTCAGCTTAAGCTTAAAGATTGTAGATTTTTTATTTTTATAAGAAATGAACGATATACATTGAAAATCGTAAAAGCAACTATCGAATTAAAGTTGGAAAAATTCATACACACACCTATGACGAGGTCTTGACATTGTCGCAACCCAGATATTGTTGATTAGTAAATTATTATATTAAATACTCATAAGCAGCATATAAAATCATGTTTCTTCATTACACTGTATTTTATGCATTAAATATCTCTTCTGACCTATAGTAAGGTGTTATTACTTTTTTAACCACTCCCTTTTTAACTTTGAATTAACCGCCCTTATTGATCAAATTGCGGTGTATAACTTTCGTTTGGTTTAGTTTAGATGTGTTTTATTTTTCTTACTTATCTGTCTGCTTTAACATGGCTTGGAAACATTTTATACGAGTGTGTTTTGTATATCCATTTTGAAATACGGATAAATTTTATTTTTAGCTATTAGTTTAATTTTGTTTCTGGCTTTATTCACTTCACATCTAACTAAATTTCAGTTAAATTACAACTAAAAATAATAAAAAATTAAGTTATTTGTTATGAATATTCAAAAAATATTTGCTGGCAAATATTTAAAGAATAATCCAACTGTTGTGTTGTATCGATTTTTTTTTTTAAGACTTAACATTGCTTGCAATTGTTTTTGTTTATTTTTTACGTCATTGAGTGCAGTCGCAGTCGTCGTTTTTCTTTGCCATGAATTAACATCACTCGTACGATTTTTCGCGTTTTTGAAATAATTTCACTGTAAATGTCACAAGTCACAGCAAAAATAACAACATCGATAACAACACTCTAGCTATTCACAATAGACGGAAGCTTTTTCGCACATACATATGTATACAAATACAGACACACATGCGCACAGGCACACGCACACACACACACAATTGCGCAGGGACACGTGCGCTTTAATTCGTACATACTGCGTGGCTGTTTATGTATGTGCATATGTGCATGTGTATGTGTGTGTGTGTGTATGCATCTCGTGTTGACATCAATCTTTGTCGTCCGATTCGCTTCCTGGTAAGTTGTGCGATGTCGCGACAGTTTGCTTAACAACTAAGCTTTACCATACTCTGCATTTAATAAATGATTAGGTATTTAGTATATTGTTGCCTTTGTTTAGAATTTTTGCGCAGAGCAAATGCTGCTGCGCAAACAGCTGGATGAATCATAACGGTAAGCGAGCACACAGATACAAATACGCACACACACACGGGCAACAATGAAACTGAGAATTGAAGGTGCACAGTCCGTTTTTAAGTTTGTTTGTTTGTAGGCTGTTTTAAATGCAGTGCTCATTCTTTTTGGTTACGTTCTCAATTTATTTAGGTTGATGTATCTGTGTTATCATTAGACTCATATTGCTATTCTTAGACTTTAGTTTTTTACGCTATACGCACTTCTTTCTGTCACTCTTGCCAGACCTAAAAAAACAATTGTTTGTCCGTAAATGTGAGATGTTTTGTAAATTATACTTCTACATACATATATATGTAGATACATTTATGTAATGTACGCATGTTTCATTTTATTTATTATTATTTTTTTGCAAGAGTGTTCTGACTGTTCGCTGGCATTGTTAAATTTGAAAGTAGCATAGTTTTAAGGGATATTGCTTGATCTTTATATTCATTATCTTTACTAGATTATATTGTTATTATGTATTATTCCTTATAATTCTTATAATCACTTAAACATTTTGGAAATTTTTTTTTTGCAATAGAAGAATTTCCACATTCATTATGATTCACTTGATTTATAGACTGGGGTTTACCCGCTTATTAACAAGTTTCAACCACCAATCGTTAACTATTTATATGACATGCTTTGCCACAGTTCACTGTATTCGAAGCTTCAACATACAAATTAGTTAATTATATATGTATCATTAATATTTACATACAAATTCACACGACAGATTTTTTTTTTGGCTACCTTCTGCTTCTATCATTTTTTGAAAATAAAAAAATTCACTTAGAGCCAAAACAAATTAAACAACGCAAAAAGTAAACAAATAAAAATCAAATCAAAAACTTAAAAATAACTTTCAAGGCGCGTAAAAAACGTATTGAACACGCATACGCACACATTTATATGGTAAATAAAATAATATTGAAATTTTTGAAACAGCAAATAGCTGTTGATTTATGCGTACTTTTTTATTTTACACATTTCAATTCACAATTTGTTGTATTTTGGCATTCCATTTCTCGAAAGCCGTTTCTTTTTGTACTTATTTGTTTTTGCCTTGTGTTCAGCAAACACACAATAACAACATCGGGCAAACTGCGGCTGTTAATAGCATCTCGCCTCCCCCGCACTTGCTTGTCAGAATAACATAGAGCACGACGTTACCGTTAGCGCTAGTTTCTTTTACGCGCCCAAAATCGTACTTTTTCTGAGACAACCGTTCGCGAAGCACACCAGCTAACGTCTGAATCTAAACTGTGCGTCGCTTTGTCCCGACAAACACTGACAAACTTATCGAAATCGATTTGTAACGAACCTACAACTGCGACGGAGACGGAGACTGCGACTGCGACGCGTCGCTGGCCGGGCTGCGTATTGAAATGAAATTTCTCAGTGGACGTTTGAATGAAACGAGCACAGCGTACGCACACACATGTACTGAGAACAGACAGCGCCAACACTGCGCTGTTGACGTCTGCAGCGGCAGAGCCGCCACGTTCGGTAAACAGTTGTTTCGTGGAAAAACAAGCCGAACATCATAATGAAGTTGCTGTTGTGAAATTGTACGGTGCTTTGTCATGCTTAAAAAACAACAGCAACAACAGCGGACGATCTGAGTACGCGCCAAAACACAAAAACGAGGGCAGCTACATGTGCTCCAGGAATAATCCACAATCATTATAACATGTCTACATGTATACATAAATGTTCATATATATAAATACAAATACTAATAAATAATTGCAAAATGT
The DNA here is from genome assembly GCA_035043915.1 of Drosophila paramelanica. Classification (NCBI taxonomy): domain Eukaryota; kingdom Metazoa; phylum Arthropoda; class Insecta; order Diptera; family Drosophilidae; genus Drosophila; species Drosophila paramelanica. Next base: position 211,101 of record JAWNMO010000416.1, read on the forward strand.
ATGTATATATTTAAGCTTTTGAAACATACATATGATTGTATGAATGGGGGCACATAAGGCATGTTTCGAATCACACTGAGCAGCCCTCGCACGAGCGCTAGTTGCTTCTTGGCACCAACACATGCGCAACGAGTCAAACAAACAAATAGAATGCGAAGCAGAAATGGCAAAAAATTAAACAAACAAGTAGACAGGAGCGGTTCAGGTTTGGATACAGTCGGTAGAGCAACGGGTGGCGGTTGTCGCGAGGTCGAGTTGAACGAACGAGGGCAGCAAAAAAAAAGCTAAAAAATATATATCGAAAAATTTCTACTACGTCGTAGTAAAATTTCGAAAGGTTAATAAATTTTGCTTCAATCTGCCATTGCTTAGCTATTTGTTTTTGTTTAGTTTTGTTTGCTCGTTAGCTAACAGAGAAGAAGGGGAAGTTTGGGAATTGGGTGTTGGGTATGTGGCTGCCTGTGCTAGGCAGGTGCTGCGCTACGCTCGCTATCGGCCATTCGGCTGCTTTCTCGCTCCCACTCATCACAGCTCGCTGCATGTTTGTTTGTTTTTCGTGCCGTATTTTATTGTTGCTGGTATTGTTTTTGTTGTTGCTGCTGTTGTTGCTTGGTGCGTAGTTTTTACGTTCGTCATCGTTGGTTTGGTATTTCCGTCTTCTGCTAACGCTGGCGCTGACTTTGGCTGCGTTAATTCGTACATACATACGTGCTTGTGTACATCACTATGTTTTGCATTAATACATAGCATATTCATACTCAACTCGATGTACACAGCCATACGAACAAACATACATATTTATTTGTACATAAATTTAATATATATGCATATACATACATACATATCTACACCTACAAATGCATACATTTGCAATAATTTTTGCAAGTGTGTATGTATGTGTATGTATGTATGTATACATATGTGTACACTTGTTTGCCTTGAGTGTCGCCGTCATAGTATTTTGCAGTTGTTATTCTGCAAACAAAATGAATTTGTATGCACATAAATACATTTACATTGATACACACAAACATACATACACACATATTGTATATAATTTAAATTGTTATTGCCTGCGCTCGCTTCGGCAGCAACTGTTTTGTTTTTGCAATCGCCAGCGCTGCTCACAGTCATCGCTGTTGCCAAAGTGCATTGCGTTTTCGCTCTCTCTTTGCGTGGGCGCCGTAAGACCTACTGTTCTTTTTATTGCTGATTCTCTCGTGCGCAAGTCTCACGTGCGGCTGGCTAACCAACCGACCCACGGATTATGAGTGCTTTCTCTCTTGCACGTTTATTTCATATTTATTAATTATATATTTATCGCGTTATTAATGCACTACGGAAACATCGGATTTGCATATATGTATGTATGTATGAATGTACGTATGTACGTATATTTCATATGATTTCATAATTGCTAAATATATAAGTTGTGCAATTATAATAAGAATATAGACAGATAAATGGGTATCCTGCAGCCTGTTTTCTGCCGCAAAAACAAAAAAAAAGTCCTACAAATTTTATAAAAAAAGTATTTAATTTCTTTAATGTCGATAAAATACAATTTCACATCAAATCCATTTCGGAGACTATAAAACTCTTCCACCTTTATTTATATGTACATTTCAATACTTTCCATAAGTGCTTAAAATTCATAACAATTATACATTTGGTTTGGAAGAAAACAAGGATTTAGAAAACACAGATATCCAGGCCACACCCACTCCCACCCTCAAAATTCGGAAATGCCTATAGCTCCCACAGTTTTTAAGCTACAGTCACTAAATTGGGGATATATATTACTGGGAAGCTCTCCCAGAATTTACAGAGTAAATTCCCCATTCCGCCTACGCAAACCGCGAAAATCTATATCTCGTACAACTTTAAAGCCAGAGGCACCAAATTTAATATGTAGATAGCTGCTGACCTCTCCCAAAGTTTGCACACTTGACATCCCGGCCACGCCCATTATAACGCCCCAAACGCTCCCGCCTCGCCGGAAATGCCTATATCTCCCACAGTTTTTAAGCTAGGGTTACCACATTTGGTGGGTAGATAACTGGTCACCTCCTTTAAAGAGCGGAACAAAATTTTGCCGACGACCACCCCCACCCGCACCCTCGACTCCACCCCCAGCACCAAACAAATTGCAAAATACCGAAATTTTTCAAAATAACAATATTTAAGAACGTGAACGAGTATAAAGCAGTCGGTAACGCCCGACTGCAACGTTCTTACTTGATTTGTTTTTAATGTTTAGCTAAATTCCTTGCAAAATCAAAGCCGTGTTTAATTTGTTTTATAGCTACTCAAAAAGGACAGCAACAGCAGAAGCGAAAACTCGTATAAGTTGGTCATTAATAGTCATAGAACATAATGCATAAAAATAATTTTTTGAATTTTCTAAAATCGTGTTATTTCAAAGCATTTCGGGTACAAAATAAATTTTTATAAATTGTGTTATTGCGAATTCATGCTATGTTTTGATTTACAATTTCTTAATTCTTAATTCAATTAAACAAAATTATTGGACAGAACTACACTAGGTAAATCGAGGCAATCATCGGTATTTAGGCAGTTCGATTTGTGGACAAAATTTCAAACAAGAAACGCATCCCTTTTTTAAATGTTCATTTAGAAATCCGAGTAGACTTCACAAAAAAAAGGTACGCCCACATTTGAATTTGAGAAATGTAAAGCTCTAACTGTAATAACAATGAACGAAGCTGGCGCTTTAACGAAGAAGACAGTTCGCTGGTGGCCTAGTTGTGTCTAGTTAAAAAGTGGTAGTTCGCGGGCTGAATTATGTTTGAAAAGGACGAAACTGTCGCTGCCGGTTACGACGCGGCAAACAAACACTTGTTTGCACATCAGCGCAAACATGGAGAGTGACCGACTGAAAAGAGCGTTTAGTCAGTCCACTATCGTTCTGCTGTGTACTTGTAGATATGTACATGTGTTCGTATGTACGTACAGTATTACATTTGTATTTATGAGAGTAACTAGGAAGCAGCGTCAACATGCGCGACGCGAGCAGCGCAGTCGCTGCATGTTTACAGAGTTCGTGCGTGGGCGCGGATGGCAGGCAAAGAGAAATTAAGTCGTGTGGGGCGGTAAAGAGACCTGACCCGAGCAACAACCAAGTCAAGCCAATCCGCCAGCACTGACGCTAGCAGCGATGTCGACGACGACGTCAGCGTCACTGAAGGTCATTATGCCGACGCTGTCGTTGCTGCGCTGCTTCTTTTGAGCTTTTCGCGCTGCTTGTTTTTTATTGTTGGACTTCGGTTGTGGAATTGTGTAAACATCAGTGGCAGCGACGGTGACGCTAACAGCGACGGCGACAGCAACAGCACAGCAACAGCAACAGCGACAGCAACGGCAACGGCAACGGCAACAACAAAAACAAAGGCAACGCAGGCATTCCAAGTAAACAACGTATTTTTTTTGTTTTTTCTCTGCGCCAACGGCAGCCCTGGCAGAGGCAATGCAAGAAAATGAAGTCGTGGAAGGGGGAGGTGTTGATGGTAGGAGACAGAAGTGGGCAGAGTGAGACAAAAGCAAGGCAATGAGACAGACGAAAGCAGGGCTAATGAAGATGAGCCTGATGTGTTGTTTCGCTGTTATTGTTGTTTACTTTTGGCCGATGGTCGCTTTTGTTGCTGAGCTACAAAAATATGCAAAAACGACAACAACAGCGAAGAGAAATATGCAAGGCAGCGAATACGCAAATAGAAGCAATGAACTTAATTATTTGCTACTGTTGTCGCACAGCTTAGGGAAGGTGAGCGAGATACATTTGTATGTATATACATATGTTTAGTATATACTTATATACATTTGTATGTATACATCAACAGATATGTGCATACTTTAATTTATGCACTTACCTACATACATATATGAAAATAAATATGCATACATACATACATATGTACATGTATATGTATATCACACGCAGTGAGTGAATTTGCGACTCTGTATTTTAGAAATTGGCGCAGGCGTAAAAAACTTGTTGCTAAGGTTCCGTTGGCACATATTTGTCTGTTGAGGTGAGAGTGATCCAATCCTCTGTTCTCATTGCGCAGCTTATGACTCAATCGTAAAATCAATCTAGTCATCATCGAGTTTACGCACAAACTGGATCTTGTGTAGAAATTGGAAGTACCAAATGTTGGTTAAAAGATCGGCATCAAATCTGATAATTATCGATGCGTCAATATCAATTTGTATTTTTTATATTCGCTGATATGCGGCAAGCTAAAGTGCATATGTCCTGATTCTTTAAGTATACTTATTCTACGAAAAGTCTCACATACTTTAGGCATCCGTTTCTTCGAAACCGCTAAATATCGGGTTTCCAACTGGGCTTTTTGATATATTTCGGTGGTAAAAAAGACTAATATATTTTAATTCTCCCCAATATTTCTCCCCCAATATCTCGCAAAGTAATGTAATAGAAATATATTTAAACTAAACAAACTAAACTTGAGAGGAAACATGACATCTTTTCAGCCAAGATACCCTCTTAAAGTCGTTGTAAACAGCATTCGTTCTGTTTCGCTTGTGTTAGAAAAATAATACATAGAAAATGTCAAAGCACACATTGGAATAGAATCGAAGGTCTCTGTAAGCGGAAGTTGGGAATATTTTGTTGTTTGCTTGCTTTTGTACCATTTGGGTTTGTTTGCCTTATTGTTGTTTACTGTCTGCGTGCGGTAAGAGACCTTGCGCCTGATTGTATGCAACACTTTTAAGACCTGCATCTGAAGGATATACAAAATCTCTCTCTGACGATAAAACTGTGCTTGAACCATTTGTGCAACGTAATTATAATGAAATGTATTTTGCGCGCTGCCATTTTTTCCAATGCCCGTTTAACTCGAACAAGTTGCATTATTATTCTTGTTTTTGCTTATTTGTTTTCTGTTGCTGTCCATGTTGACATTGTTTTGACGAAAATACGATTGTCGCATTTATTTACTATCCAACTTGTTGTTTTATCTTTTATTTTTTTTTATTTTCGCCAGCAATAACGAACATGACGTGAACTCCCCTTGCAATTTCAAATTCGATGGCTTTACTCTGTCGTTCGTTGTATTTTTGTGTGCATTCAGCAGAATTTGTTTTTGTTTTTATCGCCATTTTTTTACGGAAAAGTGTTTTGTTTTTTACTTTTCATTACCGCTGTAATTTTCGAAAAGTACAACTGTTAACAATTACAATGACATATAAACACTTCAAAGCAGCCAGCAAAAATATGCAACGCAGCTATCAAAAAATACATTAATTAAGCATTTTTTGCATTTCGCCCACCCAAAATCACGTGAATTTCGAGTGGGTGGTTGCTAGTCTATGTTTTTAACCTTAGCGGTTTCTGTGTAATGCTCGCCATCAGCTGTAGCTCAGGGCTGTTAGCAGGGGAGCCTTGAAATCTATCGAGTTGTCCAATCAGCACAATAAGTAACTGAATTCGATATTAATTTTTGGAATTGGCTCTTTAAACTAAGATTACAGTTTTTAAGCAAGTCTTGCAAATTAATTCTGCTTAATTAATAAAAACATAATTTAGGGTTTCTTATTAGAGAAAACAGTGTTCTATCGATATCCTGAACCCATCTGTGAGCTGTCGTTAAACATATTTCAGCCTTCTTGAATTCATACCAAAAATTATACATAGACATGCAGTGTGGCTGCACTTGCCTTAAATTAAGCGTATGATTTTAAGGACAGTTTCAGGATATTAAAAAGGCATACAACCCAAAGCGTAAACGGTAGTCAAATTGTACAACTACATTCTTAGGTTTATCAAAAAATAATTTTCATGGGTTCAGGTTGTAATAGTTAGGTTGATAGTATATATAACTTTATTAAAACGTACCAAGAGAATTTGCACGCAAAATGTAGTGTCGGAAGTTTTTGAAATAAAAAGTAATGCTTGAAGACTGGAGTAAAAATCGATGTTTATCGAATTTGGAAAAAACGAGGTACACGGCATATTTTATTATTTTAGGGGTGACGTTTACTCGAAATGTAAATAAACTTTTTACAATACAAACAAATATATCTAAAAAGATTATCGAATTCAAATTGGAAAAAAATCGCTGCTGTTAACATCAATACATGGATATCTCGATTTTTTTAAATATCACAGATGAAAATTGTTAAAGCCTTTGTATAAACTTTCCAAATTATTTGTGGACTTATGATCTTTTTCAATATATTATCGGGGGTTTTCAAAATAAAATGCAAACAGATGGTATTTATGAGCTTCATATTCATTTTCATTTTCAATAAGTTAATTCTTTGCATCCCCAAATATTTATCTATTAGCACGTAAAATGTTTAGCTAAATAAATAAGCCACTTGATTTGAGTATTTTTTCTAATATTCCCTCGTTCGCCTGTATGAACGTAGTAATCTCAGAAACTACAAACGCTAGAAAGCTGATTTTGGTCTCATTCAGTTCGTATATATCATTCGCAGAAGAAGTTTATCGATACAAACCGAAAACCAAAGTTTAAGGTTTTCTTAAAATTTGGATACCTTCGGATTTCGGATACCTCTCCCCAATCGCCCCCAATATCGGGAAAACCGCAAATCAAAAACTGCAGACCAAATGGCAAATTGGATTATGAATACATTTCAATGCTCTTAATAAGTCTTGAAAATATTATAGCGATCACGCATTTAGTTGTAAAGAAAACTAGAATTTCGTTTCTATAGTGGGGCAAGCGCAGCGACCGAGTAAAGTGAGTGCGGCACGCAATTGTGTGTGTGTATGTGAATTTGTGCATGTGTATGTATGTGAATGCAAACGAGTTGAAATGTTTATGATGCCAGATCGCAGGGTTCAGGGTATCTTCTAGTCGGGCGGCCCTGACTAGAGGCCTCTCACTTGTTTTTACACGAACTAATTAAAGGGGAAATTGATTCTACTGAAATGATCGGCCAAATTAGTTTTGCAGTTCACAAATGCAATGACAAATAGAATAGACACATACAGAAAAAAAAGAACAGTATGCTGTACTCTATTATTAAATTTAAATGGAACATAACTAGGATCTGCAGAGCAGGAAGCTGTGCAGAGTAAACAGGAGTCATCGATATTTCAACATATACCTGCTGGTGCCGACAGTCGGCTAGTTTATATATGGGAATTTTCAGGAATTCATTCGCACCAAAAAATTTGTAATTTGAATACGCGTCGAATGGTATCTTATTCAAGTCATTCCAATCCGATTTGTTTTTTAAATTAATGCAAATTAAAGGTTTGAATTTATTAATTAATTTCTGTTTTCGAAAATAAGATGCAAATGAAATTTTCAAGTGTCAATTTTTGATATAGCTTTCTGCAACTTTGTGGAGATACTGATCATAAACTAATAATCTTGAATTCTACGAATTTTAGAAAACCCCGAAAAACGTCAAACTTAGCATAAATTAAAACCGCATAGCTTCCAAACCACAGTAGATGCATGTATGTTCTATATTTCGTTTGAAATAATTTTTTGTTTTATAAAAATTAGTGAAGCATTCGACAAAAAGTTAAGTCACCGAAGTTATAGTCTATTATTATTTAAAAAATTAAATATACTTCTTCGAAAAATTTAAAAAAAAAATCGTTAAATGTTGAATGGTGCTTTTGTTTAATATACATACATATCCAATACACACATACACACTAAAACACACAGATTAGTCATCGTCTTTATTTTCTTCTCTCAGCTGCATTGTAGGTGTAATAATTATTTAATTAAACACGATTTTGACAAATATTTTCAGTGATGTATTCATAATTTTCCACCATTAAATTGGGTATCAGTGGAGCTTGGTCATCTACCGAAATGAATATAATTATATCCAATGTACTATTGCCTTAACTTTGTTTATTTTAGTTTGAGTAGCTGTAAGTTTTAATCAATATATATATAACTTAAGTTTAAATTGTTGTTGTTTCTTAAATTAAATAATTTTAAAAAGTACTACTTAAGCTTAGGTTTTTCCCCAGCCATATCTAAACTGGGATTGAGTATGAGATGCATACGAGATGAAGTTTTCGGGTATATCAGATACGAGTACCCCCTATTTGTAGATCTTTTATGTGTACACATGATGGGTATTCTCGGTTTTCATCTTGTTCTTTCAACATAGTGAATGAGCATCGCGCAGTCGGTTACACCCAAGTGCAAGGTTTTTACATTTGTTTCGTTATAACGATGGCGAAATTCTACGCCCACGACCCCATCCACGACCAGGGTGGAACAAGGAAAAGTGGAGAGAGGGGGTTAGACGTGGGGCAAGACCGAAAACAACAATGGTAAAAATATATACCCTGTTAATGTTGTTGTTCTGAATGAAATACAATAAAATTTTAAAACAAACAAACGCAAACACACAAGCAGAGACGCAAGCAAAAAATAAGGGAATTGCGAATGCGACTAATGAGCACCGAGACAAGAACAACAATAATAACAGTCGAGCAGCAGTTGACGATGTTAACGTCGACGTCGGCATCGACATCGACAGCGGCAGCGCTGTTACCGCCCCAGAGCTTTGAAATAAACAAATAGAACTAAAAACAACAGCAACGACAAGGACGGCTGTGCTGTTGTAAAATGTTTATTTACGCATACAGTTGCATGGAAAGCAGTCGGAAGGAAGGGTAGTGGACGTAGCAACAGTCACAGAGCGTACGAGCGAGAAAGGCAACAAATGATGACAGCCCCGCGGGTGAGGGCGAGATCGGGAGAAACTTTGTTTGTAGAGCGCACAGAGGCAACACACACAAATATATATATGTATAGGTATGTACGCATTTACATATGTACGTATGTTTGTGCCCTGTAACGTGTGTGTGTGTGTTTGGCCTGGAACTCAGAGCCCTGCCAACCCAGTCGCTGCCCAGCACTGGGTGCAATTTCTATTTCGTTTTGTTGCCCCAAAAGTTTGTTGAGAACATTTGCAAATGTTTGTTTTAGCAAACGGAATATGCTTCGTTTGTTTAATCATCATCATCATCATCAACAGTATCATCATAATTATCATTGCATTGCCTTGTTTTGTACAATTTCATTTCGTTGTTTGAGTGGGTGTTTTGCTTTGGCTTCTTTCATTCCTTCTTTGCCCACTGCCCTTTTAATTCTGCTATTGTTTTTGTTGCTCCTTGTTTGCCATCAGCGTCGTTGTCGTTGACGTCTGCCCGCAACTTCTGCGTAGTTTTTGTTTATTTTATTTGTTTTGCTTTGTTTTATTTTTATTTTTATTTATTTTTGTTTGATTTACGTTTGCCCGTACCCTTGCCAGTTACTCACCCACACCCACACCCACATTTTTCGTTTTGTTTTACTTGCGTTGCTTCTTCCTCTTGCTTCTCTGCGACCAGGGGGTTTGCTTTAGTTTGCTGATGTTCCTACGGCAGCGTTCTGTGCTTCCTCTTCTACTTCATTTCGTTTTATTTGGTTTTATTTTTGTATGTGTAGGTACTGTATTGACTTAAAGTTTGTTTTACTTCTTTGTCTTCGGGTTCGCGTTGTTGTTTTTTTTTTTGCTTATTGTCCGACCGAAATGCCTGGAAACATTTCTGTGCTTGTGGGTGGATTGCATGTTTTGGAGAGCAGCTACAGACAGGTGAGTTTCCTAGTTAATGCACAAATATACATCTATATGTAGTACATATTTTTTTCAGCACACCTACCAATCAAATAAAATAAAAATACTTCACACTCAGGTTTGAACCTCGCAAAGTTTTTAGCTACATATATATGTTTAACTAAAAACCAGGTGACAAAATTATTAATGTAACCTATTACAAGATCTTGAAAAATAATAAAAAATATTGTTAAAAAAACCGTTTTCAACTTCAACAAATGAGAAATCCATAACACGGTGCTATTGTTTTCCTTACTTTTTTGGAATTTATATTTATTTTGTCCTGCATAGACTCTGAAATAAATGCGTTCATACAGTCAGACGGGCAGACGGTTAGTGACTAGATCGCTTTGGTTATTAATGCTGATCAAAAATACACTACTTTATGATGTCGAAAACAATATTATGTTAAGATTCAGATTGTAAAATACTCTGTTCGCGATGTAAAACTTTCGCATGACAACATGTGATTTAAAAACCATTTTTTTAAAACAGATCATTAACAAAAACTTTGTTTTTTAGATTTCATTGATGCGAGTAAAATATTTAAATAGAATATTAAATAGAATGTTTGTCACTTAGCTCATAGCTCTTAGTGTTTCTGAGATATGCTTAAAATATTATCTGGGAGTAGATCTTTTTCAATAAGTCTACGTTCGTTTTTCGTTCGGACATAGCTAAATGGACTAGACTAGTAATGCCAGCTGATCAGCATTACTACTCTTACTTACATTTTCACATTTTCAATAGTTTCATATATAAAATTATTGCTATGCCCAGAAATCGAGGTACAAATGCAAAAATATATCGCCGTAACCGTAAGAATATATCAATGTAAGCGAGTTATTTTAAGATCTTCGATGTACAAATGTATTCATGTATGCGAAAGGATAGACATTTTTTCCACTACCGACGACAATATCGCCGCCATCGAAAAAATGTATGAGTATTACCTTTTTTATAGAAGGAAGCTGATGTCAAGAAATTCATCTGTTAAATCTGTGAACCCATTGAAAATTCATTTCGTATATATCATACGCACACCAAGTTTATTATTTTTTCGATTTGTTGCTACGTGTCATTAATATCGTTAAAAATTGATTAAGTTTTTCCATATCTTGGAGACTCCAGGAGCTAAAGGCTACAAATTCAATGAGTATATCCTTGCAAATTGGTTTTTACATACATTTCGATACTCTACCGAGATACAGCAACCGAGTGTCTGTGTGTGTGTGAGTTTGTATATGTATATATGAATGCAAATGCGTTGAAATGTTTATAAAGACAGATCGCAGGGTTTTGGGTATCTCATAGTCGGGCGGCCCGATTTCTGATTTATTTAACCTTCGTCTATGAGTATGATGAATCCTACCCTAAAACAACACATCCTGTGAAACTTGAAAGATCTCGCCTATATAGAAAAACGGAATACCTTTTAAGTATTGAAGAATTTATTTTCCGTAATGTGTGTGAGTAATAATAATATTAAATTACTCAATGTATAAAGGCAAATGGAAAACGCGCAGCTATGTCCATGGTCGGGGGGTCCCGACTAAAGCAATCTTATGTGCTTCGAATTTTAAGCTCAACATTTAAAGCAGAATTTGAATGCTTTCTCTCTATTATATATTTTACACCAAAACCGGAGCTATTTAACATGACTTGAAAAGAACAAAAAATTATTGAAATTTTATGTGAATTCAACAAAGTATGGCATCTCTTGGAAAAACCAAGGAGTGGACACGTTCCTTGATCTGCAAACCAAAGGATAATCTAACGACAGAAGCCGGCTTACGTGCCCTGCGACATTCAATGGTGTCAAGCATCGAACGTGATGTGAGTATTTTATTTGGAAATTTGATACAGTCATAACGTACCGATTCTTGCTAGTGTATTCCAAGTTCGATGGCAATGTTAATCGGATGGGAGTACGCCAGGATTTGGTTACGAGATCGCGATGATTATCTAAAGAAACGGGATGACAGTAAGCCAAAGTTCATCAAGAATGACTTTGAATGGTGGCTTAAGTTGCGCAAAACAAACAAGTGTTTCTGCTCCAAATGAAAGTTGAAGAGTTTGTGCATTTTGCATAGAAAGCTACATGCACTCTGTTACTAACCAAAAGCTTTGCGGTTATAACGGTATTATCGAAGACACACACCATGTCAATGCAAGCTTTCGAATATTGAAATTACAATATTTAGCGGGTAGCCATGGTTGGCAACCTATTTAGTTCATTGTGTCAGTAGCACTTTTCTTATGCGCAAATTCTAGTATAGAAAAATATTAAATGCGATTTATCTGAGTAGATAAATACCGACTTTGTTGATAAATTATGAGTCAGTTAATAAAAAATAATAGTCTAGTTGAATGTTTGCGGTATACCTGTGGTTTTGGATTCCATAACTTATCGCACCGTGCGGTTATTAACAATTTAATATTGCAATTTGCAAGTACGACGACAAAACAGCTGTTGAGTTTTTACCGGCAGCAAGAAACGAGAAAAAAGCTTTTGCCGCCGCCTGCCTTCATACAGGTTGTAGTCGCGAAACAATCGAAATATGTTGCCTTCTGTCGCGTCGTTTCCAATGGGTTATCTTACTCTCCCAATTACCGAGGCTTAGCCACCCACATACAAAAGAATTTGCATGCAACTTGTCGGCACTGCTCTCGCACGCTGCTCCCACGCGGTGTCTCAACATTTCTGCCGCTGCGGATTTAGCTTCGTGTGCTCGTTCGATTCGGCTCCCTGCTCGTTGGCGTGCTTTGACTCGTTTGCAGTTTTCCATAGTGGCCCAGCGTCAATCAAAATCAAACGTTTGCCGCGTTTGGGTCGTCGACTGTAATTGTATTTTCCGTTGCTTTGTTAATGTTAAAGCAAATGTGAACAAGTTGAAATTGACTGAAATTGCAGAAATTGTTACAAATATATTCGAAAGGAATTTTCACAGCAAGAACACAAATCGTACTCTGCGAAAACAATAACAAATTGTTGCTGCTGCTTCGCCAGGTTTGTTTTTTTCGTGTTCGCGTTCGCGTTCGTGTCGTACATATACATATGTTTTGAATCTGTGTTTGTTCAAATGTGTGAGTGTGCGGTGTGCAAAGTAGTGAAAATACTTTCTGCTGTTTTGCTGCAGCAGCTGGTAAGTCAAAGGCAAATTATAAGGAATTTGCATTTTTAATGGTTTTTCATACATTTTTAATTGTCTTTATGTATAGCTGTGACTGCTGCGTTTTACAATCATTTTTATGCGGCCAAATGAAAATAAATGGCAACAATATGCTAGCTTTACACTCAGACTCGCGTTCACCCACACGCACATGCGGACACATACATGTGTGTACCCTTTTATGTATATATGCATACTTACACACACATAAGCACACATTGTAGACCGTGTATGTGTGAATTGGCAATAGTTGTGGCATACAAAGCAAAGCAAAGCAACAAAAACGCAACAACAGCAAAACAACAGCAACAACAACAACAACTGGCTAACAAGTGCATACAGCACAGCAACTTAACCAGTTGACGCAGCAACAACACTATTGTGCCGGCGTCACTGCGCCGCTGCCGCATGGCGAGGGCTTCGCAGCGGGCAGAGCAGCAAACGCTCTCCTACTCACCATGCGCAAAAGCAAAACTGAAGCCTTTTTGGATGGAGTGTGCCTGAGTGTCTTGCCAACCCAATCACTGTCGACATCAACCTAAAATGCGCTGCTGTTGCACGTCTACATTTTAATGTTGTTTTTTTTTTCGCATTTGCGGATTAATAATTGCAAAAACATTCATATTTTTGTTGTTTATGTATGAACCTGAATACATTGTGTTATTACACATTTAAAAGGTTCAAGATTAAGGGGAAAACATACAAAAATAATATATAGTAGGTAATTATGTACCTTCGTACTTTTCGCGATTTTAAAAATCGTTTGCGTTATAAAAATTTTGTGTATTTTTGACATAATTGATTTTAATTGTTGTAGTGAATTTAACGTGGCATATGCTCTGAATGTTTCTGATTCACCCATTGAGCTTTCTAAAGTTCGATAAGCTTTAACCGGCAATAACAGTGCTTATAGACGATTAATACAAGTCTACATGTTACAATTTTTAATGTCGGATTGCAATCTGTGAGATCAAATGATTTACAAATCTAAGACTTCTAAATATATTTTTTTGTGATTTTTAACCAAAACTGTGTAACTAAATCAAATGCCTCCTTGAAAAAGTGACATAATATCGGAAATCAACCATATTTAGCAATTATTGTAAAAGAAACAGACTGCTACGTTTCTTGTTGCATAGAATTTTCACAAACACATATGCCCAAAGATGCACAGAGTGGGGTATTTGTGTTTGTACGTACGTACACACGTCAATATTTATGCTAGTATGCCGAAAAGAGGAAGAGGGATAATCTCACTTTTTGCTTTTTGCAGTGTTTAGTGAACAGCGCCCACGCACCTAAGAAAAGCCACCACGGTTCACGCCATCGAGAACCTGTCCTTACTATTACCTCCTACTTGACCGCGACAAACATTTGTTGCACTCTCGTGTACAATTTCAACACGCGCTCGTTACTCACCATTCCTGCGCTCACGAATGTGATGCTCTCTTTCTAACTGGCGGTCTCGGTGTTTGCTTTCACTCTGTTTACATTGCATTGTCGTGCGTTGCTCTCTGCCGATGTAGCAGGCGTTGCTGTCGACGTCATCGCAAAGGTCACAGAAAAGTGGAGATGTCCGAGCGGACAATGGACGGGTGACTGTCGTGGGCGGCTGGCTGTTCCAACCATATGGTCAATGCACACTGCAAATGGGAACTTGGAAGAGGCGACGCTTCATTTGGCTTTCAAATTGAAAAGGAGGCGACGCGACGATGTCATTTGCGTCCTCGCCCCTTCCACGACCGTCACCATCAGGATTCTGCTCGAGTTGTCTCCGCTAATTGAGACATTTGTCAGCTCGCACAAATGAGTGGTAATTTTTCAAAATTGCGCACCAGCATTTGTATGGCAGAACAATTTTGCGATAGAATTTTAGAGAATGTTGTGTACGATGGTAAAACAATGTTATTGTTATTATCAAAATCAATCAAAATAAACACAAACATTTAGCTGTGCCTATTAAGACAAACAAATCTAATTTTTATTTTTTTAGTCACTAACAAAAATCAAACGGAAAATTTTTTATGCTTTTTATGGTACCTATTTGCTATTTAATTGGTACCTGTGATCGCTTCGGCTTACGTAGTAACAATGCTTCCGGCTTAAACTGCATCAACTGTGGTGGCATCAATGTGGTTGTAGAATCATTGTCATCGATGCCAGATTTTTTGAGCTGGGTTTTCTTTAAAGGTTCCAGCTTTTCAGGCTGCTGCTTGATTGTCCTCTTTTCGAGCTTTTGCTTAGAAGTGGACTCTAGCCTAGTGTCACACACATCGGTCATTCGGCCAGGCTGGCCCACCGATTTCATTTCAGCCATTAGCGTCTCAAAAGTCATCGGCACCAGAAAGTATCGTCCTATTGAATTCATACTAAATTAACTGTTTGGGTTGTAAAAATACACATGCTACCATTTAGTTTCTGCAGATATCCCATACGGCAGCCCATTTCAAGGGTTTGCTTAACGGGTTTCATTAGATCGTCCTGTGGTAAATCTATATTCTTGGCAATTGTCACCACTATCTCGCGAAGTGTAGCTGGAGTCTTGATCAATTGCAGAGTGTGCATTATTATGGCCCCATTGAAGTTAGGCATTTTCAGTTTTTCAAGTGTCCCTTTGCTTTAGTAGATTATAAATCTTCCGATTCGTTTGTTAACAAATTTAAACTGAATGAAATGTGTTGTAGTCAGGTGATTGGAAAAAAACATACTTTGTTAAATGAAGTATAAGAAATATGAAATATCAGAAAAAATAGAGTTAAGTTCAGTAGTGTCCGACATGAAAATACTCCATATATGGCGAAGCTACGTGATTCTTCTATAATACAAACACGAAAACACACCTTTTTGGGGGACAGGAAAACCCCGACCTTACACGTTATAAGTAGGTCAAAAATTTCAATCCACACAGCGACAGCATTTTTTTTTTTTAATATACACCGTGCCATATTTACTTTCGTAAATCTTTTATGTGTACACATAATGATAGGTCTTTGGGTATCTGTTAGTATAGCTAATTTGAATAGTAATTTGAACTGTGTATGCAATGTGTGAATAATTATTCGTACCAATTAATAACTCTGACTCGAATAATCTCTAAGGTATGGTTAAAAACTGTATTTTAAAATCAATATGTATCAATATAAATGACTTAGATTGAGCTATCTAAAAAAATGTTAACGAACTAAAAGTACAAAACTTATTAATTTGTAATAAGACTGAAGAGCACCGAAAACAAGATATAATGTAGTAGAATTCTTATAATTATTATAATTTTATACTTTTACTTTTACATTTTCCCGACCTGTGTGCATGATCGCATTAGTTAATTAGTTAACAGAAGTTAGTCAGTAAGAAACTAATTACACAATGAGACTGGGTCTTATTTAATATAGTAACTCAACACATAAATTTGAAAAATTAAGTTGAAAATTTTGAATTCCTTTTAAGAAGAAACCTTGTACAGAAACCATTTAAAAAATCTTTTCCGTTTTAAGAGGCCCTAAATATATCGGTAAAAAGCGGTTGTAACAAATTCTGTACAAAAAAATTTGCATTACTAAAAAATGAAACGGGCGGATTTTTACCTTCGCTCAATTATTCATTATATCTCGAAAATATCGAAATATGCCGCAAAATAATATTCAATTGAATTGAGAGTCGAAAAGATTTAAAAATAAAACATTCTTGTGTTCTGTCAGTCGGTCTGTGTCTCTGTCCTTTTGAACTCAATTTTTTCGGTGCTGGATATTAGCTAATTTTCATATCTATTATAGTTAGCCCTGGCAACAAATCGATTAGAAGATGTACGCAATTTGGTCTTATTTTGGTATTTGGTGTTATCATAATTGAACGAAGCTTTACTGCTGCTGTTGGTAATCGGCAGTGCTAAATATAGTCCGCTGTCGTCACGGAAAGCCATATGGCAAATTGAATATCTAATTAAACTGTCAACACAGAAACTTGTGGCACAGACAAAAAACGTGGTATTAATAATTTTCGGGCAACAGATTCAAATAAAGACTTTTGTTAATCAAAATCAATGAAAGTCATACTTTTAATTATAATCTGGCAACTAGCTGAAGTAAGTTAGCGACTAGAAAACCAGATATCAGCACTTGCAAGCTTTGCGCTGCCATACGGGCGGTTAACATGGAATTCAGTCACTAACGTGAGTCAGCTGTAATAAAATATGCAACAAATTTATATCCCATGTGGGTAGCCCATTTAAGTATGCTCTGATTTTGCGTTAGCTCAGATGAACTTTTTTCCTTTCATCGTTTTTGTGTAATTATTTGAATGCATATATGGGTTGGAATTTGTTAACTTCCGTTTTTTGATTGAAGACTGAATGTGGAGGTTGATAGTAAGGTGTTCCTAATCCACAATCAAAATCATTTGTTTTATTACTCAAATGTTCACAGGAAAGCATCTCTGATCCCATACAGTATATATATTCTCAACATTACTAGTCGAGTCGATTTAGCCCTACTCGTCTGCCTGTCCGCCTGTCTCTTTGTCTGTGGGTATGAAGAACGCGTCGATTTCAGAGATTACAAACATAAGAAAGCTGATCTTGAACTCTTTTGTTTCGTATATACTATAGAATATATATGTATGTATATATATATATATATATATATGTATATAACGCACACGCAGGTTTTTCTTTGAATTTTTACTTATTTTTTTTAATTTCTTAGCTGAGTTTTATCAGCAGCCAAAAAAGGTAGCTAAAGCTAAAGAGTTACTGGTTGAAAACCTCGCTCTAATTATTGATTTAATTTATTTTTTTCATTCTGTTAATTAACTTTGTTCATCAAGTGCCGTACGTTTTTGTGTATTTGTGAAAAGTTGGGTGTAGGCTATGTCAATCTCAGTCTCACTTTTTTAAATATCCTGGTTAGAAAACCAAGAGTGTAAAATATAACTAAATATGTAAAAATCTAAGAACTAATTAAATAGTTTGTTCTCTTTTCTTTCTTCAATTGCAATAAACTTAACAAATAAGACTTGAATGTGGATATTTTTGAATATATCGTTGTCGAAGCTAAAAACAACAACATGCCATTGGTGACTAAAAGTACTCAAGTGCAACATAAAAGCTCACCACAGTTTTGGCCACTAAACTCAAGCAAAAATAAAGACAGAATCAGCGTGAAGCTAACAGAAGTAATTGGCAAGTAATAACGTACGGAAGATACATTTTTCGCAGTCCAAAATTTAATTATAATGGCAGCAGCAACTATAAGCTCCCACTTGAAGAAGCCGTCAAACGAGACACAGTTGGATTTGGTGTGCGACGAATGTGTTTACTATGACACCTGTGAATTATCAGCTACAGCGACTACTGATGTAATGCCAGCAATATTTATTGATAACAGTACGCAAACTGAAGACGAAATCGAAGAGGGTGAGGAACAAAAGCCAAGTGCAGAATCTGCAGAAATCCAACAAATGCAAGTCGCTGAAGAAGAGGAAACATCTGAGGCCAAAACGAAAATGCCAAATGGCATTAATAATTACGAAATGAATACAAAAGGGACAGTTGCAGAAGACTCCTCAGGAGAAGCCTTAACGGAACAGACTCCTAAAGAAGAGACGCAGTCTTTTGATGACATTGCCTATAGCAATGACAACGATGACAGCGATGACGATGTGGCCAGGCTAACGGGACTAGCGCTTCAAATGGGCTATGCGCGTATAATAGACTATGATAACTTTAGAATCATTGAGCATGTTATCGAAAGCGATGATGAAGATGTCACAGAGGTTCAAGCAAATAATGCGACGACATCGTCAGGAGCCGCAACACAGGCGGAATTGCAGCAGGCCTGTCAGGATTTGGTACATTTTATTGATGAAAGTTATCAGTTAATCGATAAGGCAGGTATCAGCAATGTTACTGCATCTCAGAGTGTGGTTGATAGCAACAACAACCGTGGCAAAGTCACCAGTCATGAGCGGATAAAATCGGGGCGTAAAGAGAAAATTGCAATTAACCAATCAGAGGAGAGCAATCGAGCAGCATCCAACAGTAACGCATTGGATAAGGCTTATCAATCGAATCTAACGCCCCTAGCACCACCCTTTCAGCCAGCTGCATTAAAGGCCAAGTTACAGCAATCAGTTGCAAGCAGCAGTATGTCAATGGCAGCTTTAGGTGCAACCACGGCGACGTTCAACAGAGGCCATGCGACAAGTACCTTGTATGCAGCCTATGAGCATACAACGGTTTATTATCAGCAGCACGCACTGTCCTTACAGCAGCAGCAGCAACAGCAGCAACAGCAGCAACAGCAGCAGCAGCAGCAGGAGCAGCAGCAACATCCATCGCCCAAACAACAACAGCAACAACAGTGCACCCAACAGTGCGGAATACCACATATTCATTTGCAGTCCAGCAATGGGGCTCAGCTGTTACCCGTGCAATTAATTACATTGACGCCAACGGGTGCTGGTGCATCAGCAGCAGCACCAACAGCTGCAGTAACTACACCAGCTACAGCCTTGGTTGGCGCCAGTGGCGCCTGGCCACTTGTGGAAGCACCAATTTATATTGATATCAATGGAGAGTATCGCAGCTATTGCCCGGCTCATGGCCCGCCAACAGCAGCAGCAGCTGGAGGTAGTGGTCAGCCATTGCACCAGCAGCAACAGCAACAAAGTCATCTGCATCATCACCATCACCAGCGGGAGCAACAACAGAAACTTGTACAGCAACAATTGACACCGTCGGTAGCCGTTGTGACTAATGTTAATGGAAATATCGGCCAGGCAGCAGCAACAGCGCCGCCATTGCTGCTGCAACTGGACTCGGCTATTCAGCAACAGCAGCCACAACAACAACACCAGCACCATCAACAACTACAGCAACCAATTGCTGCTGCTGCTGGCAAACGCAGCAAACTTTACCGAGGTGAGTGCCCGTTTTATGACATTTGTCGTGCAATTTCCATCCTTGTTTTCATTTCCTTTAGCCGGTTAGGCCCGAAGGCTATTTGGCTTTGCCTCAACATTTTGTCTGACTTTACAACTAAGAGCTTGGCGCTTGTCTGGCGGTTAAAACTTGTATATAGCCACTGCTGTATACAATCATTAATCAGCTGCGTAATACCTAATCTCAAGGGTTGTTGTACTCATTCACAAAGTGAAAAGTGCGTATTGGGTTGTCCGCATGAACGCATTTTTATTCGCTACTAAAGAAGCCACGTCAATGTTTGACGTGTTCTCTTAATCACAGGCACAATACACTCACAGAAAAACAGATATAAGTAATTAATAGTTCTCTATTTGGGAAAGCCCGATTTGGAGTTACCTCGAACCGAGCTGCGAACTGTCGTTACAAACATTTAAACTAGCTCCCTACTGCAGCATGTACTGATTCACTACGAAGCTTCATTGACTTTTCAAATATGTTTAATTTTACCACACATTCTCTTAGGTACTTCTGAGTTTCTTTTGCGATCTTGATAGTACAAGAGTATTTTTAAAAATGTATATAAACCCATTAGGATTATTTGCAATAAACTTGATCTGCACGTTTCACGGACGAGTCTAAACGAACGACAGACAGACAGACGGACATGGCCTAATCAACCCTGCAGATCCATAATATTTAAATTGTATGCCCCCTTTTGCCTGTTACATAGATTTGCACAAAACTATTGTCAAAATTAAATCAAATCAAATTAAACGATTCGCAAGCGATTGTATTCCATTTTACAGACTTATAATTTGATTTGAAATATAAAAACCAAAACCTAAAAAAATAGCCAAGATATACAAATTCATTTCGCCTATCTCTTTAATTTTGGCAATCTTATAAAACTTATTTTGACATTATGCTTTATAACATAATATTGAAGTTTTTAAATTGACGATTTTGCTGGTTTATTTTTTATAACTTCTTCCCCATCGGCGATTTCATTCTCTCAATATTGTTGAAATTGATAAGATTTTATGCGTTTGGTTGACATCTTGACGCTGCAACTAAATGCTTTGAATGAAATAAGCAAAGTAACAAAAAAGAAATTCAAATAAGAATAAGAAGTGCAGCGTGGAGGGCGACATGAAGGCGACCAAATTGTCTACAGAAGTTAGCTAGTTAAATTAAAAACGTTTGTTTTTTCGATTTGCATTACGAATTATAAGTGGGTTTAAAAATGAATTATGATTTAAAATAGGTTTTTTCATGTTTATTGAATTGCAAATAAAATACGAATGAAGAAGAGGACTAAAAAGTATGGAAATTTTACGAATTAACAAAGTTTTTTTTTTGAGGGATCAGCAGTTTTTATACCCTGAACCCATTAATGGAATGGATTGAATGGTTAAAAAAGGGTATAATGGTTTTGTGCAAATGTATGTAACGGGCAGAAGGAGGCATCTCCGACCACATGAAGTATCTATATTCACAAATCCATTATCAATTTTTTAGCCATTGAAAAAAAATAGTATAAAATAGTTTTAAAACCAATGAGTGAATTGAAAAGGTGTGTGACTGATTTATAGACATATTCATTAGCTTTCAAGAATTGTAAAGTTTTTTAAAATCAGTTATGACATTCTTGAGTAATGATGCACGCTCATCTCTAAAAAAAAGCTTTAAACAAAAATACCTAAATTTCAACACATTTGAACATTTTTTTTGTTATCAAAAGGTTTCCCATTAGTATCGAAAAAGGTAGATTTGCTTAAGGCTGCTACATAGTGTTATTTGTTGGCAAACAATTTAAATCGAAGTCTGTACACAATTTGTTTTAAAATGTTTTAAGTAATTTTTACAGATTTTTGATTATCTATTGAAAGGCATTTCATTTTTACTGATTACAGTAATTAAAACATGGATTATAGCAATTATTTTCATAAAATATTGTGTTAATATTGCATCGTCAATTTTGCATTTTCGTATATGTTTGCAATCTGTATTTATTTAAAGTCAAAAAGTTGGCGGTGCGTCAAGGCAATTTTATGCGCGTGGCTGACCATATCCTGCTGGCCATATCCTGCTGTGTATGCAGATGACGCTGTAAAATCACTACTCATTTTTACTACCAGCCAGACACTCGAGTATGCATGTAAAGCTGACCCTTTCTCTCTTTTTCGGGTTTTGTATGTCTACCTATTTTTGACACCCTGCTCATATAAAATATGAGTATTTTTGTGCAAATGTATGTAAAACGCAAGGGAAAGCATCTCTGATCCTTTAATTAAATATTTATAATCTTGCTCACGATCAAAAGCCCAGTCGATATAGCTATACGTGTCTGTTGGTTCTAAAAAAGATGAAAATCCACCATAATCGTAAATTTGATATCCTTTTTTCATAGATCATAACCTAATCATAGCCTAATCAATCATAATATGATAGTTAGTCTTAAGCGCTTAAATAAGCTTTTTCATCAATATCGATTAGGAAACACACGCTATTAAAGACAACGCTTTGTTAAATTTAATAAATATTATAAGCCAATTCGCAGCAAGAGCTAGTCAGTTTGTTCGCGAAATAAAAAGAGTATATTGTTTTCGGACAAAGTCCGTTTGTTTGCAATTTTGATCGTCGCATAAATCTACAAACTTGGCATTTTAAATACTTACTGTATTGTATAATCACTTCAGATAAAGTGTTGGAAATTTTGGGTTGCGGGACAAATTGACAACATTTGAGTTCGCAAACCAATAAAATTGATAAGCTGGAATCACCAAATGTCCTATGTTGATTGCTGGTGGCCTCCCCAAAAAATTGTGACTTTGATATTTCGGACAAGCCTAACCAAAGTTTTAAAGGTAGATACCCTTGGATACTCTGGTCCTCGATCGATAAAGATCCCACAGAGCTAAAGTCAGCAAATTTCCTTCACAAATTAAAAAAACGCTATTTTTACAAAATAATAATAATAATTAAAATTGTTGTCGACTGTTTAAAGCTGTTTTAACGTGAACGAGTATAAGCAGTCGATAATGCTTGACTTCAAAGTTTTTATGTGTTTCATTTTGTTTTTGTGGTATCAGGCTTTTTGCCAATATAAAGCATCTTTTATCCTTACTTAAATTTCCATATTATTCCTCGACCAAAAACAAATTTTTGGGCTTACTAGTTATACCATTACACCATTCTCTACTATTGGGATGCAACACTTTGGCGAATAATTTGTTTTGCATGGGAAAAATGGGTTTGTTTATGCTTTCTATGTGTCTTTGCTGTCTGTTGGCTCTCAGTCCGATGTCGCCGTCGTGGTCATCGTCAACGTTTAGTGTAAATTGTGCCTTCCCATTTAGTCACCATATTGAAGTTAGCATTTGCCAGTTTTGCCGGCCAGTCCAGCCGATTTATTAATTTCGACAATCACTGTGCGCATATATGTATATATATTTGTCTTTTTTTTTTTTGCATTTTACTTTCTGACATCCAAAATGCGTTTGGTTTTTGTTTTTATATTTTTATTAAATGAATATTTGTTTGCTGGTGTACTTATACTCAGTATAAAAAGTGAAAAGGGTGAATCTGTTCTTGGACAAGTACATTTTATTTATTCCTTACGCTTTTAAAGGTAATTAGTTGTTACTTTAGGTATATATTTTTATAAAAATTTCAGTTTATTAACTTTGGTTATTACCCACCAGGAGGTGGTAAATCTAAAAGTGTGCATCTTCCAATATTTAAGAGCTAGAATCATAAAATTTGACTGAATGCAGTCGGTTGTATTTAACGGCAACATTTTATTTGTTTTATTATACCCTGTACCCATTAAAAATGTTAAAGCTATGTGCTAATGTGACCGTAAAAGTATAAATAGTTATTATCAACATTAATGGTCTAGTCTTTGTAGCATATCTTTCTGATATTTTGTAAGCGCCAATCCAAAATAAATAAAAAAAGAAACGCTAAAGCTTTAAAATTGAAAATGAGGTAATGTTCATAAAATAAAAATTATGCATTAATTTTAACTGCAGCGATATTTTTCAATTAATTTTATTTAATTCGGTAATATTTTTTATGATACTCGATGTACGTCGATTTATTATTATAAATAAATCCGCCTAGAAATGCCTAAAGCTGGAGACGCAAAAAAAGAAAACTTTTTCGTTTGTGATCTATCAAAAAATGTTTATATTATTGTTAACAGTATCGAGAATTTGGAATTTGTAACTCGATAGAATTATTTTTTGATTTACCAACGTATTAACAACACGATTCTTTAACCCAATGTGGAAAAAATGTTTATTTGTTGTTTATGTTTATGTTTATGTTTATTTCGGGTTCTATTGAATTCTCATATGAGGTGCATTTTAGTTGCATTATTTATGCCCTTTATTAAGATCGAACTAAAAACACAACAGTTATTTAGAAAAGGCATTCTCCATTGTTTACTTAGTTGCACATGTAGGAATAGAAGGAAATGCATAATACAGCAATTCATGGCTGAGTACAGCGTATCTCCTAGTCGGAACTGTATTCTTGTTAGCTCGCCTACAAAGTGAAAAGGCATATTGGATTTGTGCAATATTTGTCTTGCTGTTTGTTTGTCCGTATGAACGCAAGATCGATGAAATTTAAACATCAGTTTATGAACTTATGTCTGTAAGTTTGTCGGAAAGATTACTGATGAGCCCTACAAATTTGCTCATGTAACCGCGAAAATAAATTTTCTCTTAGGTTTAGCTAGGTAGACTGCAAATAGTTCAATAATCGATATTTCTCAAAATTAATATTTAAATATCTTTGCTTTGATGTTGTTGAAAGACTTCGAACGAGCATTGCACAGTCGGTTAGGCCCTGCAGCGTTCTTTCATGTTTTTATTTCATGTTGTAATTTATTCTGTAAATTTGTCTTTTTGTGCCTCTGCATCTCATTGGTTTATGGCTTGTAAGTTGTTTATTATTAATGTTTGGCTTATGCTGGCAGTTTTGCTTTTGTGTTGCCATTCGTGCTGCACTTTGCGGCATGATCTCATAATGAACTCGTCGTTATTTTTCTCACTTACTCTTACCATATTTGTTGAACATAAAATGCGTCATTTTGGGACAATAAATAAGCACCCTTTCCCAACTTTCGGAATCTATTGACTGGGCGCAGCGCTTATGCTGTTTATTTTTATTTTTATTTTATTTTTTTTGTATTTTGGAGTTGATTGCATTTATAAAATGTTTTTAATATATTTGCTAAACTGGCATTTATAGACTTCAAGCAGTTGCAAGAAATAATTTTTAAAAGTTATGAAATAAATCGAAATTAATAAGTATTCTTTGTGCGTATGTTTATTTAAACTAGAACCTAGTATAATTATGTATTTTTGCTGATTGTTGTCATAGAACAAATTGATCAAAAAGAGTTTTCTTAAAAAAACTAAAGTAAATAACTATGCATCTAAACTATAAATATATTTTTGCAGACCCATCTGTTGCAAATTTTTATTTTTTACAATATTTATCGTAAAAATGTTATTCTAAATTTCAACTAAACAGAAACACAGTTTTAGGTAAATTTTAATTTGGTGCAATTTTTTATAAATGTGGTTGTATTTCGTTGATGCAGCGTTTGATTTCCTCATATAACACACGGGTACCTTTTCTTTGACTTTAACTAATCCTATAAAAAGATATCTAATGGTGGTAAATTACACAGTTAAAGTTACAGTATCTTCTTGACCAGACAAACAATTAACTAGCTCCTACCAAGATTGACATGTTCACCCATACGAAGGGATTGACATGGTAAGTTTGATGATGATCTTGATCGGGGTGTTTGGAGATGACTCCATCCGCTTGAGTGCAACCATTATGTCCATGTTTACGCATTTTAATGGAGTTAGAACATTCTACATACAAAAATATGGGAGATATGAGCATTTCCGGCGGGACGGGGGCGTGGATGGGAGTTTTTTTTTACGAATTTTTAGGGAGGGTCGTTGGGGAGCGTTCTAATGGGCGTGGCAGGGATATCAAGTGTGTAATCTGTGGAAGAGGTTACCAGCTATATACATACCAAATTTAGTGACTCTAGTTTTCAAATTGTGGACTTTATCGATTTGCGATTTTAGGTTTTATCGGTTTGCCACGCCCCCAGTGTGCGCAGCATCAAATCCTTAACACTTTATCTGACGCGGGTATATATCCAATATTTCAAGTCGCTAGTTTCAAAAGTGGCGAAAAAAATTGGGTTCATACGGACATACAGACAGACGGACGGACGGACATTGCAGAAAATCAATATACTCTTTGCACTTCGTGAACGAATGTATAATAATTATAATAATGAACCCAGTAAACTATTTTCATTTCGTAAACGAGTACTAAAATCTGCTTCATCGCTTAAGATGATTTTGAGTGAACTGTGGCCGCCAATTTATCATTATTTTTTTTTTAGATATTTTTCAAAAAATGAACATAAATGGCGGCAAACTCAAATCTTTCGTTCATTTTAGGATATACCTGGCAAGGCGGAATAGTGTGAATGAATTCTAAAATTATTAACTCAAGTCGCTTAAAAAAAATTGCAGTAAATTTTTCAGTGATTAAAGCCCTAACAGCCGAAAGTTGAATTTCTCGCTTGGCTGGTGTACAATATTATGCAAATGTGTTACTGTGCCTGCCTTTACGCAGGCAACCATAATAGAAGACGAAAAACTTTTTCTAGCGCTATTGTCAGTTAAAATGTCGCATTGGCGCCAAAGTTTTTCGTTGTTAGTTTTGAAAGGCAACAACTTGACAAACGTAGAAATGGAATTGAGTCTCCGCCAGTTTGACACACAATGATTACAAAGCAGGAGTTGAATATGTAAGATAAGAAATTTGTTTGAACTCGAGACTAGGTTCGGGTAATTAAAGGCTTTTTTTATAATAAATGGGTCTTGAATGGGTCTTATAAATGATATTCATATAGCTTGGAATAGATCCAGTAAATATATTTATCAAATGATTGTGGAAATTGTTCAAGGACATTTATATTAATAAGTCCAGCGATAGTTTGTTTGTTTTCTACCTTTCCTTTGTTGCACAGACTGAAAAACTTAATAATAACCTTTCTTATGAATTTCGTATTGAGTCACAGAGTAAATCCAATAAGAACATTGCAGTTGAACCTTATCGACTTTGCGGACTATAGCTCTAAAACTGTGGATCAAAATGTGACTTAAGCTTTATAACTGTGAAAATATTTACATTTTATTCACATATAATTCTTTCACATTATATTTCTAAACTGATTTTGGGTAAAAAGGAAAACGTTTACTTTTTTCGATGACTTAGACTTAGTCTTGACTGGAGCACTTTTACTTTTATAAACCAGTTTAAATTTTATAACTTTATTTGTGTTTGCAATACCATACCAATATCTAACTATCTACAATTAAGTCGGAGTAAATCGCGATATATATTGATTTCCAGGGCCTTCTTAGTACGATTTGAGCATTGATTACACACTGAAATTGGGAAAACAGTACATCTATTTATCTGTGAGATATTTGTCATTTACGTTCATATACACGGAATTAATATGCTTTTATGTCATATTATTTTGAGTGTATCATTCATTGACTTATTACCTTAACGTCGTGAACTAAAGTTGTTCTAAAAACAAGAAACCCGAATTCCGAAGTGTTGCAGCAGTTTCTTAACTTAACTTTTATTACCAATAAAATATTGGAATTAAGCTTTAAATTGCAATTGATACGATTCTACAGACTACAGTTGAAATACAATAAATAAATGTAAGACTGACTTTTTATGTAAAATTCTATATATTTGAAGCTACATTTTCGGATTAGTTAGTATTTAAACAGGTGAAATTCATTTAAATTGATAATTCAATTTTATAATAATAATAAAACAAACATATTGTTTCTTTCGACTACGCTCCTAACAATATTTTAAGAGAATTAAAGTTAACTGTTGAACCAAGCGAACCAAAGTTTGAGTAATGTAATACTGAGATATTTTTCTGTTTTAGTTTTAGTTTTTATATTAACGGAATCGCTCTGAAATTATATTTATGTAATTGTTCTTTGAATAAAAAACTAGTTTGAAGCTAAGCTCAGTAAAGTAAAAATAAAATTTTTGTAAAAGTTTGTACATAGTGAAAACAGGTCAGCTTTAACATTCCTTCATACTCTATTGATTGCGGTTGCTTGCTCAAATATTGCAAATTTAGAGGTTGTGATGAATTTACTTTCAAAAATCCGCAAGCACTTATTTAGCTCTGACCTACGATTAAAGCAAATCGCGTGCTTTTATCCGCCCAATTCAGACCCGAAAAACTCAAATGAAATCGAAGTTGGTTTGAAAAGCGAAAGGTGCCGCATCGCGTCATTTATGATAATAGTCTAGTGGGGCGAACGACCAGACCCACAACAAGTTGCTTGTACTTGAAATAATTTGAAAGGGAAAAGAAAGTCTTCACTAGGAAAAGCTCACTTAAAAACCGCAAATAAACGTCACGACTAAAGTTGAAATGCACAAGAAGCAAAAGTTGATGCAACAATTGTCGCCAGGTGATTTTAAGGCAAAAGCGAAGAGTAGAAAAAGTCTGTTTCAGAATAAAAGTTAGCAAAATCCGCTGAGAAAACCCTGACGATAAAAAGGAGAAAATGTAAAAATAAACAATGCTGGATGAGGGAGATTTTTTAAGGTAAGGGAAAGCATCTCAGACCCCCCCAAGAGCTGACTTGATTCATGCCTACCCGTCTGTCTGTATGAACGCAGCGATTTCGGAAACTACAAAAGCCAAAGACCTTTGACTTTCGACCTTAGATTCATGGATTAAAAGAATCGCAATTTATCATTTTTTTTGTGATACCTTCCCCATTGATAACATCGAGTTCCACCTTTTGTTTCTTACCATATCTCGGAGAATGTAAGCGCTAGAGCAAATCTGGTGCGTTATGTTCGTGTAAAGCAGACCCAGATTTTGAATATTTTATTTTTTCCATAACTCTAACAATTGCCCCAAATAACAAAGAAGTAAAAAAACCCCAATAAAAAAAAATCCAGTCTTACAGTCTTGCGCTTTGGCTTAAATACTTTTGATGCCCTTATTAAGTCCTGGAGAATGCATGACGTTTATGCTTTTAGTTCTCCATATTTCTTTTTAGTTATCGACTGGAGCCTTTTCTCAATTGCTTTGTTATTAAAATGTGTAGTTGAAAATCTTTTCACTTGTTACTTCTGTATGTATTTGCATAAGCACAAAAGGTAATGGATGCCAAGACAAGCTTAATAGCTCATAAAATATATTTACTACAGGAGATACCTTCTAGCTTCCGTGCTTTGGTTCATGATAAGGAATATACCTATCAAGTTTCAGATAGCTATCCCAATGGGAATAAATGAATAAAAGTGCCACTCTAAAGGATACCTTTCGATCTGTACATAACTGTCTGATCGGAATATCGTAGCTCGTTTCCACACCGCCTGCGGTGTTATTTAAATTGGACAGTGAATCTGTATTGCAAGGGTTTTGCAAGTATCGATGGCAGTAATTATGACTTGCATTACCATTGTGTTCTAATTCTTGAAATTAGAGAAAATAATCTTTGCTGTCGACAGTCCGTGGTCGGCCATAGTTTGATCAGATCAAGTTCTATAACCCTCGAATTGTATCGTTTGAACTGAGCAGCGGCGTATACAACAATATAAGGTTGTGGAGCTGTAAGTGATAAAATACATTTTTGTTTCAATGGGATATACATATATACCGTATAAAAAGTCAATCAGAAATTGAATATTTGTATGAAGAGGATTAAAACATTTCGTAAATCTTAATAAATGGTTTTTTTTTCGCCGGACTTTCCCGACTAGTGCTGTCTTGCAGTAAACATTTTTATACTCGTGAAAGGAGTGAAAGGATATACCGATATACCTGACAGCTTCAATCGATAAAACGTCTATATTTACGACAACTCCAAAGATAGAGTCATCAAATTTGGTATGTAGATAGCTGGTGACCGCCCCCAAAAATTGCGTTCTTAATATTTCGGCTACACGCCCCAAGAATCGCGAAAGATCCCAAATTTGGTGATTAGTTGCTACGTTCTTTAAACTGCAATAATAATTTAGATGGTTAGCGAGTATAGCGCAGTCGGTAATTCGCGACGGCAATGTTCCTACTTGCTTATTTTCAAAGAGTTGAAAAAATATTGATTCGTGCGAAGGCGTGGGGCGTAAGCTATATTTCGGGTTAATGTGTTCAAGAAACCAGATATTTTGACACGAGTACGTCTTGTTAAAATGTGCTGGTTTGTCACAACAGAGAACATGAACGCACCTTAATATAAATAAAACAGTTAAAAACATGGCCATGCAATCATGGCCTTCATATATGTATGTATATACATATTTATTATATTATTTATGTATTATTTATATATACATATATTTATATTGTAATCGAATGTATATCAAATATATGTACACATATATTATGATCGAAGTTGAAACACAAGTAGATGAGCCACTGAAGACTAAAATTTAGTCACATGGTTGTCGATAAAACATTCTATACTCTCCAAGCTACTTGCCGTAGGTTTAATTTCTACAAAATAGGTATCTTTACAAACATTTCTAAATTCTAAATTGGAGTAGGATCAGAATAGGCGAATATGCGTTCAACATTTTGTTTCAAGAAGTTTAAAGCAATGCAATTTTAACTAGAGCTTAACACCCAAAAAAGTATGTGGTTGTATATCTGTTGAAAGCTCGGCTGCCGATTGAGTTCGTTCGTACGATCGATACAGCTGCGACGCTTGTTGAGCTCTTGCTTTTCTAAGCCGGCTCTCTTATATTTGCTCTTGCTCTTATACTCGAATGGAGTTTGAGTTTGAATGAGGTCTGCATCTTCTAACTGGCAAACTGGTGACTGTGCAGTGTTACGAGTGTGTTGAACCTGTGGCAGAGCTCTTCGACGTTATTCCAATTGAAAACTGGAATTGGTTTAACTGGAAACGTTGGTATGCGAATTTCGGAATTCCGGAACGGTCCATGGAAGTTTGCCAAGAGCTACCACAGCAACGATAAACAAGTAAGAGTACTTTTTCGAGTGTTCCGGCAAGGAGATACCCCTTAGACCTCCCTGAAAAATCGTTGTGCATACCAAATTAACGTAAACACACCTCTATTACATTTCTCCACCATTGTATCAAGGTCTAAGTCGCAGTGTTTAGCAGAGATCAGCAGCAATCTATATACCAAACTAAAAATTGTGTGAAAATTGAATCGATTCGCAATGTTATATGGTTTTGTGGACGCACTCCAAAATCCTTAACGCTGTATCGGACGCTGGAACATACAAGTATATATTTCAAATTTCAAGTTTGTTCATACGGACAGATGAACGGACAAACAGTCAATCGAATATTGCAAAAAATATAATGCAATGTATTTTTTTTCACGTTGTGAACGAGTATAAGAAGTGAATAAAATTTGATATAGTGTACAATTTGATGTATTATGTATGCGTATATAAATATATTCATTATCCATATACTTAATAAGTTCATAAATGTATTTCTTTTCCTTTTAAATTCTTTTGCACAAATCCATTATACTCGTTTTGCCAATATAATGGATGTAGGGTATAAGAAACAAGAAAAATAATTGAGCACTTGATCAGCAGTAGCAACAACAATTGAGGGAAAATATGGAAGAAAGAGGGAGAGAGAGATGCAACTCGCAATGAGACATAAAAATTAAAACAAAATGTATACATATACGCTCTTAAGTGCGATCATAAAGTCATTAAAATGTTGCTCTGCAGGGCCGAATACTAAATACCCTTTCAGTCGTGAATCTTATCCTATCCTATCTGAGTCACACAACCGAGTTTACATTAAATTCTGAGAATTTGCGATTAAATATTTGATTATGTTGGCAGCTCAAATGTTAAAAGTAATTTTTATATTTACTTTTTAATAATGAAAACAACTTTTTTAAGTATGAAAATATATAACAATACGTAGAATAGTATAGTAAAGCGTAGTTGATTATCCATTAAATATAGCGGTATATGTCCAGCCGATAATAATCAGAACAATATGTTATATTGACTGCACTAACAAATCTATATATATATATATGTATATATATATATAATATAGATATTCTTTATGGTATTTGGAGGCGTTACCAGCAACTCGTTACACATGCAGTGAGAAAAGTATATTGCTCGTAAAAACGTAGGGAAATTCAACTCCATTCAGAGAGCCTTCCGCTCAGTGTCATTGAGAAGACAAAGAGATAGAAACCAAATCGAGAGAGCTCGATTGGGACGGCAAGAGAATGGGGGCATGGCGGCTTTTCAATGTTGTTCCTACAGCTTTTTCTTTGATTCCACTGTGCTCAACAAGCCCATGTACCACAGCACACAGATACGCGCCTAGTCTCATGCATATACAAGTAATTGCAGCACGATCAAGTGGCGTCCGAGTGGCAGATCGGCTGCACACTTGTACAAGTGTGAGTGAGTTTCAAACAAGTAATGAAAGCAAAGCACTGGAAAAATAATAGTTGCCTCTATGAAAAAAATACATACACACATTCAAAAAAATTAGACGGGAATAAAACTTCAGCTTGGTAAAATGCAACTTACGAAAGATTGCAACGACGCTGAGGAGCAAAACCAAAAAAAATAATAAATTCGATCGCTAAGTTTGAATGCAGTTTCTGTTTTACTCGCATTAAAACTGCACCGTAATTAAATATTGTATATCAAAAATGTTATGAGGTGGTTGCCTTGAATACTTGTTGATTGATACTAATACTTTTAAAAAATATATTATTAACAATTCACTCCAGCTTATTCAAAATATATTGGAATGTAGTGATGTTTTTTCATCTGAAAATTGAGTCTAAATATTGCGTTCTATAGTTTATTATATAAGTGTGTCAAGAATGACATTACACATTGAGAAAAATTTCATTTTTTCAATTTCAATCTTATGTATATTTATATCCTACCCAAGTTAAGCTACCACAAATTTAGTATTTTTGGTTTTGTAAGTAGTCCTGGCAAAATGTAATTACTTGTACTTGTCTAGCTTTATTTGTAACTTTTACCAAAAGATAGATAAACAAATGGACAGATAGACTTATATACATTGCACAAAACCAATTCACCCTTTTTTCCCTTTCAGAAGATAGAATCAAGTTTCTTTTCTGTACATACCCCTTGGGTAATCCCAAATTTATTATGAGCGGACGCAAAGCAGCAGCAACAGTGTTACACCCTGTAACCAATAAACTGGATAAAAAGGGTATAGTGGTTTTATGCAAATGTACGTAATATTTTCGTAGTTAGAAAATATATATATATATTTGGACATATTCAATTGAAATCGTATTTTAGTAAATTGCACATGTCTGAAAAAGAATGCTTCTAGTCGGGCATACCCAACACTCTATCGAGTTTACGGTAGTGTTGTTCACCTTGTGCTGTTCTGGACACTAGAAGGGAGTGCACTGGTCAAGGTCTTTTAAAATATCCAATGTGGCTTGCTGCTTAAAGCATACAGGTAATATGGGTGGTCAATGTAGTTGTGGCGGTGAGGAGATGATGCTTGTGTTCTATATGTACATTAAAAAAACAGCTAAAAAAGCCACAACTGTATTAATTAAAAACCATGCAGTCCACATGGATGCAGAGCAATGGGACGGACAAGGGCAGGGAACGGTGAGCGGAACCGCAAAAGCTAAGCTGAGAGCGGAAAAGACAAAGGAAAAATGTTTCAATAGTTTACGAAACCAACCAGAAACGTGAGCTAGTGCAAATTGCCGTGGGCTTAAAGCAATATGCATTTTATGTTATGTACATGCGAGTGGATGTACGTACATGAGATTTTTTGTATATACGTTATTATTGAGTGTGTGAAGATGCAACAGAGTGCAAACTATTTAGAAGAGTTTTAATGCAATTGCCTTGAAGAACCTGATACATAGCAGGGCCCCTTAGGTGAGAGATAACTCTAGATAAAGCAAAGCAAAATAAAACATTAATTACTTGTGGCACGAGAGACCTCGTAGTTGCATATCGTGTCAACAACGTTGATTATGAAGTGGCAGATGTAGACGATGTCGACGCGCTAACGCTCTGAATAAATGCTGCAACTGTGATTCGGCATTGGCAGCAACTGTAGATTGCTGGAATAATGCTTCGTTTTCCTTCGGGCAGGTTCGTTTCTTTGTCTGACTGTGACAGCGTCTTCAACAGCAACAGCAACTTCAACTGCAACTGGTGAAAGTTGCAGTCGCCAGCAGCAGCACAGCAATTTTATGCTTTTCAAGGTCTTTCCGTAGGTGTTGCATGGAGTAGCTGAAGCCAGAGAAGGTAAAAACGGTGCGGCAACAAAGCTGCTGGCGAAGACAGCTTCAAAGATGGTAGCCAGTAAAACAATGTGATGTGTTGGTTTGCCCTGTGCTTTGTGGGTTTGGATACTTACGCCACCAGCAAAACATTTTCACTTGGCCCGTTAGCAAGTGAGAAACTCCTAGCAATAGATATTTCCGACATAACATTAAAATTAAACTAAAAGCGAACAACAATTATTAAAATTTTGTTGCCTTAATCAAGATCACTTTCTAGCTTGAAGAACACTGATGAAAACTATAATAATTACAAAATTGAATATTATGTTGTATATCTAACCTATGCGTGTGAATTTAAAGAATAATTTTGTTAATTACTTATGTAACGTACATTAAATAAGTGCAAATTAGTGATCAAGCAATTAAACTGATGCTAGATTAGATGCCAGCAGCTTATCATTTATAATATTCATAATAAGTGAATCGTATCGATCGAATCAACTTTAAAGGGTCTCTTCGACTATTGGTCATTCAACTCTCGGCAGGTCTCTGGGTAGCTTTTGACTGTCAACCCAGGCTTTATGTTTTATTATTGCCGCACTCCAGTTCGCATAATTCGTTTTGAGTCTCTGCCAGAAATGTGCATCGCGCAGCTGATTGGCCTCAGTTTAAGTTTTATTTATACCTGATGAGCTTGAGTTCCCAGTTCCACTGTCTTTATATGTAGCCTGAGGCGGATTTTGCCTCATTTAAACACGTTCCTGCTATAGCTGGTGTTGTTTTTTTCTTTTCTTTTCTTTTCTTTTCTTTTTCTTGTATGCTTATACGCTCCATTGCGGGTAGTCAACATTTTTCTTCATCATCGTTGGTGTACTGGTGTACCATGTTACCCATTAAATCTGGCTGAAACGGGTATGCTACATATATTTTAGAAATCGCACAATATTAAAAATTTACTTTAGTGTGTATTATTGTATATTTTGAAATTATTGTATGCATTTTATGGCAATTCGAATTGTGGTCCAGAGTATCTTTTAGTTGGGCTAAGCACAGCAGCGTTGGTTTGTATTGTTATTGTAATTGTTGGACTGTAAAACTTTGGCTTCGGTATGCGCACTTTCTCCTTTAATAATAATTTTGTTAACATTGTTTTCGTCGTCATTTGCCGAGCCTGGTCCGTAACTGTAACTCCGACATCTAATTCGCGGCTTTCCTCAATGCGAACCACTTGTTTCCGTGTGTTATTTATCAGCCTCCTCCCACTACAGTAGTCCCTGGCTTCATTTTCCTATGTGGTTTTCAGTTTGGTGATCTTTATTTGCAGAGCTCTGTTTTAATTTATTATTTACGAATTATGAGTTGGATTCTTAGATATAATTAATTATTCAACATGACTTTTAACTGTGAAAAGAAAACTTAAGGATCTACAACAAGCCAAATTTACTTTCTAAGTTTCTTAGCTTTAATGCTAGAAAGTGTTGAGGAAATAGCGTAACGGGAGGATGACATCATTAATCCAATATTCAACACAGGCTTTGCTAAGAACGGGCGGTCTAAAGAAGTTCCGCTTCCAACTATATGTATTCAGTATCGGAACACTCTGGCTGGCAGCAAATAAAGAAAAGCTGGGCTTGTTGTCGACTGTTCAACGAAGTCGTTTGGATGCCAGACTGGCAAAACAAGTTAGTAGCTCTTAGCGAAAACATGTCGAAAGAAATTTTGCTGAGCTGCACATCAAATGCAATTTAAACTCAAATCTCTACCACCATACAATTGCATGTTGTTTCACTTTATGGCAATTGTTTTTATACCCTGAACCCATTGAAAATGGGTAAAAAAGGGCGATTTAGCCATGTCCGTCTGTCTGTCCGTCTGTCTGTATGAACGCGTTGATTTCAGAGACTACAAAAGCTAGAAAGCTGATCTTGGTCTCATTTGGCTCGTATATACCATACGCAGATCAAGTTTATTTCAAAACATCGATAACTCCTTCCGTTTTCTTATTATCGATATTTATCGCTTTTTTCGGTTTTTAAGCATAACTCCCAAACTATAAAAGCCACTAAATTTTTTTTTTATTTCGCGTAAAACATACGAGTATTTCAGATTTTGGATACCTCCCCCTAATCGCCCCCGATATTGAAAAAACGATAAAAACAAAGCAAATCAAATACTACACACGAGCAAATTGGTTTGTACATACATTTCGATAATCTGAATAAGTCCTGAAAATTTTATAACGATCGTACATTTAGTTTACGAGCAAATCAAGAGTCTATTTTCAGTAGTGGCGGCAAAGCGCAGCTGCTTGGCAATTTCTGTGTAAATGTGCACGCATACATATGCATATGTAAATTGTCTTGCATTTTTCTAGAAATTTTTGTTGCAACGGTTAAGTTGGATATAGACTCGTGTGTACCCGCGTCAGATAAAGTGTTAAGGATTTTGGGCTGCGCCCAAAGTCACTAAACTTGGTATGTATATAGCTGGTGACCTCCCAAGAAGATTGCGACCTTTATATCCCGGTCCCACTATAACGCCCTCCAGCGCCGCCGCTCTCAAAAATCGGATATTTATATATCTCCCACAGTTTTTGAGCTAGAGTCACCAAATTTTGCATATATATTGCAGAAATGCTCCCCCAAATATAAACAAGTAAGAACGTTGCAGTCGGGCGTTACCGACTGCGTTATACTCGTTCACGTTCGTAAATATTGCTATTTTAAAAAATTTCGGTATTTTGCAATTTGTGTGTTGCTGGGGGTGGGGGAGAGTGGGGAGTGCGGGTGGGGGTGGTCGTCGGCAACATTTTGTTCCTCTCTTTAAAGGAGGTGACCAGCTATCTACCCACCAAATGTGGTAACTCTAGCTTGAAAACTGTGGGAGATATAGTCATTTCCGGCGGAGCGGGGGCGTTTGGGGCGTTATAGTGGGCGTGTCCGGGATGTCAAGTGTGCAATTTTTGGGGGAGGTCAGCAGCTATCTACATATTAAATTTGGTGCCTCTGGCTTTAAAACTGTACGAGATATAGATTTTCGCGGGTTGCGGGGGCGGAAGGGGGAGGGGGGTGGTACTGCCCGCAAATATTTTTTTGTAACTTCTGGGGGAGCTTCCCACTAATATATATCCCGAATTAAGTGACTGTAGTTTAAAAACTCTGAGAGATATAGGCATTTTCGATTTTTTAGGGAGGAAGCGTTGGGCGTTCTAGTGGGCGTGGGCGGGATATCAAGGGCGCAATTTGTGGGGCAGGATACCAGCTATCTACGTACCAAATTTGGTGGCTCTATCGCTTAAATTGTGGGATATATACACGTGTTATCAATTGGAACTGCCATATATAACGTGTTTTGCGATTACGGGGGCGGGAGGGGGCGTGGCCAAAAATTTTTTCCTGTGATGTATGGAGGAGCATTCTGGTAATATATCTCCCAAATTTGGTGACTCTAGCTTAAAAATTGTTGGGGATATAGCCATTTCCGATTTTTCAGGGCGGGGGCACTGGAGGGCGTTCTAGTGGGCGTGGCCGGGATATCAAAAGGTCAATCTGTGGGGGAGGTCACCAGCTATATACATACCAAGTTTGGTGACTCTAGCTTTAAAATTGTGCAAATATGCAACACTTATCGATTTGACCTTTCAGGTTTATCGGTTTTCGCGATTATGGGGGCGGGAGAGGGTGTGGCCAAAAAACTTTTTTTTTAATATTTGGGGGAGCATTCCTGCAATGTATATGCAAAATTTGGTGACTCTAGCTCAAAAACTGTGGGAGATATATGCATATCCGATTTTTGAGAGCGGGGGCGCTGGGGGGCGTTATAGTGGGCGTAGCCGGGATATCAAGGTCGCAATCTTTTTGGGAGGTCACCAGCTATATACATACCAAGTTTGATGACTCTAGCTTTAAAATTGTGGACTTTAGCAATATGCGATTTTAGGTGTTATCGGTTTGCCACGCCCCCAGTGGGCGGAGCTCAAAATCCTTAACACTTTATCTGACGCGGGTACACACGAGTATATATCCAAAATTTCAAGTCTCTAGCTTCAATAGCGGCGAAAATATTTGCGTTCATACGGACAGACGGACAGACGGACAGCAAGACGGACATTGCACAAAACCAATATACTCTTTTCACTTTGTGAACGAGTATAAAAATAAGTTTTTTGGCCATTGGCCCGCCCCCATAATCGCGAAAACCGATAAACCTGAAAGGTCAAATCGATAAGTGTTGCATATTTGCACAATTTTAAAGCTAGAGTCACCAAACTTGGTATGTATATAGCTGGTGACCTCCCCCACAGATTGACCTCTTGATATCCCGGTCACGCCCACTAGAACGCCCTTCAGCGCCCCCGCCCTGAAAAATCCCCAACAGTTTTTAAGCTAGAGTCACCAAATTTGGGATGTATTTTAGTGGGAAGCTCCCCCAGAAGTTGCAGTAAGATGTTTGCGAAATTTTTTAAAATAGCAATATTTAAGAACGTGAACGAGTATAACTCAGTCGGTAATACCCAACTGCAACGTTCTTAATTGTTTTTATTTTTATTTTTAACAGGCTCAATACTCAACAACTGTCGAGAGTTTGTGTGTATGTGTTCATTTCTGGGTACAGGGTATCTACTAGTCGGGCGGTCCCGACTAGAGCAATCTCACCTGTTTTTGTTGCCATTCTGTGTTTCAGCGAGAGGGCCAAAATTAACTACGCGACTACGCAATATTATGTAATTGCTGACTATTGTAACTTATAACTGCCATTTTAAAATATAATAATGATGGATATATTAATCAATGTACTTAACAACTGCACATTAGTATAGATATTTGTGTTATGGCCAAACATTTTTTTTTGTCGTCCAATATATGTGCAAAGTTTGGTGACTCTAGCTCAATAACTGTGGGACTTAAAAGTATATCCGTTTTTAAAAGGCGGGGGCGCTGGGCCGTTCGGGAGGGCATGGCCGTGGAGGGCACCAGCTATCTACAAATCAAATTTGTGGACGCAGCACAAAATCCTTGACACTTTATCTGACGCGGGTACTCACGTGTATATATCCATACTTTCAAGTCGCTAGCTTTAATAGCGGCGAAAAAATTTGCGTTTATATGGATAGACGGACGGACGGACAGCAAGGCGGACATTGCACAAAACGAAAATACTCTTTTCACTTCGTGAACGAGTATAAAGAACGGTCTTAAAATAATTGTGTATGTGCATGAACTTTTCTGTAAATAATTTTTGTTGACATTCCCTTTGGTAACAATTGGTGGTAAATCGCATTTCTGTATATTATCCCGAAGTTAAGTAGAATAGTAGTGTACAATTAATTAACCGTACTCAGCGCTAACTGGCCAAGTAGCAACCTCCAGCAGGAGTTATCCGGAAAGTTACTGAGTCTCGCCTGTTTCGCTCTAACCAGCCTCAGATTTAAGATTAATTTTCGTTGTTGCTATTTTTGCCACTCGTCCCGGTCAGCCAAGGCGGCAGTAGTAAGAAAAAGTTGCAATCGCCGCATTGCTAACAAAGCCACTCGACAACTGCAAAAATGTGGCCACTTCGGTGGGGCAAGAGCTGTGTGGCATCGGGGGGTGGTGAACTGGGGGATTTGGCTAACTGGCAATTTGAAGCCTTTGCAAGCGACTGCCGCCTGTTTGCATGACAAGTGGCTGACAACAAAATTGCTAGAGCAGCTGAGCTTGGCAAAAGACCATTGGCCGCTATTTAGTTTGAGTGCTGCATTTCCATTTGTATATTTGTATATATCTATGTAGATCACTTAAGACCGAAATTGCTTCGTTCTATATACACATATTTGTATGCAGCAAACTGCGTTTCTGCGTATCTGTTGCAGAAATATTCCAGTACACAGCCAACTGACAGAAAGATCCAATCGAGGGCCCGCATCACGCCGCACTTATATACATCTTATCTTAAAGTTGGTATCTACAATCGAATCAGTCAGCTATTTTATTGGTAAATTAATTAAATGCTAACCACAAAATGTGAAACGCATTAAAGGAACGGTTTTCGAGCTAATAAAATATATGTACATATACATATATAGAAATTTAAATTCAACAAAAAAAATAAATAAATGAATTTTCTTTTGTCTTTCCGGATAAAAATATTAAGCTTTATTATACCACTCGCCGTTTTTGGCCAAATTGAAAAATCATTATTTCTTTTTTTATTTAAAGCATTAAGCTGTGACTTGTACATATATGTATATGTATATATACATATATATCTATACACCGGTTAGCAGCCGCTTGTTTTGGGGCCATTTTGCATTTTGCAAAAAAGTTTTTTGTTGTAACTCCCATTACGGCTTCAAATTTTCATTTAGCGGCCTCACAAAAAAATAATAATAATGTTACAAAAAAAAAAAATAAGAAACACTTTGTCAACTCTTCGTTCTGCAGCATTCGATTTACGGCATAGTTTTCCGGTCGGAATTGAGGACGCTAACCGGTATATAAATTTATTTTGACGCCATTTTCGTGTTGTTGGCATGGGCAGAAGAAGCACAGCTGACGTAGCTTGCGGCATGTATTTATTTATTTATTTTTATTAGGGGAATGCAATAAAAGCTGACCCACTAAAACCACAACCTACTTCCCGCGTCCCCCTCCCGGAAATACCGCTAAGTATTACCCTTGCCAGATGGAGAATATGCTATTCTAGTGTCTCAGAGTTAGATATTGGATTGCGATATCTTATCGGAAATTAAGTAGAATATCTATAAAGTCGATGACTGTTTTTCCTGTTCTCTACTAGTTGAGAGGAAATCATAGGGTGTACGCAAATGTCATCAAGATATCCTTTGGACTAAGGGACTGGGTTAAATAGTAACCGACAGATCGACACGCAAAGTTCAGTGAGAAACATTTAACAAGGGATAGAAATACAAGCAGACAGACAGACGCAAAAATAGGTAGACAAATAGCCGACCGACAAATACAGAGGAAATCATAGCCATGTGTGTTTGTTGTGTCTATGAATGTATGAATGTGCAAACACAGTCCGAATACAAATTTACGCAACGATAAATGCCTCAGATACAAATGCAGCAGACATATTAAAATGTGTCTATGACACCGCATACAATATTGTTGAAATTCTGAAATCAATTGCCTTGTCTTGATTAATTTGTGTGGCCAATGCAAATGTTTTTGGCCTTTCGGTTTGTGCACATAAGTACATATATTCATATACATTTACAAATGTATGTATGTGTGCATGAATATATGTATATATATATATATATATGAGAAGTATTAGAGTATACATATGTATATTGTCAATGCGCCAAGCGTATGGCATACTATTTAAAATGTATCCAAAGAGATACATTACACATTACGACCGTGGCTGCCAAGTCTTGGAAATTCCCTTCACTGCATTCTTTCCCACACCAAGCGGCCAGCCGCCGGTCGTTGGTGCAGAGATAAAGCCCAAGCTTCACAGAGAGAAACTAAGACAGAGGCAGAGAGAGAGAGTGAGAGAGAGAGAGAGAGAGAGAGAGAGAGAGAGAGAGAGAGAGAGAGAGAGACCGAGAGAGTGAGACATGGAGACTGGTGAGACTTGGAGACTGGCACTACAATATCAGAGATATTTTGGACCGCCAGTAGTAGTATGTCTGTATGACTGCAGGGCTTATGTCGCCGTAGTCATTTACAGTGTCGTAAATTTTGTTAGAGTGTCCCATTCTGTTCGATGTTGCCACGAAACCTAGTCAAGCAGGCTCAAGCAACTTTAACATCATAATCACCGCAATGATTATTTCGTTGTACTGCCTGCAACATAGCAAAAATTTTTTTACTTAGTTTGCATTTTATGTCTGTTTCTGTTTCACTCGTTGCAAAAGCAATCCAAGTCGATTCTCATTCTCATTTTTTATTTATTTATTTTTGTTTTTATTGCCCCAAAAGTTTTTAATTTATCTGTATGGAAACTAGTTTGGTTCCTCACTTCTAAAATTTAGTTAGAACTATTTAGTTATAATTTTTTAGTGATTTTTTTTTATTAAGTTGCTTTTGGATTTTGCATTCATTCATCTTCTACCTCAAACCTATAGATACTTGTCTAGTTCAAATGCTATCGCTAGACCGGATTTTTCGTTTGTGTAATTATAATTGATAAAGTCATTGCTGTGTTGTGGCGAGACGACTTTATTCATTCTTAGAAGTTAGGTACTTTTGGTTTCTGACCTTTTTAGGGTTATCTGTGAGCTACATTTGTTTTCTAGTAGTACTCCTTCTGGCGATTTGAAAGGTATTTCGGATCTTAATAAAGCTTTAAAGCTTACATTTTACCCAAATTAACCAGTTCTCATGAGAAATAACATAAAAAATCCCTTTGTTTTATTTGTTGAACTGCTTATGAATTTTGCCCAAGACGGCAGAAACTAATTTGTTTGAACTTTACCAAATAGCGAATACGCTGTGTTCGTGGCATTCTTGAAACCGAAAATAACAGCGTGTAACGCAGTGCAACCCCAATACAATTCGAAGCTACAGTGCTAACGATTTTCTCTTCTCTCTTTCGGCTTATTCCCTTGTTTGGATTTGCTCTCTTCGCCCATACAAAATGC
Organism: Drosophila paramelanica; assembly: GCA_035043915.1. NCBI lineage: Eukaryota > Metazoa > Arthropoda > Insecta > Diptera > Drosophilidae > Drosophila > Drosophila paramelanica. The sequence continues at coordinate 253,810 of JAWNMO010000416.1, forward strand.
AGTGTTGCTCTTCTCGTTACCGGTTTTTGCTTTTACTACGATGACAACGCGGCCGTTCGTTGCTGTTTTGTTATGTATGTACTGTCTGTCTTTTAGATAAATTTGTATCTAACGGTTGATTGCAGTAGTAGTAAATGCCGCTCAGCTGTGCCGGTCCATACTACACGATGGCTATGCGGGCGACTCAACAACGTCTCAGCTTCCAGTTTAATTTCCAGTCGTTGAAATACATTTCGGACTGGGCGCTTTCCAACACGAGCGGCCATGCAACATTACCGTCGGGTCGCTGGCAGCGTCGGTTCTCTTCGTGATTGTTGAAGGGAATAGCACCAGCATTCCAAACAGTCCGATATTAACTCTCAAACTGTGCGGTTTGGCAGCGTTTCCAGCAACGTAGGCAGCGCGACGTGTTCAATGTTTTTAGTCTGCCAACGCCACACAACTACAATTTTAACAAAGGCAGCAGTAGCAAACAGCAACGACAACAACAACAACAACAAAAAGAACTTGAGCGTACTGCAATAAATGATTGTTGTTGTTAAGTTTAAACAATTGAAGTGAGAGCGCGAAAAAAATACGTGATGACGTTAAATAAATTCACCAAAATTTATACGCGTATAAAAATAATAATCAAAAAGAAATGATGTTAGATGGCGAAAAGAAAATTAACTAAGTCAAATTGCTATTGTTATTACCTCACCTTATCCTGCTCTTTGTATGCAATTATAACATGTAAAGAATAATACGTATTCGTTTTTCGTAAATGAACATAAAAACGTTTTCATTTCGCGACAAACATTTTTTATATTTATTTATTGTTTTTGTGTTGTGTTGATTTAAAAAACGAATTCGCTTTTTTCAATTGTAATATCCGGTGTAGCGGAATTTCGCTGTGTCTGAATTTGATAATATATACATGCATACATTCATACATACATACGTATATGCAAATATAGTGTGAGTGCGAGTGTGTGTATGTGTGTATATATACGATTGAGAGAGCGTGCGGTAAGCGCTGTGATACACATAATTAGGCTGAGTAAAATAGAAAATTGAGCCCAAGAAGCGTGGAAAGCGATACTAATTTTTGTGTTTTCTTTTGTTTATTGAATGTATTGTGGTGCCAGTATTGAGGTTATATAAAGTTTATCAGTTTCTCGCCGATGCCATATTAGGCTGACAATGTTCAATTTATTTTTGCCCAAGCGAACTCCTATTTATACTGTACATGTGATAAGCAATTGAAAACTAGGTTGAACGTTGTTTATTTCGTATATATTTTCAATAACTTTATCTAACCTCAAATGCGGGTCAAAAAAATATCTTATTTCGAGTTTATTTTACAGTGCAAAAGTGAAAAAATTCGTTTGACAAATCCAGTTTTTTTTTATACTTGTATAATTATATTCATAACATTCACACAAAACAAATCCATATTAAACAAACAAATTAAATAAAAAGTGCAATCAATAAGTGCAATAAAATACATCAACAACAAATGTGTTCATTGTTTTGTTAAACAAAAAATATCTATAAAAACAATTTTGCAAAATATTTGAGTTTACAAAATAAAATAAGTAAAATAAGCAAAAAAAAAAACAAAAACAAAACAAAGTGCAATTCTGAAAATCAATCAGTAAATAAATATTTACCCAAAAATAAAATAATTTTTCATTAATATCTTAATCCAAACATTACTTCAATTATAATCAATATAATAAATAAAAAAAATTAATACAAAATACAATTCAAAATAAACAAATATTATTTACAAACATTCTTTGAGGATTATAACAGGACTCTAAGCTTTTACTAATCGTAAGTATACAAACAAATATTATTCCATAACAGTCAATTCGGAGTTTGCGTTTGCTACTTTCACATTCGTTTGAAAAATAGGAAATACACAGAAATAATTCAAAACAGAACATTGTATTGTTTTTCGCGGGGATCCCAATTTTATGGAGGTGGGATCCAGCTTAACCGACCGAGAGGCGCAGTCGCGACGAAAATAAACTTTCTAAAATCTACTTGCTAAATAGTTCAAAAGTAAAGATTCAATCCGGATTGTATGTATGTGAACACTATAAAACATCTCTCACAGTTGTTTAACTCGAGTCACTAAATTGTGCAGACGGATAGATTATTGATATTTTCCCAACGTTATAGCAGCAAGCTCACGCAAAAGAGAATTACTTATAAATTTAATTTAATGCTGTTAGGAGTCTTCTAATTGTAAATAAAAGCGACAACAGCTAACCTGAAAATGCACATACAAAAATATTTGTGAAGTTTGCGCAAGAGGAATTCCCGCAATATCTGATCGCTCATTAAAAAAATGTGCCTTCATGAATTGTCAAGGGTTTCATGGAAACTTTTATCTACGCTTAGATTTAGTGTGCTTGTCAAATTGATTGTTTTTTGTGCTTTTGATAACAACAACAAGAACAACAAAAGAACATGCTATTTTGTAATTATTGTTTTTACGGTCTGTTTGGAACGATTTCTGTAGTTTTTACTATTATAGTATAGGCAGTATGTACATATGTGTGTACTTGTCTGGACCTTTATGAACATTTAGCTTACATTACTGCTCTTCTCATTGGACTACACTTGACTTTGCCGAACAATTCTGGCTCTGATATTGGCTTGAATTGTTTCCGGTGCATTCTATAGCACGCATTTTGCAAATAAATGCTTTAATAGCTAATGCTGATCTCTGAATGCGGTTCAGGCACATCGTTCAGTGTCTGAGGTCAGTGAACCCCAAAACCATCGACAATGAAAAACAACAACGATAGCCACAACTGGAGTAGCAACAATAAAAGCAAAAGCAACATCAACAGCTTCAGCTACAGACTTTAAGCACAAAAAGTTTTATGTGTTTGTTTAGGCTCGAAATAAAAAATTACACTGCGTAAAAGAGACATGTAGTGGATTCGTATGAGATGGCGATATTGTTGTTTCTGGGACCGTTTCGGTTATTGACTTTCCCTTCTGCGCCAGCCACTTCAATCATCATTGCCTTCATGATTTGTGTTCATGAGCGCATTGTTTGCGGTTCTTCGCTTTTGGTAAATTTTCTTTTGGGCCATCATCCGCCATGTGTAAAAAATTAATATAAATAAATTTGCTTTTACGCTACACACCAAAGAAGCATGAGTGCTATACCCAGGAGTGCTCGACTAGACGATTTTATACATCAGTATTTGATTTTGTCATCACTTCTGTCTTCTTCTGTTTTTGTCTTCTTCTTTGAAGTATGTTGTTGTCTTAGCGCCAACATGATTAATCCTTAACGGAAATTTTAGTTTTGTCGGGGCTGCCCGACTAGGAGATACCTTCAAACCGTTTACAATTATACATGTACATATTCTCACAGAAATGCATGACAATTCGCACGTCTGTAGTATTATTGTTTATGGTATTATTGTTTAAAAAAACCAAGGTTCATATGGATTCTTATCGATATAAATAAAACGGAGAAAGTTATCAAAAAAAAAGATAAACTTGTCTTGCGTATGCTAAAAAAGGAACTAAATAAAACCAAGATCAGCTTTCTAGATTTTATAGTTTCCGAAATCGGTTCGTTCATACAGATGGAAAGACGGACAGACGGACATGAAATCAGCTCGTCGGCCTGATCAAGAATATATACACTTTATGAGGGCGGAGATGCCTCAGCTCTAAGCTGTCGTTACATACATTTCGACCGTGCTGATATACTCTACATAAACAAAATCACACACTAAAACAGACGCCGCATTCTGCGCACTTTACTCAGTGGCTGCGCTTGGCTCACACTTTGAAATTTAAATTCTTAAATAACTTAATCATACTCAACAACCCCAATCAGCCAAAAAAATTTAAAGTAAATGTCGAGAAAACAATCTTTGGATAGAACAAGAAAATGTATGCAGGCAAAAAGCAGAATAAGGAATCAACTCCGACACCAAAGAGTATACATCGCCATATCCGTCAGTATGTCCGTGTATCCGTGCATGTCTGATCGCATCGATCTTAAAGACGACAAGAGCTACATAAATTTAAAATATAAGCTCATAAATATCATACGCAGATCAATTTTATTTCTATATGTTGATAACCCACTCCGTTTTAATGCAAATTTGTATGTGGCTTAAAAATTATTAAAAATTTGTATTACGAATTTGGGGTTACCAACCTTTATTTTTAAAAAAGAGAAAACAGTTATACACACCGAAGTAATTCATGTTTGCATTTTGTACAGTGTAGACCTGAGTGAATAGGAAGAATGACATCAGATGAGTAAAGTGCGCAGATTGCAGCAAGTGTTTGGTTGTATGTATAGAAAGATCTTTGGCTTAGTTGTCACGCGTAAGAGAGACCTTTCCTAAAATGTTCATTTGAAAATCGTTTGAAATTGAAACTAGCTATAAATTCAACACAGTGACAAAATGTGCTGCTGGAGGAGGGTTTATGCTTGCCCTTGTGCAGAAAAATGCGCATGCCCTAGTCTTAGGCGCACTCAACTCTGTCGGCCGGTAAATGAGTATAAGGGGATACCATACAAGAGGTGCCAAAAAAGGTCTCACAGTGAATGGGACATGTGGCTCTCACGTAACCTTAAAGTAATCATTGAACTGGCCAGCAAGCTGAATAAACCCATCCCTGAGATAGCTGACATATTATTTAATTTTACGCTCCAGAATTACAGCCACATTTTGAAACCAAAGGGTAAGGGGTGCCGAGTTCCTCTCTCACATGTTGATATTTGTGAACGTTACTTAAGCATTTTTGACTTTGAAGGAAATTTGCGTAATCCAATGCATCCCAGAAGTCTGTTTCAGCTTCTTCAAGTAATGCAAAACATTCTGACAACAGAGGGTGCCGATAAGAGCCATCGAGAGTTAATAAGTGGTAACAACAAGTGTACACAGATGGGATATAACAATAGATTTTACCCGAAAAGTGGGAAGAGTCAGCAAAACATTGAATATTATGCGTCTTCCGATGCAAATGCTGATGTTAAACAATTTATTAACCAATCTGAATTTGGAAGAGACAGTAAACAACTGGAGTATCGTAGAAACGATAAAATAAGAAGTAATAGTAATGCTGGTGCTGAAAATTATTTAACAGGTCTGAGCACTCGGTCATCTGATTTAAAATTATTAGATGCGAAGGGAAGACGACTTGGCCAAGGCAGCACACAGCTGGATGCATTGCGTTTGACACAGAAACTTATTTTGAGTAAAATGGTTCAAAAACAGTTAAGTGAAAAGGATTCCAATCGATTTCTAAACGCCTTGGCCGAAACAGACTTAAAAGAAAGAAGATCAATAAGAAACGAAAGTATTACACAAGCGGCCGAAGATCTTTCCACGTTCTACTCGACTGTAGTAAGCGATGTGCCAAAAAATCGACAACACATAACAAAGTTAGGCAAAGAGCAGGATGTAATCTCAGAAACAAGTCAATTTAAAATTGTACAAGATGAGAAGCAAACCCAAAATAAAAAAAAAGAACGTATGTACTACGGTGGTGCTCTGCCCGTGCTGTTCCATGAGCCTTACGATAAAGACAAGAGGTCCACTTGGATACGTCGTCATCCAGATCAGCTGCGCTTGCTAGAAGATGGGACTATCGCTGCGTCTCGTGTTCAACGCTATAAACGCAAATCAGTTTCGAAATCTCTTCAACTTGCCGGTGCGCGATGGTCCATCCACAGCATAAACAGTGCCACCGAAACTCGTGTTCCAGAGTCAACAATAGCCTTTCGCAAAAAACCAGAGTATCGACGTGTGTTTGCGTCCTCCAGCAGACATTCAAAAAAACCAAAAACAAAAACATCGAGTCACTTTGCATAGTTACCCATGACATAATAGTTTTAATTAAATTTTGGGACACACTTTCGGTTTTTAAAATTGTTTTTTTTTTTTTAAAAAATGTTTTGTGCGTCAGCCTGCGGTCTGCCCAAACATGGGCCACTTCGGTTCCTTACCTGTGAGGAACCTACGGCACCAATGCTGAAATGTAGGGGAATCAATGTGCATTGGCATTCAGAGGAGAGGCGGTGGTGTCTACGCAATGGTCAAATGCTACGGGCTATGGCCAATAAACTGAATAAATCTGTAACCCTGGTATGCAGCTTTCTTTTCGACCTGACTATGCAAAAGTTTGCCCGTATATTAAATCCCAAATGTTCTCAATGGAACTCATGCCGGGTGCCTTTCGTCCGACCTGATACGTGTGCATTCTATGACGGAATTTTTGATCTCAACGGCAATTTACGCAATCCCATGCATGCTTTTATTTTTCGTTTAGTGCTAATCATAGTAGACTATTTTCTTAATCAACCATGTGGAGGAAATGAGATGGATCGTAAAAAGAAGGGAAACCAGATTTTTGAGGGCAAGGGCGGAACGTGTAAGGACTTTCTTAAAGCTGCTCTGTCTGGCAAGGATGCGAAAAACTTTTTAGATGGATCAACGTTTGGCGAGGGTGGCTGTAGTTTGCCCACGATCGGAGCTGACCTAGATGGTAAAAAAAAAAAGGAAGACAGAGATATCATTGGCAGAAATGCATTTGGAAAAGAAGAAGAAGAAGAAGAAGAAGATGTAGAAAGCATTAAGAAAAGTATTGATATAATTTCTGATCTATACAATGATGTTGTGGAAGACAGACACACACTCCTGGTGAGTGGTAAACCGAAAAAGAAGCCGCCACCGAAGAAAAAAAAAATTAGGGGAAGGGACGATTTGCGATATGTGGGGTTGGCGTTGCCCGTGTTGGTGCATGAACCATTTAATGAAACAAAACCATGGACTTGGGTCCGCCGACATCCTATACAGATGCGTGTGCTTGAAGGAACCACTTTGGGACGTGCTAAGATACATTTGTATAAACGTGAAACCCTTGAGAAACAGTTAGAACAAGCAAGGAAACGCTACTCGGTGCGATCTTTGCATTCGGTTGCAAACAACCCATCTGTGACTTCCCAAGACTGGTTTAGTAGAAAACCACACCAAAAGCCACTGAAAAAAGCGTCAATGATTAAGAAGCTCAACTACAAGCAATTAAATGAAAATCGCACTATCGAGTTGACTGGGGGCAAAGTAAATCCCAAACTAAAAGAAAAACCCGCAAAATGATGTATTTTTATGAATATTGGCATATTTGTCTTTCTCTTCTGCACAATTTCCGCTGCATACTTTTACAAATATATAATAATTGACAAATTTTATATTATTTTTTAAATTAATGGAACGAACATATAAAATTGTATATAACTTTTAATTTAGACAATCAAAAATCTAAATACGATACTCGCATTGAGATTGCTTCAATTGATGACTTTCTTTTTATATAGAACTTTAGTTGTGCTCAATATCTGCTGAGAATATAGAAACTTTAAACTTAAAATATACACTCGTATGTACCCACGGTAGATAAACTGTAAAGTTTTTTTTTGTATGATCTACTGTGTGCAATTGATCTATATATATCCCTCAGGCTTAAATCTAGGTATATCAACTTTTGCAACTTCTTTATACCCTGTCTGTCTGTCCGTCTGTCCGTCTGTCTGTATGAACGCGTCGATTTCAGAGACTACAAAAGCTAGAAGATCGTGGTCTCATTCGGTTTGTATATACCATACGCAGATCAAGTTTATTTCAAAACATCGATAACTCCTTCCGTTTTCTTATTATCGATATTTATCGCTTTTTTGACTCGGTTTTTTAAGTAAACTATAAAAGCCACCAAATTAGTTTTTTTATATTCGCGTAAAATATACGAAGAATTTAAATATTTCAGGTTTTGGATACCTCCCCCCAATCGCCCCCAATATCAAAAAACCATAAAAACAAAGCAAATCAAATATTACACACGTGCAAATTGGGTTGTAGATACATTTCGATGATCTGAATAAGTCCTGAACATTTCATAACGATCGCACATTTAGTTTACGAGCAAATCAAGAATCTATTTTCAATAGTGGCGGCCAAGTGCAGCTGCTTGGCAAGTTCTGTGTAAATGTGCACGCATACAGTGGTGCTCATATACTTAAGCCACAAGACTGCAACCAAGAATTTAAACGAAAATTAAGAAAAGTTTTTATTTCACAGCTCCAATTTTTTGTGTCACATTAGTCCTATATATATTCTCCAGCATATTCTCCAGATAAATTGTTCATAAGGATGTCCCTGTACATTTCGCCGTTCATTATGCCTTCTATCTTCACTAGGGGACCTACGCCCGATGCGGTGAAACAGCCCCAGACCATAATCGAAGCGCCACCATGTTTAACGGTCTTCTTCGTGTATCTGGGGTCCGATTGTTGGTTGGGAGGACGTCAAACATATGGTTTACCATCACTTCCAAAGACATTAAACTTGGATTCGTCGCTCCAAACAATCATGTTCCAAAAATTGGGACCTTTTTGAAAATGCTTTGTGGCACATTGATGGCGCTTTTTAACATTTTTTTTGGACAGCAATGGTTTTTTTTTGGGCAATGCGTCCATATAACCCGAATTCATTTAGCCGTCTTTTATGGTCTTAGCTGACACATTCACGCCATAATCTGCCACCATTTGACCACTGATTTGCGTCGAAGTCAAGAACGGATCGGCTTTACTGATTTTGGCAATCCGTCGATCGTCGTTTAAAGTGGTTTTTCTGGGCTTTTTACGTGGAATATTTTCCCAGGTTCGATGTTTCTTATAAAATGCATTGGCATTTCTGACTTTGCCACGCAATAAATGTAAATTCTTACAAATTTGTAGAATACTTGTGTTTTTTTCGTAAAATTCCCATATTAATTAGCTTTCTTTCGGCCGCATTTGTATTTTTATTTTTAGCCATAGCGGTCAAATTGTTTTGGGAAACGTATTTTGTATTCAATATTTTAGTTTAGAAAATAAATAGCACAACTTTCCCCGAAAAAACACCAGTTTCACGATTTTAGCTCAAGGTGGCTTAAGTATTTGAGCAGGACATTTTGGAGATGGTCTCATATTTTTTAAGTTTTTCGTTGAATATATATTTTTATAACTTGGTTTTTTTTATTAGAACACTTATATATAGGAGTAATGTGACACAAAAAATTGGAGCTGTGAAATAAAAATTTTTCTTAACTTTCGTTTAAATTCTTGGTTGCAGTCTTGTGGCTTAAGTATATGAGCACCACTGTACATATGCATGTGCAGAATGTCTTGCGTTTTTCTAGGAATTTCTTTTTGCAACGGTTAAGTTGAATTTTAACACAACGAAGATAAGTAAGAGCGTGGTCCAGTTGGTAAGAGTTGGGCCGCGTAACGTGGAGGCCCGAGTTCGAATCCAGCAATGGTATGGTAGAGTAATGTTGAATTCCTTTATTTTTTCGTTATTCATAATTAATATTATTATTAATTTGTATAGTTTTAATGACAGTTGCAAAATTTTCGTTTTCGTATATTCAAGATAAAAATTTGAATTCTGTGCTGATGCTTGCACAGTGTCCCATCACTATACTCACATGTTGCATAGTAACACCAATGCTGGTACGTTATCGGGTAAACAAAATCCATGATTGCTGTTTCAATTGTGTGCTAATTAATTAATTTGTAAATTTTAATTTAATTGAAATTAAATTAATTTACTCCTAATTAAACAGAACAAATGTTTGCCTTTGTCAGTCACAATTGGCACATAAGTTGGGCGTTTAACTTAGTAGTTTAAGTTATCTTATAACCTAAACTATCAAATATAATAAAGGTTTGAGTTTTCGGTGAGAAAAAATTTTATCAGTAGCTGCAACTATTGACACCTGCTGTTGCGTTTGGTGGCTTCTAAATTTTGCCGCTGTGTGGCAATATTTAAAAATATTTTGATTGAACCGAATTGCAGTGGGTGTTTCCGAAATACCAAAGTATAACAAGTAAAAACGTTGCAGTCGGGCGTTACCGACTGCGATATACTCGTTCACGTTCGTAAATGTTGCTATTTTAAAAAATTTCGATATTTTGCAATTTGTGTTTTGCTGGGGGGTGGGGAGAGTGGGGGGTGCGGGTGGGGTAGGTCACCGGCAACATTTTGTTCCTCTCTTTAAAGGAGGTGACTAGCTACCTACCCACCAAATGTGGTAACTCTAACTTAAAAACTGTGGGAGATATAGTCATTTCCGGCGGAGCGGGGGCGTTTGGGGCGTTATAGTGGGCGTGGCCGGGATGTCAAGTGTGTAATCTTTGGGGGAGGTCAGCAGCTATCTACATATCAAATTTGGTGCCTCTGGCTTTAAAACTGTACGAGATAAAGATTTTTGTGGTTTGAGGGGGCGGAGGGGGGAGTGGGGGGTACTGCCCGCAAATATTTTTCTGTAACTTCTAGGGGAGCTTCCCACTAATATATATTCCGAATTAAGTGACTGTAGCTTAAAAACTCTGGGAGATATAGGCATTTCCGATATTTTAGGGAGGGGGCGTTGGGCGTTCTAGTGGGCGTGGGAGGGATATCAAGGGCGCAATTTGTGGGGCAGGACACCAGCTACCTACATACCTAATTAGGTGGCTCTATCGTATAAATTGTGGGAGATATACAAGTGTTATCGATTGGAGCTGCTAAATATAACGAGTTTTGCGATTACGGGGACGGGAGGGGGCGTGGCCAAAAAACTTTTTTATTTATATTTGGGATAGCATTCCTGCAATGTATATGCAAAATTTGGTGACTCCAGCTCAAAAACTGTGGGAGATATATGCATATCCGATTTTTGAGAGCGGGGGCGCTGGGGGCGTTTTAGTGGGCGTGGCCGGGAGTTCAAGGTCGCAATTTTAATACTTATCAGCTGCCGAGAGTTTGTGTATATGTGTTCATTTCTGGGTTCAGGGTATCTACTAGTCAGGCGGTCCCGACTAGAGCACTTATTTGAATATGTAATACAGGAGGAAACACTTAAAGTTTGTATATCCGATGTCAGAGACCGTAAGAAAAGTGTTTTTAAATTTAGAATACCCCTTTTAAAAAATTGCAAAACTAATATTCAGGCGGTTTTAAAGGCAGAGAGAAGAAAGGATATTATTTATTTTAAATAAATCCAAAAACTATTCGCAGAAGGCGCTGCAACTGTGGCAGTAACAAGTAAGAACGTTGCAGTCGGGCGTTACCGACTGCGTTATACTCGTTTACATTCTTAATTATTATTGTAATTATGGAAAATTTCGGTTTTAAAGTTCAAGGTCGCCAAATTTTGTTGGACGCAACTAGCTATCTATATACCAATTTGGTGATTCCAGCTTTAAAAGTGTGCAAATATGCGCCACCTATCGATTGTACATTTCAAGTAAATCGATTTTGCGACCACGTAATTTTTCTGTAATGTTTGAAAAATCATTCCAGCAATATATATGCAACATTTGGTAACTCTAGTTAACAAAAACTATATGGCGATATATGCATTTGGATAACGGGTGTGGTGACTGTAGCTTTAAGCTGCGGATTTTATAGATTTGATATATTAGTTGTTATCGGCCTAAAACTTCCGCAGTAACCCTATCTGACGCGGATACAAACCAGAAGACTCAACGTCAATAGCAGCGTTCATAAGGACAGAGGGACAGCCGGACGGAAGGATATTGCAGAAACCCAATATACACAATGAAGGAGTAAAAAATATTTGTATTATAGTGGATAATAAATAAATTTCTGTGATTTCGTTCGCCTGACTTGCCACGATTATTAGACTCACAATTTTAAAACAATATTCATAGCCGTTATTATGGTCCTATAAAACGATAGATCAGTAAAAAAACGCACATGAAAACCGTTATCCAGTTTCATTAATCCCATGCTGGTGGTGATGTTTGGCTCTTTTTATCATCACAAATTTTTTTTCCTGCTCGTGTAGCGGCGTTCGCGATGTGGCATAATTTTTGCGCATTTACCAAGCGACTGCGGCATGATATTTGTCTATTGAGGCGGTGGGAGGGTTGGTCGTGGGGCGCGCACCGACTTCCTCTTTGCATGTGCTCGAAAGTTAAGCAATTTATGGGGCAAACTGGAACGTTCTACAAGCAAAACTTTGAGCTTTGATTTCTGTTGTCGCAACTTCCTCATTCCGATTCATTCCAATTCCTCTTTTTTTCTTTTAGTTCTGTATGAAACTCAACTCACCAAAACGACTTGGATGTTCCTGCGATATTGTCGAGTATATACTAGTACTTTGCTATAACAATTGCGACGTTATAATCTATCAGTGTTTATTATTCAACCTATTTCTAGTATTTTTACATGTTATTATCTGGAATTTGATCTGGTAATTGCAAAGAGCATCCAGCGAGTACGGATTACAGCGGTCTACCGACTCTTACCAGATCCACACTGTAATTGTTTGGTTTGTTGACTTGCAGCTGGCCTTTTCAATTTGTTTTATGCTTATTAGTAAAGAACGCGATGTTTGCCAAAAAAAAAATAAATCCAGGGCTGTTCGTCCGTCTTCACGAGTTTGTTAGTCTCCCTTACTGTTTCATATACATATTTCTATTTCGGCTGCTGTGTGAGGCTGACTAAATCTACTTAAATCGATAAAAACTATCAAGTCTGTTTGGAGCGTTTGTGCCGCTGAATGCTGATTCCAGCCCCGTTGCTTTTGGCTACAAAGGCCTCGTCTCGTCACTCATACGATATGTGCGCCCAGTGATGCGCTTCCATCGCGTTGGTCGCCTCTCATTTTTCGCCTATGTTGCGTATGCTGTCAAATCTCTTCCGCTACAGCCTCCGATGCTGCTAGCGTTTTTTCTTGGCAACAGCCACCGAAAATTTTAGTGATTGTTGTTGCCATGTCCGTTCTGGCACCGACTTGGCCCATGCTCATTGTTTAAGGAGAAAAGGGAGGGTTTGGTGCGGTAGGCAGGACCAAATGGCAAGCAACCCAGGCAGCAGTTCCGTTCTTTTTTTTACTGTTGTCAAGTCGAAAACACAAATACACATTCTCATATGTGGCTGTTTCTGTTTGTGTCTCTGTGTGTGTATGTGTGTGTATGTATATGAATATGAATGTGCACAAAGGCGCCGCCATTAAAGCGTCCCAAGCTAAAAAGTAAAATGCTTTGCGAATAATAAACCATTACCAACATTTTGTTTTCTAACCAGCCCATTTACGTTTAAATTGTATACTTTATAAAATATGAAATATTGTAAGGAATCAAGTTTAGATGAACACCAAAATATTTTCATATTCGCTGTTTTTCTTGTAAATGTCCGTATTTTCTTTTGCGTTGAAATTGCGCATTTATATTAATATAAATATCACGCATTCCTAATGTCACAATAATACGTATTGCGTGTCCAGATTTGAAAATGCTTCTCTTTCCCACAAAAAAAAATTATAATAGTTATAATTATGGAAAATTGTCGCTAAAATCATTATTAATACAACAACAAACACAAAAACAATTGTTCACACTTGCGCTCCTTCTTTCTTTTCACTTACTGTCCGCTAACTTTAACACGTGAAAAATCAAAAGAACGTAACTAAAGCATTATATATTCATACTAGTAACATTCAGCGATGAATATACATATATATATTAATAGAGAATTTTATAATTATATTAAGCATTCTTACTTGTGGCCTGTTCCATTCCTATGCTTCGGTCTCTCAACCCGATATTTGGTGTGCGCAGCATAAATATAACATTTATGAGATAAGTTTATACTGTCGACAACAATTAAATTACATTTTAGATTTAGTGGCCTCGGGAACGTGGTTTTGCTTTGTATCTGCAAGTTGGCGCTGCTGTCGCCAAACTTCCAAAAATTCCAGTAATTTATATCGTTACTAAGTATTCCTTGGCAAATTCACATAGGCTATCCAAATGGAAGGAGAGATTGTAATTTCAGGTTAAAGCATTTCAGATTTGTAATTGTATGATGGGGAAAATTTATAAAAATAACGAATACTATAAAGTCTAAAATCTCAGACGGAAATTCCGGATTTGTTATTTGCCATTTGCTATGTGAAACATATTAATTTTGATAAGCACTGATACCAATTCATTTGATTGGAAAGTGCTATTGAAATTCCAGGAAATTTTTGTTTTTACACATATTTTTTAAAATGTCTCAACATATACTTTATGGTGCGATTTTTTAACAAAAATAGTACTGCTGTGCCTGTGAAATAAATTTTTGAAGTTGTAACTTTGCAGTTGAGCGCAATAGTCAACAGTTTAAAACAGTCTCAAAAAAGACACGTTCGGTAGTTATTAAAATTATTGTAATTTGTTGGCCAATTACTGTAAGAGGTCGTCAATTGTTTACCTGGCACATTAGGCATCAAGTTTTTGGCTTTACTTTAAGAACTGAGATATATTAATGCTCTCGCGATTATTAGCTTCTATTAGATCTCGATTTTTTGATCAAGCTGTAACAAAAATGATAACGGCATTTTCGAGTTCAAGCCAATTCGGTGCAAACCAGTTATGCAATATAAAGTATTTTGAATAAACCAATTTATTTTCATATTTTGAATGAAAATTTGGTCAATTAAACATTTGGTAGTGATACACACATATAACAATTGTTATGCAATCATTGTAATTAGACACAGTCGTTTTTGCTTTGCTATGTGGCTAAAATTAGATTATGCAATCGACTCCCGACTGCAAATTTAAAATGGTTGAGCATGGAAAAATGTTAAACAATAACCAGAAATGCCAAACCCAATTGTTTCTCTCAAGTAGCTACTTTGGTAGACCCTCTTTGGTTTAAAAAAAAGTGGTTAGATGGTAAAAAAAAATTATAATAATCAAGTGCAGAAGTTATTGCGCTTGTGATTGTCAAGTAGATACACGAGTATATAGAAAATTTAAATTTTCCACAAATTTAGCCAAAATTCAGCATAAAGGAAGCAACTACAACAACTACAGCTAAATCACTGGCACATATTAAAACATGCCTGTGGTTTCTTATGCAATTAACTTGATTGGTAAATGAGGCAACATCTCTTGCATGTAACTGACTGACTGAACGGCGACTCTCGTTGCTAGTGTGAAACCACAAAATTTTGATCAGTTACCAGAGTAAAGCGAGAGACGGGGAGATCAACCTAAAAACCATTTGAACGTAACGGAATAACTACACATTGCGACTTGAATCTGGCTGTCTCTCGTAGGCGTGGCCAAGTGAAACGAGCACATTGACAGCGAGTCAAGAAATGCGCACCTAAAGCACCATTTGCAGCCACAGCCTTGGTATGCTAGCAATTTCCAGAGACTAAGTTTGCCGTCATCGTCGGAGCTAATGTACTCGAGCGCAGCGCAAAGAAAGCTGTGAAATGAACGCCATTGACTGTGATGCACTTGCCGTTCTTTAACCGCCTCTATTCTCATCGTCAGTACTTTTTCATTTCTTGGTCGTCGGCTCTTACTAACTTGGCCAACATGTCTATTAACGGTAACTAGGTAAATGTTAGAAATTGCCGTTAGAAAATTGCTTTTGTTGTAGTTGCCATTGCGATTGTTGTTGCACTCTTGTATCTACTGTTTGTGACTACCACCCAAAGTAAGCGAGGCAATGCCACAAAAAAATAAATAAATAAATAAAACATAAAAAAGTGCAAAATTTAACGTTCACCTCCATTTCCCTTGCCGCTAAATAGAATAATTTAGGCAACAGCTTTCTGCGTTATACGAAAAACACTACCAGCAAAGATTTTTATACCCTGAACTCACTGAAAACGTGTAAAAAGGGTATAATGGTTTTGTGCAAATATATGTATAAGGCTGTATTCTTGACTAGGGCGAGCTGAGTTTATATAGTCATGTCCGGCTGTCCGTCTGTATGAACGCGCGGATCTCGAAAACAATAAAAGCTAAAAAGCTGATCTTGGTCTTATTCACTTCGTATATATCATTCGCAGGTATAAGGTTAAAAAATGTTAAATATGAACAATAAAACGAAAAGGCTTTTCTAATAACATCACAGACACAATGGAAATATATTATTATTTATATTATGCCCGGCCAGCTATGCCCCAAACACAGCTAATCGTTGTCAGTGACGTTAGTAGTAAAAACAATATTCTTGAATAAAGAGACTAAGACATCATTGTTATCGGAATACGTCAGATAATACCAGTTCAAATGGACTCAAGGTTTTGCAAATATGTTGCTGGTAAAGACCTACCGGGCCAATCCCCTCATTTGGTCGCTTATGCTCACACTTCTGACACAAATGCGTCAGGTTCTAAGCAAGCCTCTATGTATATCTGTCAGACAGTGTCTGACATTTAATAGAAAAAAAGATGGCAATTGCTTAGCTGCGTAAATTTCTTCGTGGCTTGTCAACGACGCGTCGTTGGCGTCATTGCTGACGGTGCGTGTTGTTATTGTCTGGAACGTGAGTAGGTGTGAAGCACTTGAGACAGTCGTGAGAGCACATATTGAGACAGGTGGAAGCAGTCTTACTCATTGTTTTTCTTCTTTTTTTTTGTAAATGCGGTTATGGTTGACGTTGACACTGCAGTTGCAACAGACGCACTATATCAATTTAATGCGATTCGGATAGTGAAAAAATTTACATAGAATTAGGCATCCTTATGAAATAAATATATCGTAGTATTTTACGAGGGTAAGCCCTTAAAGCTATCCTAGTGAACGTAGTTCAAATTAAACCCTTAAGAAACGGTTCGTTGAACTCTATAACTCGATATGCAATACCCAATAACCAACACCTCTGTCGAAAACTGTCCAGTCAGCTCAGAAAGTGCGATAAATGCAACTATAGGGTGCAAGTAAAATGGACGAAGCAGACAAAAGAAGCCCATTAAATTAAAGCTGCATTAACAGCTAAATAAAAACATCAGCAACGTTAAAGACGAGTGGTTTCAGTTGCCACTGTAAGAAGGCATCATATTTCGTCACAGACGAAAAGAGGTTCAGTAATGAGTATGAGTATGTCATAGGGAATCCCAGCAAAGACAACGGCCTAAAGCCGGAATCGGACTGTAACAGTTAAGGGACTTTCTCGTAGAGCAATCCAAACAATACGATTAAAACTTTTTTTTAATATGTTGCTTACCTTAAACTTGTTTGTTACTAAGTAGACCTAGCGATGACATATTGTACGAACGAGTATAATAGAAAAAGTTTTAGAGTTATAGTGACCATAACCAGATGACATTGATTGTACAATGTAAATGCTATTTAATTTATTTATAGTCGCATTAAATTTTTCTTTTTTTCGTATATTACGATATTCTACGGTCTTTTAATAAGATTGCTTGCCCTGAGCTATATTTTTTTCTGTTGTTACATTAAGGATAGAGAATTTGAATTTGTCCAATTTCAGCTTAGTTAGTTTTAGATTGATAAAAACTAAAAGAGCTTATTTTAGACAAAAACAAAATTCCAAATTTTTGAATTTTAATAAAAGCATAGGGTATTTTTCTTTTGATGGGAACACTACAGGAAAAATAAATATTGAAAGAAGTAATAGAACAATACTGTTAGCTTAATTCCTTTGCAGAAAATTATATGTGCAGATGCACAACTATAATTTCGATAAATCGTAGATTTCAATAATCGATGCAAATGTGTAAAAATGAGATGTTTTTACGTACTTAACTCTACAGTAGTTAGTTGATTGGAATCGCTCAGTTACGCTCCGAATAAAAGAAGCAAACGCAAACACAGTCCGGTTTACTATAAAGTAAAACTGAATGGACCTTTGGATTAAGTAATTAATTGAAGGCAAATACTTTTGCCGTCTCATTTTCATGTTTTATTGCAGATAAACGCGCATATTATAACAATTTAAAACCACGCAGCTAACCACAATTTTAGAAGAAGTTGATGATATGTTCTAAGCAACTGACTCAACTGAAAACCGCAAAATAGGGTTACAGATACTGAGGACTGTAGCATGGTGCGACTTAATGTTGTCGAGCAACAGAGTAGCAGCAACATTGCCGTCAGCAGCAGCAGCATCATTAGCAACAGTAGCAACAACACCAACATCACTGGCGACAGCAATAATGTGGTCAGCTACTCTACAACAATATCTCCCACGACGAGCCTGAATTGCAATTCCAATTCCAACTCTGCCTCGCCTGCCAGCAACATCGAAATGTTGCAGAATACACCGGTGTCGGCATCGCAGCAACATTTGCAACTAGCACCATCGCTGGCTGCGCCGTCGTCACAGTTGCAGCAACAGCACTCGCCCTCAGACGGCGGTTCCACCAACTGTGCACTACCATTATCGTCGCCACTTCTGCAGCAAACGGTGACACCGCCACAGGGTGCCCAAATAGTGCCACCAGTCTGTGCGCTACATCATCCACAACAGCAGCTAGCTCTGATTGCAGCTATGCAACACCACCATCATATGCTGCAGCCTCCGCCGCCGTCTAACCATGCCATTCACCATGGGTCGTCCCCGTCAGCACCACATTCGCAACATCCACAGCTCCACGAAAATGGGCACGGAGGCATCTCGCCCAACTGCAGCTCTGGCGACTCTTCGGCCAGCAGTGTTAGCAGCGTATCAAGTAATAGTGGTAGCCAGGGGAATGGCGCAAGTAATGGAACCAATGGCATCGGTCCAGCGGGACCAGCCCCGCTGCCTCCTGGGCCCTTATATATACAATACCCCAGCGAGTTCTTTCCATCTGAATACTACATTGCACCGCATCCGCACGAGGGTATATGTCCACAACATCCGCACCATCCGCACGCGCACCAGCATCATCATCAGCCCATGTGCGCCATCTCGGCGGAATATGGTGAGTTATCCCATCGAACTTTCCTCCGCGTAACGGCTGCTTATGACAGCCAGCGTAATACTCACATAAGTGCCACTATGACAGCCGCCAAACTTCTCAATTCGTCACAAAACTTTACAAAGTTTTTCCGGATCTGATTTACTTTATATTCTAAGATTGGATAAGACACTGGACAGTTCTACGAAATCTTAAGCTGTCAAAAGATTTTGTCTTCATCTGTGGCTTTACATTTTATACTGATGCATGTACACATGCACATTAAATACCCTGTAGACTAAGAAATGGTCACAATCTAATTGAGATTTCAGTTGTTCAACTGGAGGAAATTCCTTTATTCTCAATTGATTCTAGACCATTCAAGTGACTACGACAGCCGACAAAATTACAGAAATCGAGATAATCTAGCCGAAACCGAAGATTTAAATAATGCCTTTTTTATTAACGGTGTCATGTAATAAAATAAATTCAAACAAAATACATTTTTAGGTTTAGTTTACGTACTACTTAAAATTGAAAACATTGCATGTATAACAAATCAGCTGCTACTGAATTTAAAAATTGTGTAGGAACC
The DNA here is from genome assembly GCA_035043915.1 of Drosophila paramelanica. Classification (NCBI taxonomy): domain Eukaryota; kingdom Metazoa; phylum Arthropoda; class Insecta; order Diptera; family Drosophilidae; genus Drosophila; species Drosophila paramelanica. The sequence continues at coordinate 273,125 of JAWNMO010000416.1, forward strand.
ATGAATATGGATTATCTAAATAGAATATTTACAAGCTATCTGTAAAAAAAATGTTTACTCCACTTTGCGGTTTCTTCGACATTAGCATTCCACCATTAACGCCCACATAAACTTTAAGCCGACTCAAAGCTATTCACTAAAACTGGTTCAAAACAAGCCCGTAACAATATCAAGTCAAGGTACCATTTTAATGGCATTTGTGCCTTGTTTAGTTTTTTGCGAAAAAAAGTTATATTTTGTAGTATTTCCAGCTATTCCCTAGCGGGAGTTCAGGCACAAAAATTGAATTTATGTAATTTTTCGCAACCCAGAAACCTCAATCTTTCAAATTTTTAATTAATGAGTGTCGTTAACCCTAATTAGACTGCTTCATAAGGCTGCTGCTTCAGATGGACGCAACCCGTTGAGAGACTCAAACTTAGTCCGTAATAAGGAAACTAAATTTCAAACCATATCTAATGAGCAAATTGCTATAATACTATTTTACTAATTGACAAATTCAATTCAACTCTCTGTAACACCCGTAGCCCACAGAACTAATTGAATTTTATGCCTTCGCTCGTCCTCCACACACGGGGCGGAGCCCAAATGCAGCCAAGAAGCTTGGGCATATGCTTCTATTCCTGTTCATAATTTACAGTAACTGGCAAGTGTTAATTGCTTTTAACTACCTAACCGCTCCGCAAAAACTACTTAATATCTCATGCCGTTCGTGTCTGCGAATATGCTTTTACACTCCCACTATCCTTACTTTGATTGAAGTCAATCGAATAAACTTACAATAAGCAAGAGTGCTCTAGAGTGCGATTTCCGGCTAGCAGTTACCATGTACTTGTAATTTTTGAACCACCTTTAAAACTAAACGGTTGTTGGTGTTTATGTGTTAATTATGCAGTAGGTCCCCCAGGTTTATGTTTTGTTTATGTTTTTACATGAAGATAAGAAGTATACGCTTGTCACTGGGGACGGCAGTACGTGCTAGTAGAGAGCATAAACGAAGTGTACAAAGCCATATATTACTATATATGCGAACTTTTGAATTTTGCTAAGATATTCGAGCAGAAAACATACCACAATATCGGATACCTCATCTAGTTCGTCACATATGGTGCTGTAAGTGATTCGTACATAAATTTGTATTCTGCAATTTGAACAGATATTAAAAAATGTGTGTTTCGAATGGTATACCATTTGTTCAAAATCGATAACTCGTCCATAAATTATTAATGATATTTCGTTCACCGCGAAAATCGCAGATAGCGAAATCTTCCACAGGTTTTTTAAGCTAAAGTCACTCGCCCCGCATCGCACAAATTACACATTACTGAAAAATTTTAAAATTTACAAAATTAATTCTCTTATCTAATCTTAACTCTCTCTGAAGAGGATAACTACAAGTTTATATTCAAAGTTTCAAGTCTCTATCTTTATAGCCGAAAAAAGTTGGGTTTATCTGGACGCAGAAAGGGACAGCACGACGGACAGCTTGACAGACATTGCACAAGACCAATACACTAGTTTCGCTTCGTGAAACTTTAACTTTTCGACTATAGTTTCTCGTATGCCTCTGCCAAACAAGTTTATCATACTTTTTCAGATGCCTTGTCCCATATCCTAAATATCAATCGGTATATTAAGTCATGGTTTTGGTTTAAAGTATGTTCTCTTGGATACGTTTCCGCACGTGGCCTGAATGTAGCCTTTGATTCGTACATATATTTGAATTTTCTTTCTATGTCTAGGAAATGCTATAAGGAACATACTCCTAATTTTTAAGGCCACTATATTGGGGACCATGCGCAGCCGCTGAGTACAGTGCACTGCTTGCGGCGTGCATTTTGTGTATTTTGTGATTTGTTTATGCATGCAATGCAGCTGGTTTCAGGGTGTATTCTATATGGAAATGCACAAAATGTTAAGTATGTTTCTTGTATGTTTTCCCATTAGAGACAACATATATTATATATTTAACCTATTAAAAATAAATATTATAATTTTTCAAAGTGTTTCGTAACTTTTGCGATGACTCACCGAATTTTTTAGCGATGTTATGAAAATTTTAAAAAATATCATATAACGAAATTGGTTTTTTGATTTATTACTAACCAGTTCACAGAGAAGGTTTGTTTTTTTCGCAAAGCTATGTTAAAACCGATCAGTTGTTTTTTTTTTAATGCAAGTTCTTATGTTTCCACTCACATATTACCGTCATCGAACACTTTCTGGAAATGATAAATATGTGTGGGCATAGAGGAATTTGGGTATTTTTTGCTTTTACTGGATACCCACAGATGTAAGACCATAATTTTACTTTTTTTATACTTGTATTTTTTTAACTTTCTGGCAGTTTTGCGGCCACCTTCCGCATACATACTCTAAATAAGGATATAGGGAAAATTTTGAGTCAACAAATAAATTTCTCTTAATTCTACTTCATTCTTGGGGTGTGAGCACTGCAGGAACATTTATACATTGTATCAATTAAGACAACATTTAAAACAGTCTTTGGGTTTCATCGATTAGATTTCCGTTGCCGCTCACTGCCTTGTACATAAATTATCGTTTATGTTTCTTTTGCTTTTGTCGCTGCTGTCCGCCTAATCTGTAAAGTAATAATTTTTAATTAACTCATTGGGAGCGTCGGCAAATATCGCCCGCACATTACCGACAGTCTACATATTTTCAAAACTCATGTAATTTCTCCAATGGTTGTCGGTTATCTCATTTTGTTATTCATAATGCCTACCCGCTGCTCTTTGAACTTTTGGATGGATTGACATTTAGTGTCATTATTACACTATGCACATAAGATATGTGGATAAGGGTATATTATTAAATTCCATAAAATGAAGAATATTAACTATTTATTTACATCAAAAACGATCTGGTCGGGTCTCTCTAGCATAAACGTATTTTGAACATGCTTTTTATTACGCCGAACATGCTTTTATTTTCATCAGTACTTTTGTAAATCTCGTTACTTGATAAGCTTACATTACTAATCCTTGCTGTCCGCTGGAATCTGGAAATATATAATAGCATATACCTGTCTTAGGTATAATTTTTTGGTTACGCCCTCTGTACCCTTGAAAATCACGTTTTATATAACTTTCACGGTTTAAGAGCCAATCGCACAAAATTTGTCAGTTCTTATAGGATATTAATATGGTTTTAATATTTATATTTTTCTATATCTACTTTTCTTATCTTGTTATTTTCCATTGTTTCGGTAATCGGTGATATAATTAATTAATTCATTACCTTTCTAGTTCGCCGTAAGCTCCAATTACTCCTAAAACGACAGATATCCGGCGGGCTTTAGCCTTCTTCTTTAAGCAAAAAAAAAAAAACAGGCCTTAACAAATCGAATTAATTTATATTTCATATCACTGCTTTGGTGCTACAGTATTAGTGTTAATTCCCGCACATGTATCTAAAAGTTGGCTGTATTATTACTAGTACTACTCAGTCTTAAATTGATGCCTGTATTTTGTTTTTAAGTGTAGTGTAAGTCTATAGCATAGATTATAAGGATTTCATGGTGCAAACTTCTCTCTGCTAATAACAATATGGAATCAAAAGGCTGTCAAGCCCAAATGACAAATTGCACACCAGCAGCTGGCAGTTGTCTGCAGAGGCGGATTGACGAAAAGTGAAAAGAAAATACGCGTCCTCAACAGTGACAGCAACATGAACCATCAAAAATTGTTGACAAATTTTGTAATTGACTTAAGCTGCTCTAGAGAGCGATGCATATTGTAAAATACCTAATGCCGTAGTTAAATATATGATGTTTAATATATAAAATAATCAAAATCTGTTAAGATAACAACTTATTATCACAGCTGTAATCATAGCTGCCAGATTATATGTGTATTTTTGGTGAATTACAAATGCGTTTTAATAAAAAGCTGCTACTGACAAAATTTCAAATTTTCGAGATATAAGTCCTTGTAGTTCAAGTTAGATCATCCTTTATATTAAACATTTTTAGCATTATAAGAGGTGCCCTCTTATCTTGTCTTTTCTGCTTTTGTAACATTTATTGATAGGCTTTTCTTAAATATTGAATTTTAAAAAAAGTCTCGACACGTCTGGACGTATTTTTTTCACATAAATGTGCTTTAAGTGTTTGAAAATATTTCTATGTGTGCGATATTAAACGACCTGCCCTTAACCGTCTTGACAATTGTGACCCTGACCATTGCAACCCACAGCGCAAACAAACAATTACAGTAATAAAATTGTTACTTAAATAGGTATACACTCAATTTCTTCTTCCTCTCTATTACTTAAAAAGTCTATTGTTTGTTACCTCTGACTCATAGTTGAGTATGTGTTCAATTTACTTCAGTTGAGCTTATTTGCATATTATCTGCTTTCAAAGCAAAACAAGTTTAATAAACTGAAAATTATGAGCGTTTTAGAAGCGAAAAAAATTAAATTATCAAGCGTTAGCCAGCCAACTCTTTAAAAATGACAAAGTTTGCAATTAACTACAGTGGTTAACAGATTATTTTTAAACTTTAAAACTGATAATTTTATAGAGACATGTTCAGTGACATAAAACTACTATAAATGAACATAACTAATTGCGAATCCAAATTGTATATGTCTTTATACATCTATAATTCTTATTACAAGCAATTTAATTTCCCTACTTATACTCATAGATAATTTATTAACTAGAGCAATCTTCCTTTTTATATCGTGCTATTAATTTGTAGCAGAATGCCCTAACTTAAAACTTTTCGTATAAGATCGATATTTTGGCATGTATTAACTACTTTTCAAGATGATTTTAAATATAATAACCATAAGACCCCAATTTTAAAACTATTATGCGCTTAATGCGTAAATTATTTGCACAATTCTTTCCGTTAGCTTACTGCGTTTTCCGTTGGGTATTCGTGAAATGTACATATGTGTTGTGGCCACTGTTATTTGGACAAGGCAACGTAAACACTTACTTCAACACAGACTCAAAGATATTTTATCATGCCGGATATGACCTTGCAATTGGTCACAAGACTCGAGAATCATCGGGACGCCTCTGGTTCACCTTTTGGTTTCGTTTAATGTGTAGCAAATTCTCCACGCTTGCCTCATTATGAGTAGCACAGTACTACACAGTGCCCAATATTGGCACACACCAGCGTGCCTAGACCATAGAAAAGCCATAAAATAAGTCTACAAACTTGGAAATTAAACAATATCAGTTGACAACACTAAAACAGTGTACACATAAATCTTTAAATACACACGCACAGATGCATAGACTCTGGCGAGCAGCAGTTTAAATGTATGTATGTATGAATGTCTTTTTATTTGTGCTTATTATTTGAACATATTTCATGTGTCTTTTGAATGCCTTTTATTTATATCGTCGCATTTTTCTTAACTTTGGTGAAAAAATTGCAGCCAGAATGGCAGCGCCAGTTCAGCGGAGCTTTCATTTGATTTGTGTTACTCTTGTCTTATTTTTGTTATTTTTGTTGTTGTTGTTGTTGTCGTAGTTGTTTTGGTTGTTGTTTTTGTCACTACTGCTGCTGTTGTCTAGGGCCACTTATGGCCCAAGCGCCCAACGAGTTCAACAACCGACAAAAAAGGAGGAGCAATTCAAAAAATTGGCATCAAACAACAGAACTTACTTTAGATAAACGGAGCAAAGGATGGTGTAGTGATGACGAACGAAACAGGGACCCTAGGAAATGGAAACTCACATGCAATGTGCATTAATATTGTAACTGTACCATCTTCCATTACTTTCTAGCTCGCTCTCTCACTGTAACACACACAAACGCAGCCATCTCCTGCTTCAGCTTGGCAAGCTAAGTACTATTCATGTGATTCTCCGTTTCTGAGGTTGCTGGTGCTTTTATGTGTGCTCTTTTCGTCGCCTCACTTGTGATGTACCCATTGTAAATGGGAACCTGCACAAACTCCAAAAGAGGGCATCTCCGATCCCATATATATTTTATCAGCATTAACAGCACACCCGATCCTGACGGTTCCGTCTAGTTGTATGAATGCGTGTCTTCAAAACCAATACAAATATTTGATCTCCATCTTCAGGGCGATACCGACTGCGTTATATTATTCGTTCACGTTTTTAAATATACATAACATTGTCAAAAGTTAGCCGATTTTCACGTTTAATGGCATTTTGATCATGATTTGTCCTATATATTGATTCTACTTTCAAAATATATTCATTTTTGATAGTAACATTTTTTGGTCAAAAAAGCAAGAACTCCCCCTTGTGAATTTTGGAAAAAAAATATTTTTTTGAAATTTTTGGTCAAAAAAAATTGTTTTTCAAAATGTAGAATTGCGAATTTATAATTTTAATCGATTTTATTTGTCACAATTAAAAATTGAGGGATATATACACGTTTTATCGATTTCCGATTTGAGGTGTATCGACATGTGGGCGTGGCACAAAAATCTTAATACTTTGTCTGAAGAGGATAACTACAAGTATATATGCAAAGTTTCATCTTCAATAGCGCCAAAAAAGTTGCGTTCATCCGGACGGAAGGACGGACAAACTGACAGCATGACGGACATTGCACAAACCCAATAGACTAGTTTCACTTCGTGAACAAGTATAAAAAAAAAAACAACCCAAGATTAAATATTACAGACATTTGGTTTCATTTGATTGCTCTTATTGTTTTTATTATGTTCTGAAAATTCCATAAACCAAATTTCATAATTGTAGTTTCGAAATATATGAAGAATTTAATTTCTATAGAGCCAAGCGCATGCGGCGTGCATTCTTTGTGTGCCTTTACAAATGAAAGGAAATTTAAGCCGGATTGCAGTGTTCAGAGTATATTCCATCTTACTTGCTATTTTTATACCCTGAACTCATTGAAAATTGGTAAAAAGGTATAATGATTTTGTAAAAATATATGTTACAGGCAGAAGGAGCCCAACCACATCACAAAATATTCATATTCTTTATTGTACGTTCGTCTGTTAACAACCTAAATTTGTTTTTAAACTTTATTTCTGAGTATTTGAGAACTAAAAATCTAAAAAGTTAAATCAAAATTACATTTTTAGTTAAGTATTTATTGTCACTCATAATAATAGCTTTTAGCTTACAATTTTTCTTTCGCTCTTGTTTTGCTGGTAGGCGTTACTCAAAAAATACTGTATATACTTGCAAATCTGGTATTCTCATGTGTAAATGTAAGTGACTAACTCCACACTGCTTTTAATTATCGGCTGCAGGCAAAACTTTTGTGTATGATTTGGAATTGAATTTCTGCAAAGTAACTGGGCCAAGTCTCGGCGTGTTTACCTTCCCAATTCAGCATGTGGTGGTACATGGACAAGGTCAGACAGACAAAGGTTCAACTTTTTGCAATTGTGTCATCATGGGGACGGGATACCTCAGCCCCATTTCCTCACCGCGTATCGTTCGACTTGGCAAGCAGACGCCTGTGTTGTCTGCAAATCTTCCAACTTTATACTTGCGAACGCGGCCATTTATCGAGGTCAGGGTAAAGCCATATCTTGTTTTGATCACGGGTGTGGCAAGAACTCTGCAACGGTCAAAATGATGTCACTACACTTCGAAAAAAAAGTCGTTTTAAGCCTAAAAACAAGCGGCAAACAACTCGTACGGTTTCGATATCAAATTTCAAGAACACTTCGTCTTCAGATATTATTAAACGTTTTATTTCATACCTCATATTGTTATGTATATAATGTTATGTATATAAAAACTAAATTCTTGTAAGAAGATCTTGCGTATCTAAAACAGACATAACACATTCTTAATCTAGGTACGTAATTAGTAATTTAACTTATTAACTTGATTTATAAATTCATAATTTTTGTATGATTATACTTAGCATGCGGACTGAATCCGGAAGGTAAAAAGCCGTTGTGTTTGAAATTTTAGTACATGACTAACGACATTCAAGGCAGTCATTTTGTTAGCTGAAGTAGTATAACTTGTATTAATAGCACTCGTCTACTCCTTAATATAATTAGGGAAACTAAGGTATGATGATATGTACATGACAAAGAAAATTTATTTTATTTAAGAAATTAAAACTCTACATATATAAATAAGTAAGAACTCGATCTCAGTGCAATAACAGCTTAAGAAAGTTGAAATGGTCTAGATTATTATTGTTATATTTGCAAAAAAGAAAACGACGAATATACCGCAAAAACCGATCAAATTCTTTTGAAAATAACGTTTAAAAGCTACAAATTCGGAAAGACCCAATGACTGCACTCTTTGTTAGAGTACGTTTTAGGTAGAGTTGACTCACATCATGTGTTTACGTTGATTATTAAATTAAGTGTTGATCCACAGCGGTTTTCATTTATAAAACACTTTGACGCAATCAGCAGTCAACTACTTAAAGTATTTTAACAAACGGGTTAGCAGTCATGCACTTTAAAACATTATCTAAATAATTCAAAAACAGTCGTAGGCCCACAAAATATTAGCTACATGATTCACCTGGCATCTGGCATCGAATTGCTTATTATTACAGTTTTAGGGGTTACCTGGGCGTCACCCTGGACAAGCGACTAAGCCATATAAAATAAACTGTCGCAACAGAATTTCTAAACTTAACTGGTTGCTTAACCACCACAGCAAACTATCGCTAGCCTGGAATCGGACAATATATTTAGTGTATGTAGGTACGCAATTCAAATCTGTGGAATTCAAAGTCTCCAAAGCCTGATATTACGTAGGATGAATGGAGCCCTATTCTAAATGTATGATTGTTAAGTTATAAACTTGTTCTCAGCTTTCTAGCATATTTTCAATGGGTTTACAAATCTTAAAAACAAAATACGAAATCATATAAAAACACAAGAATCAAGTCAGAAAAATATCGGGTACTGTTAATATTCTAATTGATTAAAATTTGTTGTCGCTAGCTCTCATATTCTTTAAAAATTTAATTTAAAATTTCTATAAGCAGACAAAATTTTTTGGAAATAAGTGCTGCTTGTCATTTTTGAATTATTTGGGTGCACTGATCCTCGCTCGCTCTATAAACTTTGATTTGTGATTATATTGTATTTGTTGAAATCAGGGTTCTGTCAACTAATTGCGGTATCCACTATCCTCCAAACTCTTGTGTATGTGCTAAACAATTTATGAGTACCGCCACGGCGGCTTAGCTAAAAGAAACACGTGCGAAGAGTCGTTATTATTTGTAGATGCATTAATAAGATTTTATATTCAAGCAACGACAGAGTCTGCAAATAAAAAGATTTCGAGTTTCAAGACATTTATAAAAGCGACCAATCAGTCTGCTGTCAGGCAGCTACCTGTTAAACCTCACTAGAAATGTGTAGCTAATTAATTTCAATACTTAACATTCAATTGTTCTTTGAGCGCTGCTGCAATCTAAAAAAAAACCAAATTTTTTGCCTATTCTCTTTTATTTTATATAATTAGCAAATTTAATATATGTTCGCCGCCGGGGCTATGACAATTGTTGAAAAAGGAAGAACGTTGCAGTCGAGCATTATTCACGTTCACGATCTTAACTATTATTGTTATTTTGGTACATATCAGAATTGGTAACTCTATCTTCAAAATTGTCGAAAATAAACACGTATTATCGATGTATATAGCTGGCGGCAAAGCCTAAAGATTGCGACCCTGATATCCCGGCCACGCCCACTAGAACGCCTCCCAGCGCCCAGTAGTCACATAAAAAATGTTGTGGCCACGAACCCTCCCCTACTCGCCCGCCTCCGCAAGCCGCGAAATTCGATATCTCGCACTGTTCTAAAGCTAAGAGTCAACAAAATTTGGTCACCTTATTTAAAATTTTCACAAAACCAATATAACCTTGTTATGGAGTTTTTGAATAAAATAAACAAATTGAATCTTTAAATCACATACATACAACCCATCTTTAATAAACTTTTTATCTCTCCAATCACGAATTGTTTTATGTAAGTAATACATATTAATGTTCAGATTAGTGAAGCTTTGCCTGTAAATATGTATAATCTCCTCTTTTAATTTAACATTTTTGATAATTTAATATTATTATTATAATTTTATAGACTAATGTTATTATAATTCATATTTTACACTCAGAAAATATGAAAAAAGTGTTAATGTGTTTATGCAAATGTCTTTTATGAGCAGCCTTGATGATTTAGCCCTGTCCGTCAGCCGATACGATTTCTTGTGTTTGATACTTATCGGTTTCTTAACCGATTTTTTGGATAGCTACAAACTACCGTCAAGTTTTTAGCTATATTGCCCTTACTAAAATCAGAAAATTTATTATAATATATTTTTGGGGGTTGTACGTAGATTTGGATAGTCTTTTTAAGGGCTGAAAATTGTATAGGGATCAAACTCTGGTTTACAAGTTATTCAACTCTCCATAGTTGGGGCCAAGCACAGCTCTCGAGTGTATGTTTGTGTGTGTGTATGTGTGATTTTATGCATGAATGCAACGAAGTGTAAAAGTATTTAACGACAGCTCACAGCTGGGTTTGGGGTATCTCTTAGTCGGGAACTCCCGTCTTACTTGCTTTTCAAAGTAAAAAAATAAAATAAAAAGTAAATGTAAAAATATTAGGACAAATTAAAACTCCTCGAAAATATCAAAATATATATTTATGGGGACGGACTTGTAATACATTTTTAAAAAAGTAATCAGTATGAACGAATTCAAAATTGATAATAACCATGTTGCCAAATTTGTAGTTTTTTTCAGTTTTAACCGTTTTTTTTCAATTTATAACAATAAAATAAAGTTTTGAGTTGCTAGTACCAACATTCTATAGATAGTTCTGCGCCCCTAAGCTTAATTAGGTTTGAGTTTAAGCGTAGACAGTCGTCGCCCCAACACAAGCGCCTTGTAGTCAGTTTACTGTCTGCGGGCAAAATGCTAAATCCCACCCCGTCTACACCCGCACATAAATCCCCAATCCTTAAGTCTCAACGCTTAACTAATTGCAGCGTTTTAACACTTGGGATCTCGCCGGAGGTGACTATCAGTGTTTGTTTTACTGTGTCGTATATGTAAATTACACCAGGCGCAGTCAGACAATCCCTGCTTATTAAATGGATTGCATTTTCAGCTATTGTTATCAACTATCATCAATTTTACTTTTCAACGTTATGCGTCAACGCGCTAAACCGACATTTTTACACCTATGCAGAGGCTACGTAGACTGGAGCCGTAGCTGCTTTTACGGCTGATTAGGTCACGCTTCAACATTGCAAATATATGTATACGGCTATTCTAACGTGCACATGTAGTGTAATCTGTGTTTGGCTCGAGTAGTCAGTCTTATGAAGCATTAATATGTATCATATGTAGGTTTAATAATATGCCTATAGTTTTTTTTACGGATGCACAATGTAAGTTGAAAAGACACAAGAATTGCTGTTTATATCGTGTTGTCGTTTTCGAGGACACATGTTAAAGTAGAACTAGTAATCAATCAAGTAACTTGGTGAAATCTAGATTACGAAACCGATTTAATTATGATAATATCAAAACAACAGTTAATATTTTGTAAATTTGGATTACAACGGCGCAGTGCACGCTGTTAAATATTTACGGTGTAAATTGAAAATGATTTAGTTCTTTTGTAGTAAGAGGACGGCACAAAAAATAAAATTTTTATATTTCTTATGAAAATATTTAAATACAAACAACAATGTTTCCTATTTCTTTTGAGTAACCTTAAATTTAGAAATAAAAACACTTATTATTAATACATTTTGAAGTTCTTATTTTGGGGCTAAAATTTAAGAGTCACTATAACAAAAATCAAGAATGCGCTGGCCGTTTTATCCCAATGCAATGTTCCTACTTATTATACTTTGTTAATACTTAAAACCAAAACCCTGTTTTAATTAAAATTGTGAAAATTATTGTCACACCTTTTTACAGATAGATTCCGTCTTTCGATCCGCCATATTTAATATATACTGCTATTGAGTGATTTTTAAGTAATACCATAATTATTTTAAAGTTATAAACAGAGTTGTATTCACTGATTTAGTTATTTCACGCGCCTTACATTACCTCTGCTATCGGCACCCTGAAGACAACTGGTTTTCTTTGCCTTATTTGTCAGACTGATCTATATTGTTTACTAAAATATCTTCTTCGTTTCTCGTATACTCGCAGGTCCAACAGCCGTTCAAATGGTGTCCCACAATCGCCCGCCACCAACGATGACGGTGCCAGTGCAAGTCCCACCATATGTTAACGAGAATGGAGCCCTGACTCATGTTGTGCTGCCACCACAGCAATACCAGCAGTTGCATACCGGACAAGGTCATCTGCATGCAGCGCCATTTGTAAGTAATACTTAAAAATCTTATTAGTATATATCTTTATATATTAAAATCCGACTGGTAATTGGCAATCAACAGATGCTCTAAACCATTTTTTTTTTTGTTTTTCGTCCGATCAGGCCTAAACTTAATTTCAACGTTCTTTATTTACTGTATATCAATTTTTTTTTTTTTAATGTATCCCACAAGTTGAACAATGAGATATGGGGTGAAAAGGTTGAATGGATGCAGCTAGCTTATCATTTTTTCCAAATGATTCCATTAAATCTTTTTATACCCTGTACCCATTGAAAATGGAAAAAGGATTATTTTAGTAAAGTGAAATTCTTCATTTTTATTCGCTCAAATCTAGCTTATTTGATATCTGCTTAATGTGTTTCGATTTATCAATTTATCCTGCTCAAGATATATCCTTAGAAGGCAAGATAATGTCTATACTTCTTTGATCTAAACCCTTTTGTGGGTTAAGCTGGCTCACCTAAAAACTTTCTAAAGCGGAACTACAGCACTTGGTTGCCAATCTCACCGAACAGTTGAAAATTTCACAAATAATATTAATTTATAATAGTGGGCACATTCAAACAGTTTAACTGTTCAGAGGTTGAAGTCACGAGCCTTAATAGCTTATGAGCTATATTACCATACGTTTTTATCAAACAAAACCGGATCCAGGTAATGCTTTCTTAGAAGCTGACAATGGGATTAACCCAGCTAAATGTTACTTTGAAATGTGTCGTGTCATGGAAACAACAATGGCTACATTAACTTATGATGCAGTACAAGTTACAAATGCAAAACTTCCAGTGCGAAACTATTTTAAATACAGTCCAAATAAAAATCACTTAATAAGAACGCTGTCGTCGGTCGTCATCATTTTTTTGCTATTTAAGTGTGAGGTGTTGCAGGTGTGGGTGTGGCGGAACATTTTTAGCTCGATCTTTAGAGGAGGTTTTCGTAAACTGTCTGCCAATTTTGGGCGTTATAGATTTTCGTGACTTAGTGGACGAGAACGGGTGTGGACGAGAAAATGTCCTCCCGTAATTAACGGGGTGCCCCTTATCAACTTCCAAAATGCTTTGAATTGGTGCGCTTTGCGGGGCTCGGTGCGTGGCCAAGGTCGCCAGATTGTACATACAAAATTTGGTGACTCTATCTTTAAAATACTGGACATTATTCATGTATTATCAATTGGAGCTGTTAGGTTCATACATTTTTGCGATTACGGAGGATACTAAAATACTGCGATAGTTTGAAAAGTATTCCAGCAACACATATACCTAATTTGGTTTCATTAGCTCAAAAAGTGTGGGAGTGCGCGAGGGGCGTTCTAGTAGGTATGGCTATCAAGGTCGAAATTTTTTGTGGGAGCCACCGGCTTTTCATATCCAAGCTGGGGACTCTAGCTTCAATTTAATTTCTGAGATTTTATCGATTTGCGATTTTTCGAGTCTTTGATTTGCCACGCCCGCAGTGGGCGCATGAGCATATATTCAAAATGTCAAGTCTTTAGCTTAAATAGCGGTGACAAAATAGCGTTCATACGGACAGACTGACGAACATGAAGACGGACATTGCACAAAACCAATATACTCTATTCACTTCGTGAACGAGACTAAAACAAAGGTATAAACTAATAGACATTAATTGATATAGTTTTCAATTAACGTCATAATTTGCAATCGCAGTCACCCTTTTGCATGCATAAAACTTTAATTGACGCGTACGTGCATTTCATTAATTTACACGTGTATGTTAATATTATTTAACTTGCTTTGGTATTGCACTCTAGCAACTAAGTGGCTGTCCGAATTTTTTAAATGACTACAGAAAGGAATGAGTGAGGCGTGGAAATGCGAGAAAAGTGAAATATTTTTTAGACATTTAATTGATGCATAGTTTAATGTGCGTTGCTTATAATCTGCATACTTCTTAGTTTTGCTTAAAGAATTATTGGCCGCAAATGTATTTATGTGTACGCCAAATATGCATAGATAACCATTCTTTTTTTGGGTTCAAATTTTAATGTTGAAGAGTCCTAATTTTAACTGTTATTTCATAATTTAAGATTTAATTTGTAAGCTTATAAAATAGGCAAACAAATGGTTAAAGATAGGTAAAATTGTTGCAAAAATAGGATCCCATGCTAAGTTTACCCAACAATTATTTATAGCGTAGAATAAAGTGTATACAAATTTATTTCTTATATGTATATATTTTTAAAAGACTATTTTTCTGTGTCTAGTTTCAGATTAGAGCTAACTTTAAGTGTATATATTGTTGATATTGGCATTTAATATAAGTCGTTTTTGCAATAAAGACATATTATTTCACTGTCCACTGTCCACTGTCATTTATGTATATATAGAGCAGCTTTTTAAAACTTGTGAAGTGCATTGATTTATTGTCTTGAACAGGATTGAAATCAATGTGACCATCTCTGCCATATTGTCAAATATTCTTTTAAAAGTTTAGTACCTTCCGTTCTTTTTATGCTTTTTATTTATATAAATATGACAAACATGCCATGTATGACGGAACCTTGCATATTATAAAGCAACTTAAGAGGCACATAAGATTTGATATTAAATTTCACTTCTTACTACCTCAGTCGTCCCAAAATTGAAAAGGCGCTTGTGATAAGTTAATGTGCTTCAGTTTAAGCAAACCTTTTTTTGGGATTTGGTATAGAGGCTTTTGCAGTTTTTTTTGTACGGCAGCGCGAAGATTCTGGTTATAGAATATTCCGTAGTCGGGCATACCAAATAAAACACTCTTATATGTTACACTTTTTATCGTAAAGAACATACGGCAACATCACGATGATCAGCCTTATCTAAAGTTTATAGTGTAAATAAAGTATTTAATAATTTTTTATTTTTTTGTATATAAATTTGGCTTTAATGTTATTTGTTATATTGTTAAGTAGTTTCTTTAAAAATGAGTTGGTATTATTTAAATGCGCGCGCAGCATTCGTCGGATTCAATTTACTGTTACATACCTGCATAACAGCGTTGCCAGAGTTAGTTTGTAGTGATGTTTTTGTATCGATATCGAAACAGACAATACAAAATTATAGACAAATATTATTTATAAGCTAACCGAAATTACAATACAACTAATACTTTTTAAGTCTTTCCAAAATGTCATTCCACTATTGTCAATCTCTTAACAGGCTCATTTGAGCACAACAGCGATTTAACAGTAGCATAACATATTTATAGCTTGTGCGTACGATGCGACAACGGGACATTTAATTAAATATAAGTAATACAACAAATTTAATGTCAAAATAGCGATTTGTCAAACATGCGGACATAACTTCCTGCCGCAATAGTGATAAGATCTGTGTTCTGTTTTGCGCGATTGTTTATCAGCAGATAGTTGGCGTTGGTTTATATACATACGAATAGCTTCTCGTTGACGTGGTTATTTTGGGCATAGTTGCTGTATAATGAAGTCGCTGAAGATTGAAATTACGACGACCACGTCAACAACAAGACAATTAGTATTTATTGAACAAAGTGTATGTTGGCCACGTCTTTAATCGGCTTCCCGTTTGCTTTTAGATAAGCACCAATGGCACATCGCATTTTTATACGCCGCTGCCTGGGTATCCTTCAGGCCCTGGACCGGCGGGCAATGGGCCACCTCAATTTCATATGACAGCACCGCCACCTCTATCGGGTGCCCAACAACAACCGACGAGCACAGCTGGCGGCGGAGCAGCACCGCCTGCGCCACAACCGCATTTACATCCCCCCCACTCTCCGTCTCCGCCCAACTACAGGGACGAGCGCAGTCAGCGACAGCACACGAAGCTGCTCCGTAAACTGGAAAAGCAGCGCGAGTTAAGTGAGTATTCCGACCAGAATATTATATATATATGTGGGATCAATAAAATTAACTGGTTTTTTTGTATGTGTTCTAGACTCATCCATGTCCACGCCCACGCATTCGCCCTCTCCGCGTCGCAGTGACATTAATGGGCATTACAACAACAATATTCCACTGACACAGCACCAACACAACAATCACATGCACAACCATGGACGTCGCCCGACGCACCAACAGCAGCAGCCACAATCAGGAGCACCAGCAGCCCAGCAGCAACGCAACGTGACCGTTGCCAACACCGTTGCTGGGCAGCAGGTGGCCGCCACTTCGATGCCACAGCGCACGGGCAGTAGTGTGGGCGGTGCTAGTTCCGTGGGCACCTCAGAGGATGGGGAGGACGCCGAGGACGAGGAGAACTACCAAGCCTTGGTTGTCGAGCAGATATCGGCTATCGATAAGCCGGAGGTGATCGACGTAAGCTCACGCACTGCTAAAATTATTTGGGTACCACCGTCGAGCAACACGGACGCGCAGCTGGTGAATGCGCGAGACCTGCGCTACCAAGTGCTGCTCAGTGACACGGGGAAGCACTGCAAATATAAAAGCCTTTACCGTGGTGAAGCGTGCGAGTGCATAGTGCAGGATCTGCAGCCGGGGCAGGAGTATTTGGTGCGGCTGCAAGTGCACTATCAGCAACTGCAAGGCAGCGTTAGCGAACCCGCCGAGTTCAAAACACCGGCGTGCGAGCCCGATCAACCGCTGTCTCCGAAACTGGTGTCGCGCACCAAGAATTCCATGAATTTGCGCTGGACGGCGCCGGCTTCCAACGGTGCGCCCATCCAACATTACCTTCTAGAGTATGACGAGGGGCGTGGAAATGCGCTACGGTTTGTCGAGCTGGCCAAAATCAAGGCCAAGCATTACGTGCTTAACAAACTGCAATCAACGACCGTTTATAGCTTTCGCCTGGCTGCCGTAAACGAAATCGGCCAGTCGACATATTCACAGGTGAGCAGCTTCAGCACAGCTGGCAATCCTCCCACAGCGCCCCTGGCCCCCCAGTTACAAGCGTGCAGCTCCAGCACGCTGCGTCTCGTTTGGGAGCGACGCCCCCAGGACGGGGACTTTCTGCTGCAGTTGCAGGATGCCGAGTCCGGACATGGTTACCTGAACAGCTACAAGGGCGGCGACACACATTATGAGTGTCTGCAGTTGCGCCGCGCCACCAGCTATCAATTCCGACTGCGGGCCGAAAACGATGCCGGAGTCTCACCCTGGTCTCCGGAGGTTACCTATAGTACCGCTGCAGAGCGCCCCGGTCGGCCGGGCAAACCACATGCAAAGGGCAAGATACACGGGACACATTTCAAAGCGCGGTGGGATCCCCCTACGGATACCGGCGGAGCCGATATATTGTGTTACCATTTGGAGCTAAGTGCCGGATCGAGCTTTGAGCGCATTTACACGGGCAGCGAAACCGAAGCTATGTGTGACCGCCTACAGCCAGGACTAACCTATCAGTTGCGCGCCTGCTGCGAGGGCCCCGCCGGCCAAAGCCCCTTCTCGGACATTGCCCAGGTAACCACAGAGGCAGTGCCGCCAGGCGCCCCTTCACAGCCCCAGTGCGATGCGCCAACGCCTTACGCAGCTTTGTTGCGACTAAGCCAGCCGGAGAATAATGGCGGGGCTCCTGTTCTTGAGTTTGAGGCGCAACTTCGCTACTTGGATGTAACGCAGTCGCAGCCGCTAGCGCCACAAAGCGTTTACCGCGGCAAACAAGACTTCTTTGTGGCACAGCAGCTGGTGCCGGGTGGTCTCTACGAGGTGCAAGCGCGTGCCATCAATCGGGCTGGAGCTGGCAACTGGTCACAGTGGTTGCGGTTTACAGCTGCCGCAGCAGCACCCGGCGCACCGAATACGCTGCAAGTCCTGGTCAAGTCCGCCACACATTTGAGTGTCACTTGGCAGCCGCCTGCGCTGCTCAACGGATCGGCCGTGAACGGCTACACCTTGCAGAGTGCCAGCCAATCGCTGGATGAGCCGCAAGCGGAACCGCTCAGCACAGAGTTTCACGCCTGCTACCAGGGCACCCAGACTGTTGTCGATCTACGCAACCTGACGCCCTACACTCGCTATTTCCTACGCGTGCTGGCAAGCAATGCAGCCGGCGCTGGACCTGCCACGGATGTGGTGTGCGTCTCCACTCCAGCTGCGGTACCGGGCGCACCGCAGATGCAGGGCTATGAGTTTACCGCCCAGGAGGTTACATTGAACTGGACGCAGCCAGCATCGCATGGCGCTGCCATCTGCAGCTACAACATTGAGTACGGTGAGCGGACAATTGCCACGCCCAATGCCTGTACGCGATATACGGTGATTGGGCTAACACCAGAGACCAGTTACAAGTTCCGCGTGCAGGCGGTTAATGCGATTGGGGCCGGAACTTATAGCGCCTATGCCAAGCTGACGACGCAGCCAGCGCCCCCATCCCCGCCGCGACTGGAGTGCAGCGGCTCTGGCCACAACTACATAAAGCTTAAGTGGAGCGAGAGCGGCAAAACAGGCAGCGCTTCTAGCGCTGTTGCAAACAACAGTGCTGCTTCAGTTGGCGGTGGCAGTACAGATTTTACCAAGTACTACGTGGAAATGTATGTGGCACGCGCCAAACAGTTTCAGACGGTTTACTCGGGCACCAACTGCATGTGCAAGATTCACAAGCTTCAAGAGCGCAGCAGCTACTCGTTTCGCATTTACGCGCACACAGATCGCGCCGGCGACGGCGAATACTCTGAGGAATATGTGTTCGAGACGAGCGCCACGCTGCCGGCTAATATTAAGGCGCCGCGGGTGGTGCCCGAGAGCAGCATATGCCTGCTGGACCAGGCCAGCCAACCGGTCATGCAACTGACTCTTGAGTGGCAGCACTCAAAGAACAGCTTCAACGATCGCGTTGAGTACGAGCTACAATACGCTATCATCGTCTCCGACTCGGGCTCTTCCAGCTCGCCCAAGGCACGCAACACAAATAGCAGCAGCAACGGAGCCCCGGTAGTGCTTAACAATCAGGACTATCGTCAGCTTTATCGCGGACCCGAGACCAAGTTTACCATTGACAATCTGGCAGCGGGAACATGTTATCAGTTTCGTGTATGTCCGGTGCGTGTAACCACCGGAGGAGAGTTGTTCCATGGGCAACCCTCAATGGCGCTACGTTATCAAGTGCCGAGTGACCTGGACGCCAGTTCAGCTTCATGCAACCATTTACATGGATCCACAGTAGCTCCGGCACACACCACACAGCGGGCTAGCCGCAAACTGTCTGCAAACAACGGATCCACCAGTGGACTGCATCTGCGTTCGGTGAGCGCATCGGCCATTAGCGGCAACAGCGGTGTCGGAGCGGACACTCAGGCGATTGGTCGGTTGCAGCACGAGTTGTCGGCCGCCAGTTTCAATGCTTGCGGCGATCCGCTGCACCACCATCACCACCACCATCATCACCATCACCCACAGCAGCAGCATCAGCCGTGCACTTCTGAAGCAACATCTTCGAATCTGGCCTCTGCTCCATCCGCCTCAAATTTGCTGCTGCGCGGCAACAGTGCCGTAGCTCATCATTTGCACCACCAGCATCATTTGCACCACTCACACCATATGCATCATGCACATTACGCGCACGCCTCCGCCGCCGTTATGGGTGCCGCAAGCAACAGCGCCAGCTGCAGCGTACTCCATGGTGGCTTCATTAGACGCTTCGTCTCCAGGCTGACAGCGCTTTACTACAACAGAAAGCGGCTGACCGACCATCAGAAGGCCGTCTTTTTTGTGGTTTCATTCGTGTTTGTCACCTTTTTGGCTGCCATGCTGGTGCACATGCTTTGTGGCTGAATGGAGTGGGTGGTTGCCACGTTCCAAAGGTTAACACAAATCATAGTTGGTGTCTCAAAAAAGTGATTTCAATTGACTAGTTGTAATTACATTTGTATTTGTGTTATTTTTATTATATATGTATGCATATGTAAAAATCTATTGTATATCTCACAGTAAGCAAAATTCAATTACCCCAAAAAAACATATACAAACTACTACTATTCATTCAAAAGAAGTGGACAACATGAACGATAGTATGAAAATGTACACAATATACATACAAACATTCTTTAAGAACTTTTGTCGATACAAAATTTATACTATTTACACATGCATACATTGATGGTTAAAATATTGCATTAATGTTTGTACATGAACACACATGTAATGGTATTTGTTGTTACTTACTACATATTTAAAATCACAATTATACACAAACATATGTATACTAAACACAAAAATCTCCATATGTGCTATAGCATTTTGTGCAACAAGTTCTCAATGTACATATAAACAAATCAACAAACAAAAACAAAGAAAAAAAAATGAGAAAAATATGCAAACTAACCAAGTACTTCTTTAAACCTTCACAAATGCTTTTTAACTATTTACTGGATTCTTGTTGCATGCATATATGTATGCATATGTACACTGATCATAATTGTATGTGTATGCACTTTAAAAAATATAAAAAGGAGTTGGAAGGAAAAAAAAGGATAACGAAAAGTATGAATTTATTAACTATGTTCTATCATAGTATAAAACTGATACGAGCATTATTATATAAATAATATATATATATATATATATATATATATATATATATATATATATATATATATATATATATATATGTAGATATATATATATATATATACACTTGCAAAAATATATATTTAGTATCTGTAGTGCTGTACAATTGTTCTCGATAGCCAATCGGTGGATGCTCTTACATCCCAAATAACTAGCCATAGCCCATTCCAAACTATAAACAGTCAGATGGAACTGTGTCCATTTCAAGCTAGTTAAACAACAGACGCTTCTTTCATTCTCTCAACTTTTCATGTGAAATATTACACAATTTATTATATTATACATAACAACAAATTAATGACACCTATTTAAGGCGGCAATACAAGAGATATCGTAACCTGCGATCTAATTATGCCAGTGCTTACAGGAATTATGTCGTGTTAAAAGCGAAACGTTTGTTGGCTAATTCAGACCCTGTGCAATGTATATTTAGCAACCCAGCTAGGCGAACCTCTCATTTATACAAATACACAATATACAACAAATACACAATACAAACAAAACAAAAAATTATATATATATATATCACATATATATATATATTTATATATATATATATATATATATATAAATATATATATATATATATATATACACTTATATAAATAAATATATTTTTTACACAAAAATAAAAAAAGTATTTAGTATATATAATATAATATTTGAAATTTATAGCCTAATGCAACGCAAAGTGATTTATATTCCAATTATAATTATTTTTTCTAATTAAACAAATTAATGTAATCGTTTCTTTCCATAGTTTAATATGAAAGTTAAAAAAATTTGAAAAAAAACAAGATATGTATGTTTACATCGGTAAATGGTTACAATATATTAATGATTATATTAGCAAAATATTGTACTATTTGTCGAATTATTTGTTTATTATACAGGCATACATATGTAATGCATATTTATAATAATTATTTGCATATATATATGTATATATATTTATATATATATATTTATATAAAATAAATGCGATATACAAATACTGATACGAGTTTTATATACAAATTCTTAAAAATGTATGCACTTCATATAGATATATAGTGGGCTTTATGCTTCAAGACGATTGTATCAGTGTAATGGTTTTAGAACTACTTAATAACTGAAACCAAATACCTAAGACTGGGAGGGAGCGTGTCCAAAAACTAAAACATCCTGATTTGAGTATAGATTTCTTAGCCATATTCCCTATACCTATTCCCAAAATATGCGATTCAAGAAATGAAACACTCAAAATCTTCGATGGATTTACATGCAACGTGAACACCGATGTAACCGGAAATGTTAATAAAGAGTTACGAGTGCCGCTATTTTTCTTTCTAGAGAAAACAAGAGATTTTTCTCGGACTCGGATCGTATAAGGAAAATGGATATTTCTCAGCCAGCCATTCCCTTTAATTTAGGGTCAAGAAATTCGAAATCCTTAAATGTTTATATCAGTTATCAGTAAACATAAGACGTTTTATAAATTTCCATAACTGTGCAGTTACAAGTCTTATAATTTTTGAAAGGAGAATCTTTTCGTTTCAAGTCAAAAAAGGCTTGTCAAAAGGTATAAGTTATCGCACGTACGTATAAATATTATTAAGAGTCCTTACAAAAATTTTGTATTTTATTATTGAAATGAATTTGATGGGCTGAAGATTTATTAATGTTAGCGTAACAAAAAAAAAACTTTGCGCACACGCCATGAAATTAAAACAATGAAGGGAGAAATTTAGTAACTCTAGCTCTCGATTCGATTGGATTTTATCGATTTGCCACGCCAATCTAAACACTTTATCTGTCGCAGGTAAACACGAGTGTATATGCCAATATTGAAAACTAGCTTCAATAGCGGCTAAAAAAATTGCGTTTATACAGACAGACAGCTACATGGACACAAACCCAATATACATAATCCTGCCACTTCGTGTCGATTCGGTAAGATTAGGCCGGTTAGTCGCTAAGCATATATCAAGTTTGGTCCTTAGTTTTGCCAGCAGATGTATGTACTTGGCAAATGCCAATATATCTACTGCGTGTGTCATAAATGATCCAGAGTTTGAAAAACACCTGGTTGCTTGATTCTTGGTGTGAGCTCCCCATCGCAAATGTCGATTGAAACCAGTAAGAACATTCCAGTCGGGCGATACCGACTGCGTTATACTCGTTCACGTTCTTAAATAAAAGATTCCATAGCTCCCATATACCAAACCCCCATAACTTTGTCAAAAGTGAACCCTTTTTCACGTTTGATGGCATTTTGATCATGATTTGTCCTATATTCATTCATTTCAAAAATATATTCATTTTCAAAAAATAAATTTTTTTTTAATTTTTTGGTCAAAAAAGCATGTACTCCCCCTTGTGAATTTTGGAAAAAAATATTTTTTCAATATTTAGAATTGCGAATTTATAGTTTAAATCTATTTTATTTGTTACAATTAGCATAAAAAACATAATTAAAATTGATTTTGGAAGGGTACAATTTTTTGTCAAAAATCATCCCAAAATCGACAAAGATTTTGACATGTAAAGTGGTTGGAGGAGATTCCTTGTGTCTGGTAGTGGCTGGTTTATTGTGTGCAGGTCAATTAAAGACGGAGACGATCTGCATGTACCCAAAGTTTATTAACGACTGACTCGACTCTGTTAGTTTACAGTATTCGTTTTCCAGCATTCAAACAGAGAAGAGATTATACATGAATGCTTATGTACATGTATGCATTGACTGTTAAATTAAATTTTCAACACCCTTTCTCTATGTAAACATGTATTACAAAATTTACTTTAAATTTAACATGTTCTTAAATTCAATATGCTTCCCTTTTGACAAAATTCTTGGTAATCACGTCTGCTATCATAACATTTGTAGGAACATACTTAAAAACAATTTGACCCTCATTGACAACTTGACGTACAAAATAATATCTTATATCTATATGCTTGGTTCCAGCATGATGTACTGGATTCTCTGCTAGTTGCTGCGCACTCAGCGCTGACAATGCCATATACTCAGCTTCCGTGCTGCTGAGTGCCACGCTTCGTTGTTTTTCTGATTTCCAGGATATCGGTCCGCCAGCAAGAAAATATACATAGCCAGTATAGGATTTGCGGTCTACCTGGTCACCAGCCCAATTAGCATCATCAAAGCCCTCGAAAGGCTTTCCACACTTTTTATAGTGTATTTTTAGCTCCACTGTAGACGCTAAAAAACGCAGGACATGCTTCACACCTGCAAGGGGCTCACTGTGCGGATCCATGTTCCGCTTGGCTAACTTTGCAACCGAGTGCAAAATATCTGGACGTTTTGTTAGAGCCAACCACATCAGCTCTCCCACTTGTGTTTGGTACGATGTCGCATCTACCTTCTGACAATGGCTGCCGTTGCAAGCCACTTGGTATCCAGCATCTAAAGGCGTAGCTGCTGGCCTACAATTTTCCATGCCGTATCTACGCAATAGCTCCTTCATATATTGCGTATGGCCCTGAGTGATCTCGCCAAGTTCACCCTCTCGTTGAATCTCCATGCCAAGGAACAGCTCCAGTGGCCCTTTGTCAACGCATTTAACTGACTTGGAAATACCTGCCTTAATGCTCACCATGTATGACTTTCATTGGCACGCTATAAGTAGATCATCAATATAGACAAGGATTAGTGCTAGATTACCTCCCATACGCCTATAAAGGCATGGCTCGTTGTCGCAAGCAATGAATCCAATCTTCCGCAATATGCTGTCTAGTTTGGAGTTCCACTCCCTTCCTGATTGCTTTAATCCATATATCGCTTTCTTCAGTAGCAATACTTTGTGATCACTGTTAAGATACGCAGTAAAAACATCCATCTGATGTAAGTACAACTGTAATTCTGCTGCGAGTGCCAATAAAAACCGCATACTCTCCAGCCTGCATACTGGTAAAAATGTTTCGCTGTAGTTAACGCCATACTGCTGAGAGCAACCTTTTGCCACCAGTCGTGCCTTGAAGCGTTGTATTCGGCCACTTGCATCTGACTGTACACCCACTTACAGCCAATAGCACGTTGATCTTTTGGTAAGTCTACCAACTGCCAGGTCTGATTCGTAATTAAAGCCTCGTACTCCTTTGCATTGCTTCACGCTGATGTAAAGCATGAATACCGCGAAGTAGAGTCGTCATCGCTGGTCTTTACGTCATCATTATTTTGCTCGTCACTTGTATTCCCTCGATGCTCTTTATTTAACATATCAAATGTAACCGCAGCGCTCTTTGGCTGCTCCAAGCAACTAATCTCATCAAAGAGGACATCACGTCTGTCGACAACCGTGTTGTCCGTGTTGTCTGCCTCGATTTGTTATCAATAAACGTGAGGAAGTATCTAGACCCACCAAGCGACTTTGTTTCGAATGCACGTGAACTTTGCTCACCATGCATGTCTTGCACGATACCTTCTCGAACATGTCAATGTTTTCCATACCGCGCACCATTCCTTTCTTTGCCATTTCCTTTAAGCTTGCATAATTTAAATGCCCATATCTGTTATGCCAAAGTGCTCCATCTGCTTTAACAGCAGCATAACAATCAAACATAAACAAATTTTCAACGCGCTTGACCTTCTCCACTCTGCATGATTCTTGCACTCTTTGGACCAAAATGTACTAAACAGTTGTTTGTCACCGCTTGGTTAACTGACATAAAATTCGTCGTCAGCTTTGCATTCAACGCGTTCAACAAGCTGCAATTTCGCTACACGCTTTTTACTGCGTCTCTCTTGTTGTCACTACATTTGGCGAATTCATACTTTAGTCAGCTTCTTCTTTGTGGCGACCTTCGCACTGCTATTTTGCTTTTACCTAACTGTAAAGGCCTGCGCACTAGCGATATGCTTGTCTGCATTTTCTTTCCTCTTGCCTTCTTTCTTTCGAATTTATTGTTTTAATCTATTTTATTTGTCACAATTAGCATAAAAACATAATTAAAAGTGATTTTGGGAGGGTCAAATTTTTTGTCAAAAATCATCCCAAAATCGACAAAGATTTTGACATGTAAAGTTGTCAGATTCCATATCAAACCCCTATAACTTTGTCAAAAGTAAACCGATTTTCACGTTTGATGGCATTTTAATCATTATTTGTCCTTGATATTGATTCTACATTCAAAATATATTCATTTTCCATATTACATTTTTTTTTACTTTTTTGGTCAAAAAAGCATTGTGAATTTTGGAAAAAAATATTTTTTCAAAATTTAGAATTGCGAATTTATAGTTTTAATCTATTTTATTTGTCACAATTAGCATAAAAACATAATTAAAAGTGATTTTGGGAGGGTCAAATTTTTGGTCAAAAATCATCCCGAAATCGGCAAAGATTTTGACATGTAAAGTCAGATTCCATATCGTCACTATATCAAACCCCCATAACACTGTCAAAAGTGAACCGATTTTCACGTTTGATGGCATTTTGATCATGATTTTTCCTATATATTAACTCTGTTGGACAGAATCTCGCTGCCGTAGAAAGGGAAGTTTTTGTAATAATAAGTAAAGCCCGCAACCATTCGTTTGTAAGTTTTATTTGTGACTAAATACAAAGCTCTGCTCGCAGGCAGATCGAGACCAAAGGTAGTTGTTGTAGCTTCATCTCCACAACCGATTTCGATGATTAAGCGCCGTAAGAATATGGACTCCTTACACGCAGCCGTCAGTGCCATATATTCTGCCTCCGTGCTGCTAAGTGCCACGCTGCGTTGTTTCTCGGATCGCCAAGAAATTGGGCCACCTGCCAGAAAATATACATATCCCGTATACGACTTCCGGTTAGTTCGATCGCCGCCCCAATCCGCATCCACATATCCAGTAAGTGGCTGACGACAACTTTTATAGTGCAGTTTGAAATTCATCGTCGCTGCCAAGTCCCTCAAAACGTGCTTCACACCAGCCAGATGCTCTGCGTGCGGATCTTTGTTCCTCTGGGCCAACTTTGCAACTGAATGCAAGATGTCTGGTCTGGTTGTGAGTGCCAGCTACATCAGCTCACCAATCATGGATTGATACATGACAGGATCAACCTTTTGACACTGCTCATTAGTACAATCCACCTGGAAACCCGCATCTAACAGAGTAGCCACTGATCTACATTTGTCCATGTCGTGAGCTTGCAATAGTTCCTTGATGTATTGCGAGTGGCCTATGGTGATAGGCCCAAGTTCACCTTCACGGTGCACCTCCATGCTTAGAAACAGCTCTGGAACACCTTTGTCGACACATTCGAACGCATTTGATACTGTGCATGTCTTCTTTGGACTGGCATGCTATAAGTAAATCGTCAACATATACCAGGATTAACGATAAGTTAACTTTCCCTCTCTGTTGGTAGAGACACGGCTCGTTTTCACAGGCAACAAAACCCAGATTAGTCAGGACGCCATTCAGCTTCGAATTCCATTCCCTTCCTGA
Organism: Drosophila paramelanica; assembly: GCA_035043915.1. Lineage (NCBI taxonomy): Eukaryota > Metazoa > Arthropoda > Insecta > Diptera > Drosophilidae > Drosophila > Drosophila paramelanica. Next base: position 300,398 of record JAWNMO010000416.1, read on the forward strand.
CTGCTTCAAACCATATATTGCCTTTTTAAGCAGCATAGTCTTCGCTGGATACGCTCGATCAATGTACCCTTGTGGTTGCTTAATGTACACCGTATCGCTTAGGTCACTGTTGAGGTATGCCGTACATACATCCATTTGATTGACGTATAACTTCAACTCCGTTGCTAGTGCAAAAATAAATCGGAAGCTTTCCAATCTGCAGACTGGAGAAAAAGTTTCCGCATAGTTTATGCCGTACTGCTGGGGGCAACCTTTTGCCACCAAGCGCGCCTTGAAACGTTCGATCTGACCATCTTTGTCGCGTTTCAGGCTATACACCCATTTGCATCCAACTGCTCGTTGTCCTGCCGGTAAGTCTGCCAACTGCCATGTTCCGTTTGCCATTAATGACACATATTCGCGTTGCATCGCTTGGGACCAATGTGATGCATGAATACTTTTCAACGCCACCTCGTAGGAGAGTGGAATCTTTACGTTGCTGGCAACTACAGCACCAAGAACGTTGTACTCCTTTCTCGGATGGCCAGGTTTGCCGGTCCGAATCAGCCTTGGTCTGCCAGGTCCAACATGGGGAGCTGGCTCTTCTAACTCCGATATACTCAGATAACTGCGATATTCTTTGCCATTTGGTTGAAGCTTACTTTTCCCTGGACCCTTGTCCAAAGCTACTGCAACGAAGCCAAAAACTTTTAGATGGCCAAAAAAAGGTTTCTTACCAGTCCACGCTTCCATTGGAGTCATACTGCTCAGCACGCTGGTCGGTGATTCCGCACATACACAGCTGCATTGACTGCCTCAGCCCACAAGGATTCGCCTAATCCTGACTGGGCCAGCATACATCTTGACATTTCCACCAGAGCACAGTGGATCCGCGGATCAAAAAATCCATCACAAAATAATTTGACCAAATGCATTCAAATTGTCTCTAAACTGTCCAAATTTTTTGGTGACAAACCGGTTTTTTCTGGAAATCTAACGGAATGTTCTAGAAATGGCCTTGAAAGCACGAACACGTGTTCATTTTAGCAAAGCATTGCAGTAAAGTTAGATTTTTGTCACAACAAAAGCAAACTTCAAAGTGGTCAAACGTTTCATTGAGTGCCGCAAATTGAGTAATTTAAAATGGATTTTATAGTTGAAGGTATTTATAACATATTAAGATTTGAATACAAAAATAATCTAATAAATTCTTCTCGGGAATTTATTTTAAGTGTTTTAATATTTTTTGTGTGTTTTTTGAGCGTCTTTTTCATGTTTAGTTAAACTTTTAGTTGTGATTCCACAAAATTCCACAAATGGCATGTATATGTATGTATTCGTCCAAGATTTTAGATTAACATGTGTTAAAATGAACTGCAGAAATTTGCAGATGTATGTACAGTCGTAAATATACTAACAGCACCTGTTTTTTTAGAGGTTATTTTAAAGTTGTAAAAGTAGTATTTTTTAACTGTTCTTGTGTTGTTTTGTCTACGTCTTTCGTCCGTTTGTATTTGCTTCAAAAACAATAAATTTATTTGTTTTTAATTTTAATTTAATTTTGTCTTTCCCACTTCAATTCGATTTTATTAGACTCATACCATAAGTGTGTTTTTGCACGCCTCTACATTTTTAATTTATGGTGCTCGCATGATGGAATCAACGCACAAAAATTGGGAAATGTACTTGAAATTATTAAAGAAAAAATTGAAAGCGAGGGCTACATTGCAGAGTTGACATTTTAGAAAAACGTGTAAGGTACATTTGTAGGAGAATTGCAACTTTCTGGGAAAGATATAAACGGAAAAAATCATCTGTTCTCCAGTACCAACTTAATTGGTTAAATGAAAAGGAAAACATTTCATTAAAATGCACCGAGCCTATATTACAGCGATCAGCAGAAAGTGTGCTTGGGCGTCCAAGACATGATTTTGCGGAGACCTCAGGTAGAACAAAGCGACGGCGTTTAGCTCTGCTGAATGAAATAGATGAATCCGCAGTATCTTCTTTATGCAATGATCATCAAATGAACAACTTATTGCCAGCAGATCCAATTGAGGTCCTTTCCCTTTTAATGGAGACTTCTTTAACTTAAAGCCAATATTTGCTTATAAGGAGTTTTGTAAACAGCAAAATATCTTTTGATTTGTCCCAAGTTATCAAAGTATACTGAGCTCAAAAAAGAAGAGATACCCGAAAAATATTTCTGTGGACGAGTCTCGAGCTGAAGTCGAGTTGCAAAGCTTACTGGATAACACCGCATCAAGCATATGCTGAATCCAATAACAAGGAGATAAAAAAATGTAGACTTCAGCACAGCCGGAAAGTGTCACGCACTTTATCAAACACCGACGTAATAAACATCTTACTTTTACGATCAGATCCATTTATAACTGGGCAAAGGCAACTTCCTGAGAATCAAAAATCTTCCTTATTAAAATCTGTTTTTGATTTATTAGATGATTCTCACTAGTTTTTATTTTTTTTGTTAGCCTAATTATTATTTTATTACTTTTGTTTTCCTAATGTACATTTTGTTTTTTCATTTGAATTATGAAAATAAATAACTTTTTGTTGCAAGATTCTTGCTTTAAAAAAAAAATTGAATTTTAAAAAGTAGATTGGATTCTATTTGACTTCATAGTAATGGTAGTAATTAGATTTATGTAATGATGATTTATTGTGTAAGTTTTGTTTATATCAGTTAAAAAGCAATTAGATGAATTTAAGACTGGTTATTCATATGGCAGCTGATCCTATTTGTCTAATTTTTATAAAATATTTTTTAAATATTTTTCTATAATTTTTGAGAAATTTCAATGCGATATCACCACTAGAAATATTTATGGCCGCGTCTCCATACAAGCGGATCCACAGTGCAGAGTGCGGTTTGCCCTCTCAGCAACGCCGATTTGCTGTGGAGTGTATGCCACTGTCAGCTGCCTCTCGATCCTTTCATTTTTTAAAAATTCATCAAACGGTTTTTCGACAAATTCACCGCCATTGTCGCTCCGGATACATTTGAGCCTTATTCCCGTTTGGCGTTCAACCAGGGTCTTGAACTCGACGAACTTCTTGAAGACTTCATCCTTCTTCCGCAGGAAATACACGCCTTGATTTGTCATCGAAGAAGGTTAGAAAATACTTCGATCCAGCAAGCGACTATGTGCCAAAGGGCCCGCACACATCTGCATGAATTAGTTCCAGTTGTTGCATTTGACCATCGCGCCCCAACGATTATCGGCACCAACGCGACCCTGGGGGGGGGAGATTTATCGAGAGAAGCGGCCCCTGATCATCGCATACTGCCAGGGTCAAACGGTTGGCAGGGCCCTTTTTTTTCAGGAGACCGTATGACTCAGAGAGAGGGAAAGAGAGGCAAAAGTAGAGAGAGGCTCACCACGTTTTTTGGCGGGAAGGCCAATGACCGCGGTGGGCAGCTTAAAACTAGCCAGCTGAGCGACGAGCCAACAAGTGCAGCAGCAAACAAAAGTACTAAGCTGAGGTTATTTCTAACCTTTTCGCCTTCTTCTTTATTTTTTTTAAATTCTTCTCATCCTTTTGTGACTGTGTGTCGGCGTAAGTTTTTGTGAAAAATCAAAGTGACTGTGTATTAATTGTGGTATTTTAAACAGGTGACCAACGGCAGGTCACGCCGCAATTTATATTCCGCCTGAAAAGAGAAGCGAGAATCTATACCCCAGACTGGCCACAATTCATATACCGGCTGATACCGGCTGCAACGGAGAATTTAATTTCTGTATCATCCTCATCAAAGTTCGCTGAGTGAGTTTGTTCCGGCTGAATCAGGCCCGGCCGAAGCCCGTCGCCACCCCTTTTTTTTGTTTTTTACGGCTTATGCGGAGGCCTATATCCAATATTCTATGGCCGATTCCTTGGCCAACACCCAAATAAATAAAAGTACAAATATCGCGTGGCGTGGCGAGACTACAAGAATCACCGTCAAACAGGCCCTCCGAACGCTGCCCCAAAAAAATATATATATATAAAATACAATTGCCGCTGTTGTTTGTTTGCTTTATGTTTAAGTATACCCTATTTCTATATTCTTATTTATGTAATTTAGTAGATTAATTTTTGTGTACACTTATAATTTCATTAATGCTTAAGATTTAAATCCGGACCTCGGATTTTTGCCAATTCAATTGCTCCTTTTTGTTTTTTTTTGAAATCTGCTTCTGGCCCAAGTGCGTGGCAGAAATACCCTCACAATCCCAACTGTCCCCCCTCCTATTTTTCCTCTATTTTTCATACCTTCGTTAGAGCTCTACTAGGGTAGGATAGGGAGCGCGGTCACACGAGGTGGAGTGTGGTGTCTCTGTAAACACCTAAAATTATTCGGGCATTTAACTATTACATTCCTTTTTTACGTAATTTCTGAACCGTCCAATTGGCAAATATCAATCTCCGCTTAATTTAAAAGTCGCGATTCCTTTTGTTTGAATGCGACCGTTACGAATAAGCACCGCCATCTAGTGGCCATTGTCTTGTATATAGAATTATTACCTTTAATAAGAATGTTATCAATTAAACGTATTCGAAAGTAAAGTAAGGATGTCTTGTGAGTAAATGTAAGAAAGGGGGGGGTTGCCGAAGCCATGGAATAAATTAGCCGCCAATGCCAATTAAAGGGCGATGGGCAACAATATTCAAATCTGCCCATTGCAGGAAGGGCGGGCACGTCGTGGCCGATAACACCAGGCCTGCCAACTTGTTCAGTCGATTACTGTATGTATTGTATGTAGTTGTGAGTGTAGGCTGTTTGTGTGCTGTTTGTGTAGGGAATTTTTTTTTGTACCGTCTAAGGGCCGGGTTGAGGTTACCCATCCCTGAGTACACTGAGCTAGCCGTGGTTGCCCACCGACTCCAAACAGACGTGTTACTAAAATGGCGCCCAATCTTTTGAAAACCTCACGACCGCGTTAGCCGTGCTCAGTGAGGCGGTTTTCAGCGGTCAGCGTTGAGCGGGAGGTGGTTTTAACAAAAAAAATATAAAATAAAATAAAAATAAAAGATCCGACACGGCGATGCCTCGCGAAGCAGACGGCTACTCTATGGGCCGGTCGAAACCGCGGCTTACAACCGAAAATAGTTTTTTTTGTGTAATTGCGCGGCGTAGGACGACCTTGAGAGTACCCGGAAGCGTTGTTCATCGTGTTTTGAGAATGTCCTGATGTTTTTTTTTGTAGGCCTCAGGTGACTGGTCTGGTCGAAATGGCACAGGACCATTGCACCGAGGATACTAAGATTGTCGAGGTGCCGGTATGTCACTCACTTTTGAAAGAAGTGCAGTTCGCTACTGCAGTTCGCTACTGGGCACAAGAAAAGAAGCGATAATCATGATGTTGACAACGGTCAATCCGAGCAGGGGATAAAAGCACGTAGTAGTCTGTAAATTTTTTTTGTTATTTAGTTATGTGTGTGTTTCTGCCAATTTGGGTGTCGGCGGAGATAACCATCGCGGTAGGGTGACCCGTGATGCAGTTAAATTGTAATCACGCGCCGCATCCTGCCGATGGTTGTCGAGCCGGCAAACAAACTGGACTAGAAACGTGCCAACAGGAGAGATGCTAACTGGGGATCGTCAGCGCGGCTGACGATTAAACCAGTTGACCTCAAATAAATTAGTTTGTGTAATTAAAAGTTTCAGGGTTGATCGCAACGAGTTGGTAAATGACGTAGGTTGGAATGATGGCTGATTCCGGCAAGCGGTGACTCCCCCTTACAATATATGATTGTGTTAGTGTTCGAAATATTGTATTGTTGTTGGTCATTACCTGTTGCCTACTATTCATTATCTATTATTTTCTATCTGTTGTAGTAATATAAACTTTATTATCTATAAACGATCTTTGAAATTAGGCAAACATACATAATTCGAGCCACCTAGATAAATTAAGAGTTAGTAGAGCTACTTATAGCCATGACGGGAAGGGAAAATTCGGGGGCCGACGCCGCCCATTCGTATCCGCTGCGCTCGCGTGCAAACAGTGCCGCACGAGAAGACTCGTGGGAAGAAGGAGGGGCACGAGCAGCGAGGGGCATAAACCTAGCGAGGACGCCAGTAAGGCCATCGGCACCGCTGCCAGGCGACTTGAATCCAGCAGCCATGAACTTCGACACTCTGGCGGAGGAGAGAAACGTCCCGACAGAGCCTCGAGTAGCTATAGAAACAGATATCGCGTCCGCCATTAACGTTGCCCTCTTCCAAGCCCATGAGACGTATCGGCAGTCAACCGAAGCGGGTATTGCGCAAGCATTTAGAGAAGAAATCCGACTGGGGTTCCAGGAAATGATGAAAGCCATCAATGACTTAGTCAGGCCCACCCAAACCGCTAGCCGTAATCAGTTTACGGAAGAAGTGGCTACGGAAGAAGTGGCTAAAGACGGCGTTGGGCCGACTCAGCCGCCTGAACCGCCACGTCAGGGCGCCGTGCCCAAGAAACGTGCGGGCACCATTACAGCTCCTAGGCCACCACCGAAGCCAGAAAGGTCAAACACCTCAAGCGGTCTTAGTGGAGACCCAGCGTGGAATTGGCGCAATACTGGGCCGGACGAGGGAAGACGGGAAAACAGACGGAGCGGGGACTTTAGGCCGGCGACGAATCGAGGGGATCATGGGGACGATCACGGCTACGGAAGTCACAGGCGTCCGACTCTTAGACCACCACCAGGTCCACCTTGGGCAAAAATCGAAAAGTGGGAGGTGTCTTTCGACGGGTCGAATGACCGGGGGATCGGTGGAAGATTTCGTTTTCAAGCTGGAGTATCTCCAAGGGCAATTCCAATGCCCTTGGGACGAAGTGTTACGAAATTTCCACGTGTTACTAACCGGGCGGGCCAGAGATTGGTACTGGCTCCATGTAAGGCAACGTCCGATTACGTCGTGGACCGATCTCCGTGGACCGATCTCCGCAGGGCTCTGTTAGCCAGGTTTAGAGGTAGCTGGGATGATGTAGACCGTATGCAGGAGTTGAGACAGCGCCAACAACTCCCTGGAGAGTCGGTAAACGACTTCATCCAGGCCATGACAACGATGGCATCCCGCTTAGAAGCTCCGCTACCAGAGTCGAGATTAATAAAACTAATAAAAAAGGGCTTGAGGGACTCCATAGGGCGCTACATTTACGCTATGGATGTGTACTCAGTGGACCACCTGCGAGAGGAGTGCAACGAGGTCGAGGCGAGTTTAGGTCTGCGTAGTACTCGAATAGCGTATGGCGCACCCCAGAAATACGCAGGACAGGGGCAAGCCAAACGTCAGCCTCACTGGAAGGTGACCCCCTTGACGAACAGAGAGTACAGCCGGAGGTAGAGGAGATTAGGGCAAAGACGGCCAGCTTGAGACCCGGGTGCTGGAACTGCGGCCAGCCAGGACACGACTGGCGAGACTGCCTCAACGAGCAGCGAAAGATATTCTGCTACCGCTGCGGTAAGCTGCGTAAGCCGGACACTTTCGCGCCGAAATGCCCGGACTGCACGGGAAACGGCAGGGTGAGCGTGACCAGAGTGGGAGAGGCACGTTCACGAATGGGTCCCAGCGAAGCAGTAGGAGTGAAAAACAAAGCGGACTCCAATATAGGGTGCATGCTGACCAAACTGAACATAAGGCACCTACCCTATGAAGAGAGGATAAGGGCGTATAGGGTAGCTAGGAACAGAATTTTCGAAGCGCGGCAGCTGGATGGGATGCGTCTGGTCACTCGCAAAATCAAAAAAGCACGCGAGAGCGATCTCATCCGGCGACGCCTGGTACGAAGGAGAGTAGTCGAGGCCGTCGGAAGAGGTGCAACATCCGATTCGAGAGTGTTCGCTGATGTCAGCATTAAAGGCAAAAATATCGCTGGATTATTGGACACAGGCGCCTCGGTTAGCCTCTTGGGACGCGGCTCGCGCGAGTTTCTATCGGGGAAATCGGATTACCGATTGAACGCTATGTGTCAAGGGTGCGAACAGCTTCGGGTGAGGATGAGGATCGATCCATTATAGGCCGAGTTCAGGTGAAAGTGGCATATAAACATATGGAAAAGGACATGACGTTCTATATTTGCCCATACCTAGAACAGCAGGCTTATTTGGGGATCGATTTCTGGCGCGTTTTCGAACTAGCCCCTGACGTCGTAGGCCCAGTCAAATCCAACGACCCGACAAGGAGAGAGTCCAGCGTAGCCGATGAAATTGCGCACTACACGGACGACAAAGAACCGGTAATAGATGCGGAGGCCTGGGACTTGGGAGAGGAACAGAGAAGTCAGTTGGAGGCGGTGAAGGACGAGTTCCTAGCTTTTGAGAAGGTAGGACTAGGGAAAACTAGTGTAGAGGTACATAAGATCGAGCTGATCGAAGGGACGGCACCGGTGAAAGACCGCCACTATCCGCTATCTCCCGCGATGCAAGAAGTAGTCTGGGGCGAGGTAGACAAGATGTTGGCCTTGGGAGTCATCGAAGTCAGTGATAGTCCGTGGAGTAACCGCACTACAATTGTGCGAAGGCCGGAGGCCGGATAAAAATCGATTCTGCTTGGATGCTCGTAAGCTCAACGCGGTTACCGTCAAAGACGCCTATCCCCTTCCTTGCATTGAGGGTATACTGTCGCGGATCGATCAGACAGTCTACATTTCAAGCGTTGACCTTAAGTTCGCGTTCTGGCAAATTGAATTAGAGGAAGGTAGCAAAGCGTACACGGCCTTTACTGTGCCGGGGCGACCGCTCTATCAATTTGCCATGATGCCTTTCGGGCTGTGTAACGCAGCTCAGAGACTGTGCCGCCTTATGGACAAGGTAATCCCTACCCAGCTTAGATCCAATGTGTTCGTATATCTGGACGATCTTCTGATTATCGCACCAGATTTTGAGACACATCTAAGGTATTTAAGACTGGTGGCGCAGAGTCTGCGGGAGGCGAACTTGACGATCGGGCTGAAAAAATCCAAGTTCTGCTTCAAGAGTCTCAACTATCTCGGGTTTATCATAGGAGGCGGAAACTTGCGTACGGACCCTGACCGCGTAGCAGCGATTCGCCATTCGCCGAATCCCTGAACCCCGATCGGTCAAAGAGGTGCGTAGTTTTTTGGGGACCGCCGGATGGGTACCGCCGGTTCATTAGAAACTTTGCCGAAATAGCGGCACCCCTGACCGAAACCTTGAAAGGCAAAACGAGAGGGAAGTTTAAGCTGAGCGAAGAGGCGGCCGAAGCAGTGCGAGCGTTGAAAGAGGCGCTTACGTCTGCTCCCGTACTGGTCCATGCTGATTTTTCGCGTCGCTTTTACGTACAATGCGATGCATCCCACTTCGGGGTAGGGGCTGTCCTCTTCCAAATAGACGCCGAGGGCAATGAAAGGCCAATAGCGTTCTTCTCCGCCAAGATGGACAAACACCAAGTCAACTACTCGGTGACGGAGAAAGAGTGCCTCGCCGCTGTACTAGCCGTCCAGAAATTCAGGCCGTACATCGAAATGATGCCATTCACGGTAATCACAGATCACGCCAGTCTCAAATGGCTCATGTCATTGCGAGACCTGGACGGCCGCCTAGCGAGATGGTCCTTGCGTCCTTGCGCCTACAACATTTCGACTTCCAGATCGAGCATAGAAAGGGAGCGGACAACGTCGTCGCTGACACCTTGTCACGCAGCGTGGCCGAAATCTCGCTGGAGCTAGAGCAGTTGGTGGGGATGCAGACGGTGGCGTTTGAGGCTGCAGAGTACCAAGAATTGGTGCAAGAGGCAACCAAAAATCGCGATCGTTTGCCAGACCTTCAGGTACAAGACGGACTCCTGTACAAACGGATCGGGTTTGAGAGGCTTGAGGACGAAGTTGAGGGTACGGCCTGGAAATTGTGGGTGCCAGAGTCGCTATGCACGACGCTGATAGAGCAGGCCCATGTGGACGCGAAGGCATCTCATGGAGGCGCAGCGAAAACGCTCCATTTGCTTCGAAGGCAGTTTTACTGGCCCAACATGGCAGTTCACGTCCGCGAATACGTGAGCAGATGTGGGGTTTGCAAGGAAACCAAGGCACCGAATCACCGCATGCAGATCTCGATAGGGCACGAGGTAAAGACGGGACGGCCATTCCGCCATTCCAGAAAATCTACATCGACTTCCTGGGAAAGTATCCGCGGTCGAAGAGGGGTCATGCGTGGATATTCGTAGTCGTCGACCACTTCTCAAAATTTACCTTTCTGAAGGCCATGAGAGACGCCACGGCAGAGAACGTTGTCGAATTCCTCGTGCACGAAGTATTTTTCAAATTCGGCGTCCCAGAGACGATTCATTCGGACAACGGCCGGCAATTTATCTCTAAGAAGTTTGAGACCATGGTCGACGCCTATGGAATATCCCACATGAAGATGGCAGCTTATTCCCCTCAGAGTAACGCGGCGGAACGTGTTAATCGCACCGTGTTAGCAGCGATCCGATCCTACCTAGAGAAAGACCACCGGGAGTGGGACGCCTATCTACCGGAGATAGAAGTCGCAATCCGCAATGCTGTCCATAGCGCAACTGGTGTAACACCGTTCTTTGCCGTCTTTGGCCAGCACATGTATCTAAATGGAGCCAGCTATAAACTAGCGCGGAAATTGCGGTCCCTGGCCGAACACGCGCACGCGATCTCTGATCTGGGGACACAGGACAAAATCCGGTTGGTGCATGAGAAGGTGAAGCAAGCGACAAGCGGGCGCGAAAATTTCACGCGGTACCAGGGCAAGAGGTCTATAGGCGAAACTTCGCTCTGAGCGACTTTAGCAAAGCCTTCAACGCCAAATTCGCTAGAAAATTCCGAAAGTGTCGCATAGTCCGAGCCGTTGGAAACAACGCCTACGAGGTGGAGGACGAGAACGGACGATCACTGGGTGTAGTGCACGCGAAAGACCTCAGGGTGTAGCAGGAAGAAGTGGGTGTGGCCTACGTTGGGCGTTCCGCAGAAGTGGGCAACCGGTCAAACGGAACCGGCAAATGCGCACTGCAATTAGGTCGTTCAGGCCGACGCCTAACTCCAAATTGCCGTGTGGTGTTGCATTTGACCATCGCGCCCCAACGATTATCGGCACCAACGCGACCCTGGGGGGAGGGAAATTTATCGAGAGAAGCGGCCCTGATCATCGCATACTGCCAGGGTCAAACGGTTGGGGTTGGCAGGGCCCTTTTTTTTAAGGTGACCGTATGACTCAGAGAGAGGGAAAGAGAGGCAAAAGTAGAGAGAGGCTCACCACGTTTTTTGGCGGGAAGGCCAATGACCGCGGTGGGCAGCTTAAAACTAGCCAGCTGAGCGACGAGCAAACAAGTGCAGCAGCAAACAAAAGTACTAAGCTGAGGTTATTTCTAACCTTTTCGCCTTCTTCTTTATTTTTTTTAAATTCTTCTCATCCCTTTGTGACTGTGTGTCGGCGTAAGTTTTTGTGAAAAATCAAAGTGACTGTGTATTAATTGTGGTATTTTAAACAGGTGACCAACGGCAGGTCACGCCGCAATTTATATTCCGCCTGAAAAGAGAAGCGAGAATCTATACCCCAGACTGGCCACAATTCATATACCGGCTGCAACGGAGAATTTAATTTCTGTATCATCCTCATCAAAGTTCGCTGAGTGAGTTTGTTCCGGCTGAATCAGGCCCGGCCGAAGCCCGTCGCCACCCCTTTTTTTTGTTTTTTACGGTTACGGCTTATGCGGAGGCCTATATCCAATATTCTATGGCCGATTCCTTGGCCAACACCCAAATAAATAAAAGTACAAATATCGCGTGGCGTGGCGAGACTACAAGAATCACCGTCAAACAGGCCCTCCGAACGCTGCCCCAAAAAAATATATATATATAAAATACAATTGCCGCTGTTGTTTGTTTGCTTTATGTTTAAGTATACCCTATTTCTATATTCTTATTTATGTAATTTAGTAGATTAATTTTTGTGTACACTTATAATTTCATTAATGCTTAAGATTTAAATCCGGACCTCGGATTTTTGCCAATTCAATTGCTCCTTTTTGTTTTTTTTTGAAATCTGCTTCTGGCCCAAGTGCGTGGCAGAAATACCCTCACAATCCCAACTGGGCCCCCCCCTCTATTTTTCATACCTTCGTTAGAGCTCTACTAGGGTAGGATAGGGAGCGCGGTCACACGAGGTGGAGTGTGGTGTCTCTGTAAACACCTAAAATTATTCGGGCATTTAACTATTACATTCCTCATTCCTTTTTTACGTAATTTCTGAACCGTCCAATTGGCAAATATCAATCTCCGCTTAATTTAAAAGTCGCGATTCCTTTTGTTTGAATGCGACCGTTACAGAATAAGCACCGCCATCTAGTGGCCATTGTCTTGTATATAGAATTATTACCTTTAATAAGAATGTTATCAATTAAACGTATTCGAAAGTAAAGTAAGGATGTCTTGTGAGTAAATGTAAGAAAGGGGGGGGTTGCCGAAGCCATGGAATAAATTAGCCGCCAATGCCAATTAAAGGGCGATGGGCAACAATATTCAAATCTGCCCATTGCAGGAAGGGCGGGCACGTCGTGGCCGATAACACCAGGCCTGCCAACTTGTTCAGTCGATTACTGTATGTATTGTATGTAGTTGTGAGTGTAGGCTGTTTGTGTAGGGAATTTTTTTTTGTACCGTCTAAGGGCCGGGTTGAGGTTACCCATCCCTGAGTACACTGAGCTAGCCGTGGTTGCCCACCGACTCCAAACAGACGTGTTACACAGTATATCTTGAGCTCTACTGGTGGTTGCAACATGAAATGGTTTCGCATGAATCTTGCTGACCATACGTGTTTTGCAATTCATATTCGCCGGGAAAACCAGGTTTTCAATGCCGCGCACCATTCCTTTACTCATCAATTCTTTCATACTGCTGATATTCAAGAGGCCGTACCGTTTATGCCACAGGGCACCATCAGCCTTAACCGCCGCAAAACAGTTGTTTTGTTTTCCTCGAAACATATAGAAGTTTCCAACTCTGTTCGCCTTCACAATGCATTCGCCTTTTTGGATTACTTGTGCAAATTCTTGTCCAAAAGTGACGAAACATTTATTCTTTACAGCGCTGCTCATTTTGCCCATTCATTTTGGGCACATAGAGAACATTTTTTAACAGCAGCGTGCATATCTCTGTCTTCAGCTCTAATTCCCCTTTTCCTTCTGTTTTTAGAAAACCGGAAAGCCAGACCAATCATTTCTGTGTGATTATCGAACTTTGTGAATAACTGTTTCTCACAACACATGTGGCTTGTGGCACCACTATCCAAACACCAAATACTCTTTTTTAAATTATCTGCGTCCAACGCATTTAATAGACTGCACTGCTTGTTCTCTCCTTTTGCTGCCTTTTCCACATTTGCGATCTCTCTCTTACACTGAGCCTTCATATGCCCGCGCTCACCACTTTGAATTTGAAACATATTATATTATTGTTTCTCTTCTTTTGCGCTCTCTGCGCGGCCGGCTTGTGAATTGCGGTAAATGCAGTTGCGCATTCCTTTTGATCTTCTGCGTTTCCCTTTCGCTCCCCTTCTCCCTTTAATTTTATACATAGAACGTCAAACGTCGGCAGACTGACGCGCGCCTCTATTGCGACAACAAAATTTTCGAATTGTTCTGGAAGGCTCGACAGTAATACAATTGCGCGCAGTTTATCATACTGACCCAAGGCCATCAAGAAGGCTACGAACTCATTTATGTAACTTGAAATGCTTTGCCTTTGGTCCATGCGCTTGCTTAGCAATTTCTTGTGCAGCTGAACCTTTCGCACAGGTCCACTTGGTTGATGAACACTTTTTAATTTGTTCCATGCATCGGACGATTTTGCGCAATTCTTAATGTATCCCAACTATGAAGTTTTCACACTTAATGTGAACATGGCCAGCGCCTTTTCATCCTTGGCTTGCCAATTCACACCATCGGGAACATTCGTTGGTAGCAGGTCACCAGATGCCACACTCCACAATTCAGCGTGCACCAAAACAGACCGCATTTGAATACACCACGAGTCATAATTTCCCTCAATCCCTTGAAATAAACTTGATCTGCGTATGGTATATACGAACCGAATGAGACCAAGATCAGCTTTCTAGCTTTTGTAGTCTCTGAAATCGACGCGTTCATACACACGGACGGACAGACGGACAGAAATACGGACATGGCTTAATCGACTCGGCTAGTGATGCGGATCAAGAATATATATACTTTATGGGGTCGGAGATGCTTCTGTCCGCCTGTTACATACATTTGCACAAAACCATTATACCCTTTTTTACCCATTTTCAATGGGTTCAGGGTATAAAAAGGAGATAAGAGAACGTCGTCTCGTAACGCTTACATATGTATTTATATGTATGTCAATACATGCGTGCATTGCTAGAGATGACATTCTTCAACAAACTCCACATTCAAAATATATTAATTTTCAAAAATACATTTTTTTTTTATTTTTTATTTGGTCAAAAAAGCATGTACTCCCCCTTGTGAATTTTGGAAAAAAATATCTTTTCAAAATTTAGAATTGCGAGTTTATAGTTTTAATCTATTTTATTTGTTACAATTAGCATACAAAACATAATAAAAAGTGATTTTGGGAGGGTCAAATTTTTTGTCAAAAATAATCTCAAAATCGACAAAGATTTTGACATGTAAAGTTGTCAGATTCCATATCGTCCATATATCAAACCCCCATAACACTGTCAAAAGTGAACCGATTTTCATGTTTGATGACATTTTGATCATGATTTGTCCAATTGATTTTATTTGTCACATGATATATGCGGGGGCGGAAGGGGGCGTGGCTGGCAATGCTTTTACCGATCATCAAAGGAGCTGACCAGTTATCTACCTTCCAAATTTGGTGACAATAGCTTTAAAACTGTTTGTGATATAGATATTCACGTTTGGTGGGGGTGGGTGTGGGAGTGGGGGTACTGGCCGCAAATATTTTTCTGTGAATTCTTGGGGAGATTCCCAGTAATATAATATCGCAAATTTGGTGACTCTAGTTCATAAACTGTGGGAGATATAGCCATTTACAATTTTTTAGGACGGGGGCGCTGGGGGTGTTCTAGTGGAAGTGGATGGGATATCGAGCGTGCAATCTTTGGGGACGGTCACCAGTTATCTACATACCAAATTTGGTGGCACTATCTTAAAAATTTAGGGATATATACACGTTTTATCGATTTGCGATTTGAGGTGTATCGACATGGTATCGTATTGCCAGCCTTCCAGTGAGCGTGGCACAAAATCTTAGCACTTTGTCTGAAAAGGGTAACTACAAGTATATATCCAAAGTTTCAAGTCTCTATCTTCAATAGCGCCGAAAATGATGGAGATGGAGCGGATAACGGACAATACACTGACCCAATATACTAGTTTCACTTCGTGAAGGAGTATAAAAATATTAGGAGTGATTTACCTCTTTCATTGGTGTCTAGACTGCCACTCGGCGGGCACTGCTCAATCGGCTGCCTATTCCTACGGCTTGCACGCCAAGGTCTTACTCAACTCTTCGGCGTTTACTGTCTTCAGGGTTGCCGCTTCTTAAGTCGTAGGTAGATTGATGTCAGACATTCGTAGCGGACATTCGGGCTGACATCGACCCCTAACGTTTTTTACCTGTCACCAGACCCCTCAAATAAAGGGTCCGTCAATCTTTGGCGAATATCACCAACAATCTACACCAAACTATCGACCTTTTATGAAATCTATGTATCGACACGTTAACAATTTGCTAGGCTCCCAGTAAGAGTGGCACAAAATCGTAACCATTTGCCTGAAGCAGAAAAATATCATTATATTATTTAAGTTTCAAATCTCTATCTTCAATATTTGCGTTCCTCCGGCAGAACCCAATATACTTGTTTCATTTCGTGATCGATTTTAAAAATAACAATAAACTAAAAGCCGCATCTTTGGATCATGACAAGTTGCAAAAGTTGAGGTTCCTAACTCCTTCCTTTTAGGCTCTGACCACCAATCAGTCACACCACAGCTTTATAAATATTATTTTAAATTAATTTATGGCTACCAAATTATATTTGCTGTGCTACTGCTGAACTCTTGCTATATATAACAAAAGGAATGTTCGGACTTCAGCTGTTTGCTGCTGTTTTTATACTAGGAGAAGAATATAAAGTAATCGAAGGATTCCGCCAAAACATGTGTTTTATTACTGTAATTTTTGTTTTAGAAATTTAACGTAAAATTAAATGGATTTAAAAGTGCTTATGTGTGTACTTAAAACGTTTTATTTAATATTGGTAACAAGTTTGCATCATACTATATTTAGATCAACCAAATAGGATCGGATATATTTCTGTGGCGCAGGTGTACAGGTGTTTTATTAATCTTAAAGAACATTGACATGGATACAGACGTTATCGTATTCTTTGATATGTAGGTTGTTAGTTATTATGTATATATAAATGTACATATATTATATATAACATTTTAAGTACCTACATATTCGTTTATCGCAGTGATAATATAACATATTTCTGCTATTATTTATTTATTTATTTCATGTATGGCTTAGTTAGTAAGATTTAGTGAAATTGTAGCTCACAATAAAGTATATAATATAATCTACAAATATATAAGTATTTTCTATATAGACGCTAAAATCATTCAGAGTTTGCAATTCGTTTATTTTTTGTTGTGTTGTTGGTTAAAATCGGTGTATAAAATTGTGTAGTGTTTGCATTTTATTTGCTTCACTTGCTTATTTAAATACATAACATACTTATGAAACATGAAACAATTGTGGACATCAAATCCGCTCTGAAATCAACATCACACATCGTTACCCTAAGTACAAATTCAATTATGCTATGTGTATTCAAATCTTGTGTACATATTGTATATCAAACGAATGTAATTTACCATTAGTTTCTACAAAAAATATTTTTCATGCTAAGGCAACTTTCAACATCGATATGGTATAGTTATGTTTGGTGTTCTTATCGGTTCAATTATTAGATTAACACTTCAAATTTGATTGCTTCTTTGCGAAAGCATATACATACATTATATATATATGTATATATATATATATATATATGTATTAATTTACATATACTATGCATAAATGTTATTACATGATATGTATGTGAAATGGAAATTGAGCTGACAAAGTAAAAGCTAAAACTGTCCTAATGAGCGACTTTCTAAGTTTCTTTGCGATCAAAAAGGTCATTTTTTAGGATTGATTTAATAAGTTTGGTATGATTATGGCGACAACATTGCGTAGTTGTGTATGTAAATGTATTACTTATTAAAATGCCAGAGCCAAAAGAGTCATCAGCATCTTGATGTTGTTTAATCAGCCAATGGTCCCCATTGTGGACACACAGCTGCTGCTAATTAATGGCTCCCGCGAGTTGACGGATGTGTTGGATGGATCTATGGATAACGTAAACTCTGTTGATGCCTCCACCGAATCGTGCTGACTCTGTGTTTGCTCATGGCGCCGTGGTTTAACAAGCTGAGTGGGATCCTTGCGGGGAACGCCGCCTTCGACAGTGGCTGCTGGATAGCTGGATACGCGTTTAAGGGTCTGTTTCACAAAGAAGAACAAAGAATTAATATTATCTCCGAAGTGGGTAGAGAAAATAAGCAACCTTGTCAGTCAGCAGGTCCGCAGCATTAGCAGCAGCAATAGATTCAGTAACGGGGCAAATGTTTTTACTCGAAGAGAATTTTTTGCGTTTGCGCTTAAGAGCAGCGATGGCGGTTAAACCTGAAAATAACTCCAATGTGGTTACACTGTGCAAAGGTTGAGGTTCATTTAATTGAACCCACCCGTCGTCGTGTGAAAGAAGTGTGCGCCTACGCCTACATATCCGTGACCCGTCGTACTGGCGCTGCAAAGCGCGGGGGGTTGTGGAAGCGGTGCGCTTCCTGATGGCTCCTCTCCATGATATCCGTAACTATGCTGCGGCGAGTTCTGCGCATATGTTACTCGCACTTGGCCATGCACAGGCGTCGCATTTTGCGAAGAATTGCACATGGAGTCCTCGGACTTAGAACGTCCCAGCATTTTGCTCATGTTGCCCACCTTAGCGGCCTCGATAAGTGTGCCTAAAGGGAACGGTGAGATCCTTGGTGCATGCCAAACAATTTATGAGTAGCCTTACCCCAACGTTTTTTGTGCCCCGCTATACGTTTGTTGTATTTCAATGTGGATTTATTGTACTTTGTGGCGGCAGGCGAAGTCGGCACAGCTGCTGAGCTCAGCGTAGGCGTTGGCGGTGACTCGGATTCCACTAAGCCCGCAGTTGTGTTCTGACGTCTGTGGATGAAGTTGGGCGTAAAGAGGGTAGAAAGCGTTGAACTAAGAATCTCGTGTTGGTTATCGTAGTTGTCCAGTGATGTGGAAAACTCGGCCACTGGCGCTAGCGATCCCGTCGAACCTGGTGGCGCGATATTAAAACCTTTCATGAGACGACGCTCCTTCTGGCGATTTTTTTTGCCGCCGCCACCTAACGTCGGTGTCAAGGGATTAGCTGGTCTTCGACTGGTTGATCTTATGAGCTCACCTCCACCTTGACCTGCCGTAACATTTGTGTCCATGCCGCTGTTCTTGAGTATTTCCACGAGCTCACAGCGAAAGGCAGATATGTCCTGTTTAATCTCATTTACATCGTCTTCCGTAACTCCCTGAGATTCCGCTTTGCGCTGCTCAACGGTCACATAGCGACGAACCAGATTCCGCATGATCTGCTGATACTTGAAATCCCTATCATTGGCCTGTTGTGCTTTGCGCTATGCAGGATAGAGTTACAAAATTTAAAGGCAGCACGCGGGCTTCATGTAGAAAATATGCACTTACGCGTATTGTCTTAAGATGTTCACGGCGGGCGGCGGAGGAGCCGCTGCAAAAGACGCGACGCATCCACTTACAGGCATACCATATCGACTTGGGTGTGGGAATTATATTGAATGGAGGCGGGCAGGTGCCTCCTTCCTCAAAGTAACTGATCCAAAGCTTTGACCGGGCGAATTTCCACTCAACATCAGCACGTTCCTAAGTGAAAAACAAATAATTATCGCACATGGGCTATCTCCGATGTTAAGGTTCCCCACCGAGATAAGTTGATACGAGTGATTCATCATGGCAATCAGCAGATTAAGTAACACAACTATGTTGATTACTGAATAGGTACCGAACATTAGCATGCCCCAAAAACGTGTAAATATTTTAATGCCATCCAGCTCAAAGCTGTCTAGATCAATAAGTCCAAAGACAGCCCAAAATAAAGTCTGCGTGGTTTCAAAAAGACTGCGGAAAATAATTTAAAAAACAAATTGTTTAAATGACGTATTCAAACTGAATGTAATCAGGTCTTCACACTGACTTTGAGAACCGACGCCAGACAATGCAAGCATTCGGATCGTTTGTGCCGTTCATGTTGAGAAGTAGACTGGGCGACACCTCTGGACAGCGCTTCTTCTCGAGATCAGCGTAGTACCTGAAGGAGCAGAAACCGAAATTTAACAAGAAAAACAATAACTGATTGTAATTTGTGGCACCCACCAGAGAAGTTGATTAAGGCCGCTGCCGAAAGCAAAGAGTACCAAGACGTACAAAAAGAAAAACTTCATTATGTCCATGACCATGCGCGACAGAGACACTTGCAGTGGCCCCAAGTGTGGGTTCACCGAGAAGATGTACACCAGCTTGAGGCTACTGAAAATATTTGCCGCGCTAAAAAGGCCCTCCGAAATAAGCATTGGATCCCAGGTGTCCCAACGCTCCCTCGGCAGGTCTGTGGCCTGTGAATTAAAGATCATCTCCTTTTGCACCTGCACACAAATTTTATTATACCTATTGTATTAGGTAGACAGGATGAGTGTTTGGTGTACTGCACCTGGAAAAAGGAAACAACCCGTAGAGCTACTGTGGCGACGTACAGCGAGTTGGTCACAAAATCGATGACATTCCACATATCATTTAGATACTCCTGCAGTCCCACGTCCCACAGTTGCTTAACCTCACTCCAAATCAGGCCGCTAACCCAGGCGAGAATAAGCCACTCAATGAACGTGGGCTTAGCCCCACGTTTGGTGGGCAGCAGCTCCTCCGCCTGATTAAGCATGTTGGTTGCCTCTGTCCAGAACCAGCTGCCAATAAATGTTTCAATGCGCTGGGATGCCAACATGAGCAGAAACAAAAATGTGAAATAGGAGGCGCTATGGCAAATAAACTTTATGAAAGGCTTTCGCATAGTCTGACCAATGCTAGAATACGGTGCCAATATGTAGGCCAGTGAGAATATAGGAAACAGGATGCCAATGCGAATTATATCCAACGCTTGCAGTGCCATATTTTTACGTCGGAAGCCCGGCAAACCTTCATACCAAATGCTAGCCAGCAACTGCTGGACATTAGAATGAGCAACAAACTGAACGAAAAACAAGGAGACCAGTCTTAAAGGGCATAAGTCAATTAAAAAGTATACAACCTTTTTTGACGCAGCTTAATAGCTAGTTTAAGGCGATTCAGATGCATGCGTTCGCCGTGCTCGTAGACCGGGCCAGTGGGATCGTGGTTCAGCAGGATCTCCAGCTCGTGAGAGGTGCGTGTGTGGTCTAAAAGAGCGGTGGCAAAGTCCTGGCACTGTTTTCGTAGCTCCTGATACTCATTCTAAAGTAAAGTACATTAGCTGTCTGCTAAACTCGTATATCTAGGGTACCTTAAATTCATGCTCAAGGAAGCTCAAGCGCCGTAGTTCCCAGGACAGCTCGAAGGCGGTAAGAATAGGGTCCTTCGAGGACAGTGCTATTAGACTAGGACTGGCAAGCGCACGATATGCATTGATGCGAGATCGCGAGTGCCTTAGAGAGTCCTCCTGTCGTGACTGGACGCACTCATCACAGCCACAGCGCACATCGTGAGGCATAGGAAGGACTGCACCTCGATCTAGTAGGATTTTGATGATCTCGTAGTTGTCCCGATGTGCAGCTAATATAAGCGGTGTTATGTCGGGAGTAAATGTTGAGGTTTCCTCCGATGTGGATTCCCAACTCTATGCACCATTAAGCAAGATTATTAATATTTTGTGGTAATAAAAGAACAGTTTTTAATACCATACATACATGATTTCCCTCATTCTGAAAGGTGACATTTTCATGGTCCAGTAGAACCTCAACAGCCTCCACAAACTCCTCGGAAATGGAGTGCAATAGTGCATCCTTTGTATCGACATTATAGTTGATTAGCAACTCGACCATTTCCAAATTCTCATTATCAATGGCCATAAGTAGGGCGGTCCGACCCAATGGATCTACGCAGTTTACATTAATGTATTCAGTATCCTGGGCTTTCTGCAGCATTCTTCGTGTGCCCGCCATGTCACCCCTCTCCACGGCTAGAAGAAACTTCTTCTCCTCCAACGTTAGCTGACGTATCTCTTGATGTGGCCGGATAGTGTTTTCCTCCTCCATCATTCCGTGTATGCTATGGCGCTATATTTGAATCGCTTTTAGTTTATATGCATCCTTGATCGTGAGCTTACTAACCTTCACACGCCTGGCTGGTTCAATTTGGACGGCTATGTGGCCACTTCCGCTGCTCTCGCTACCAAACTTCTTGTCACCAACATCTGCACTATCAGCACCATTCTTGATCTTATTTAGTATTGGCGCTAGGACGGATTTTCTGCGCGCTGGGCTAATAAAGTGCAGCTTTTTTCCTTCGTCTGTAAAACAAAAAATATTGTCATGCTTTAAAACTCAATTGCAGTTTCCAAGCTGATTTAGACAATCAAAAACAAGTGAGAACGGTCTGTTCGGAAGTGCCCAACATATAAAATTCACACATGCACAAACATACGTACACATTACTTAGTGGCTGCGCTTAGCTCCCATTATGAAAGCTAAAGCCTTGAATAACTTCTAAAGTACATTTTTAGAACTTAATAAAAGCGTGCAAATGTAAGTAAACCCCTATTTGCATGTTTATACCCTGAATCCATTAAAAATGGGTAAGGAAGGGTAAAATGACGACTACAGCGAACTCGGAAACAACAAACTTGAACTTTTTATTTTAAATTTTTCAAGTAAATTCCCAGAATGAGTTTTTAATTTTTGCGATAACTTGCGCTGTTTTATTAACATCGATCAAATTCGATTTGGTTTATTGGCTAGAAGCTTCTTACATGAGTAGCTCCTTTTTTCATTCGGATATTATTGCTTTTTCTGAGACTTGGCTTAACTCTACTATATCTGACTGTGAAGTGTTTGCAAACAACTTTACAGTTTATAGACAGGACCGACCAACTCGCCGAGGTGGTGGGGTATTAATTGCGGTTAAAGCCTCACTTCAGTCTGAACTTTTCTATTTTACCACGCCTACTGATGCAGAGATTGTATGTTTAAAAATAACTCTGCCATCTTGCGCTGTATTTGTCACTTGCTCCTATATTCCTCCTTCTTCTAATATTGAGGTTTATATTCAGCACCTTACTTGCATTAAGGAGGTTTCTTCCCATGTGCGCGATAATGACATATTTGTTGTGTTAGGTGACTTTAATATACCGAACATCTCTTGGTCATTATGCACATCATCAAAGTATCTTGTGCCTTCAGCCCATCATGAATTTTTAGATGGTATGCTTGACCTTTCTTTATTTCAGATCAGTTCTATTACGAATCAATTGGATAGAACACTTGATGTTGCGGAGTAAGAAAAATTTGAAAATAACTGCCACCCGGACATGCCAACCCAATCCCTGACCTATTATTGTTTAACACTGCTTTAAAACTCATATCGATATATTATCGAACCGAAAACCGACATTGGCGCGATCAGCAGAATTGTGCAGAAATCGTACGGCTCAACACGTTAAAATAAACTCCGCCATCCGCCATCCGCCATCCAACCACCTCCCTCTGGCCTACGCGCTAAAACTAATGTAGAAACAATAAGAATAAAGTTAATATTATAACGAGCGAGTTGGCGTGTTGTATTTTTGTGTTGTGCTTCTGGACTTGCCAGAACAATCTTTATTTTAACTGACTGCGTGCGATTTGGAACTTCGTAATTTCACACATACATAGATAGACATTGTGAAATTGA
The DNA here is from genome assembly GCA_035043915.1 of Drosophila paramelanica. Taxonomy (NCBI): domain Eukaryota; kingdom Metazoa; phylum Arthropoda; class Insecta; order Diptera; family Drosophilidae; genus Drosophila; species Drosophila paramelanica. The sequence continues at coordinate 323,461 of JAWNMO010000416.1, forward strand.
CTTGTCTATACATGCATACACGGGTATGCGTGCACTGGTGTTGAAAATATCGAAGTAAAGAAGTAATTCAATGGAATTGCGAAATAGGAAGAAGCTGAACCTGATATCTAGCTCATCTACTCCAGTTAAAGCAGACGAAATGGAATCTGAAGATGAATTGGAGTTAAATGAGACCATTGTCGACAAAATGGCAGGAAATTCAAATGAGAAACTCCTGCAGAGTATAATGGAACAAATTAACAATTTGTCGTCACAAACAGAGAGAGTTCTTACTGTATCGAATGAATTATTTATCCGTGTAAGTAAATTGGAAGATCAGTCGAATAATGAACACATATCCACACAGGGTGGTACTGGCGTTGCTACAGCCGGTAGTGACGCGTATGGTGCTTATGGACGCACTGCCAATTTGACCACACAGGGTGGTACAGGCGTTGCTACAGTCGGTAGTGACACGCAAGGCGCTTGTTGGAGCACAATGAGGATGACCACACAGGGTGGTACAGGTGTTGCTACAGCCAGCAACGCACTAGGCGTATTTGGACGAACGGCGGAAGCTGAAGCACATGAGTTTCGTATCGCTGATCGCGTCGGTATGTATGAGCAAAATAGTGTTATGGGACAAGGTTCTATGGGCAATGGCCATGTCCAGGGTGGCGAAAGAGTTTTTGAGAATAGAGAAACAACAAGCAGCAATCCCTTACATATGCAACGGTATCAATACCCCGTAAATTAATAGATTTACCAGAATTTAACGGAAATGCCGAGGAGTGGCCTGTATTTTATACCATGTTTACGGAATCAACAGCTGCCTTTGGGTACACAGACTTAGAAAACTTATTGAGACTACAAAAGAGCCTCAGGGGAGAAGCAAAGAATGAGGTGAAAGCCTTGCTTATTAATCCAGTCAATGTAGGTCATATAATGAATCGACTACAATTCAGGTACGGGCGACCAGAACTTTTAATAAAAAGCCAGATGGAAATGGTAAATGACTTGTCACCTGTCTCCGAGAGTAACTTAGAGAAAATAATTCCGTTTGCTTCTAAAATAGAGAACCTGGTTATATATTTAAAATCCGCAGGGGCCACACAATATTTGCAAAACCCAACAATGATGGAACAACTAGCTGGGAAACTACCTTTAACAAAGCGCATGCAATGGATGGAGTATGCGACAAATATTCTGCCATATCCCGATTTAAGACATTTCAGTTCCTGGCTCAGCGATAATGCTAAAAGTGTAGCAAGGGCTACATTGATGACGCCGAGACAGCAAGCAAAAGGTGAGCAACGCCCACATCAGAGGACGGTGATGCAGACTACCAAAGGGATTGGTAATCAAAGGAACATTAATACGTTGTGCTATAAATGTAAAGGAGAGCATCACCTGGTCAATTGCGAAGCATACACCAATGCTAAGGTAAAGGACAAATGGTCATTAATCAAAGAGCTTGGGCTCTGTTTCGGATGTCTGCAGAGAGGTCATACGTTGGCATCTTGTAAATTTCAACGGGAATGCAAAATAAATGGGTGTTCCAAAAATCATCATAGAACATTACATCAAGATCCCAACTAGGATAGACAAAAAAACGATGATGAAAACTCAAGCGAAGCAACAGTAAATACGATTAAGTCGTGTAGTTCAAAACTGTTCTTTAAAGTGTTGCCGATAGATATAAATAATGAGCTCATTTGCATTTATTGATGAGGGCTCGTCAGTAACGTTGATTAACGAAAGACTGGCTTACAAAGTAGGAATTGATGTCAACAAATCAAAACTTACGCTAAACTGGATAGGAAAGCATACAACAGATGTTATGTCCATGGAGTGTGAACTCAAAATTCGAGCGCAGGACGCTAACAGTAAATGGCTTCGCATAAATGGCAACACAGTACCGGATCTACAGCTACCAATACAATCGGTCGACATAGCAAAACTAAAGGAAAGGTTTAAGAGCTTAAAAAACGTGCCAGTAAAGGGATATACAGATGTTGAGCCAATGATATTGATTGGCCTCAACAATTTCCACTTAGTGACGACTACTAAAAGTATTGTTTTAAGCGACAATTTGGTAGCTACTAAATCAGCATTGGGCTGGTATATTTATGGCGCAATTAAAGCGCCGCAGAAGACTGCACCGTTCCTATCAGTCGTGCTACACAACACAATCGCATCGGATTTAGATACGGATATGCACAAAATGATGACAGACTATTTTACGACAGAAAGCTTTGGCGTTAAAGTCGATGCAAAGCAATTGGAGGCAGCAGACATAACCAGAGCAAGAAGCATTTTAAAGGACACAACGAAAAAATTGGATGGGTCATATGAAACAGGGCTACTTTGGGCTGAAGATATTGTGCACCTGCCTGATAGTTACAACATGCCTGTCAAGAGGCTACATGCAGTGGAAAAGAGGATGCGTAGCAACGGTACAATGGAAGAGTATAATCAAGCAGTAATGGATTTCGTAAGGAAGGGATACGCTGTAGAGCTGTCTAAGGAAGAGGCCTCAGTGGTTAGCCCTAAAACATGGTATCTGCCGCATTTTGGGGTACACAACATAAATAAACCCAAAAAGATGCGCTTGGTGTTCGATGCTGCAGCCGCGATAGATGGTGTTTCCTTAAATACGAAGTTATTAAAGGGACCAGATGAAAATCCGCCATTAACACAAATCCTGTTCCAATTTCGCCAAAGAAAAGTAGCGGTATGTGCTGACATAAAAGAGATGTTCCTGCAAGTGAAAATTAGAGAAGCTGATCAAGAAGCTCTCCGATTCTTATGGAGGCACGGGAATACGGATGCACCCATATCAATATACAAAATGAAAGTAATGATATTTGGAGCTGCTTGTTCCCCTAGCTGTGCACAATATGTTAAAAATGTAAATGCCAAAAACGCCACAAAATTCAGGGAGAAAGTTATAGATGCTATTGAGTCGAAACATTATGTGGATGATTTCGTTGCAAGCTTCGATGCTGAAAAGGAGGCGTATGAAATAAGTAATGAAGTCAAAAGGGTTCATAAGATGGCAAATTTCGAATTAAGGGGATTCGTATCAAACTCAAGAATTGTACGAGAAAATCTACACAGTAATAAAGACGACATTTCAACAGAAACAGTCAAATTGGACTGTGATAAAGTTGATAAAATCCTTGGTATGCATTGGGATTACGAACATGACGTGTTTATATTCGATCTAAAATTAAATCGAGTAGACAAAGACATTGTGAAAGGCATTAGATGTCCAACCAAGCGTCAACTTCTTAGTTTGGTCATGTCAGTGTATGATCCTTTTGGAATGTTGGCAGACCTCATGATACATGGCAAGGTCTTGGTTCAAGATGTATGGCGTACGGGAATCAATTGGAATGATTTACTACCAGAGCATTTATTTAGACGTTTCAAGCAATGGATTTTACAGTTGGAAAGCGTGAAGCATTTTAAGATAGATAGATGCTATTCGCCGAATATGTTTGATCCAAACGTGAAAATAGAGTTACATGTTTTTGTCGATGCTAGTGAGTCGGCCTTTGCTGCCGTAGCCTATTGGAGAATAGATTACAATGGTCTCATTAAAGTCAAGTTCATTGCAGGAAAGACTAAATGTGCACCCTTAAAAATGTTGTCTGTGCCACGACTTGAGCTGCAGGCAGCTGTGCTTGGCACTCGTCTAAAAAATACAATTCTAGCATGTCACAATATAACGGTACAAAGCTTTACATTGTGGTCTGATTCGTACACTGTTATTTCATGGATACACTCAGATCATCGTCAGTACAAACAATTCATTGCTCATCGGATCAGCGAAATTTTGGAAACGACTGAGGAAAACGACTGGCGTTGGATACCAACTGATTTAAACGCTGCAGACAAGGCTACAAAGGCACACAAGAGTATTAAGTATGTGGCGGGAAACGTTTGGACAACTGGACCAGAATTTTTATTAAATGATAAACAGTTTTGGCCAGTCACAGATTTGACAAAAGACTGCGACAAATCTACAGAGCGAAAGAAAACAGTACTGGCCGTGACGTTAGACCAAGTAATTGACATGGGACGCTTTTCTAAGTACCTACATTTAAAACGCACCATGGGATGGGTAGTTCGGTTTATAAAACAGATCAGTCATAAAAATGATTTAAGGATGCATGGACAACTTACAGTTGAGGAATTGCGACTAGCAGAAAACATATTGTGTAAGTTAGCACAAAAGCAGGCATTTGGACAAGACATAAACTATTTAAAAGAACAACGAACTATCTCAAAAAGCAGTCCGCTCTACGCCCTATGTCCCAAGTTAAACGATAACGGCGTCTTAATAGTGAGTGGAAGACTCAATTATGCAATGGCGCTACCTGAAAGCGCACGTAGTCCCATTATTCTACCAAATAGACATACATTAACTAGTCTGATCGTCAAGTGGCATCATGAAGTGTATCGCCATCAGAATGACGAACTTATAGTAAATGAGATAAGGCAGAAATTCTGGATAATAAACTTGCGATCTACTGCAAAAACAAAAGAGCTAGCCCAAAACCAACGCTAATGGGGCAATTACCAAAAGATCGAGTGACACCATATCAACGGCCATTTTCTTACGTTGGCGTAGACTACTTTGGGCCAGTCATGGTAACGATTGGGCGACGCCAAGAAAAAAGATGGGTTGCTTTGTTTACATGCCTAACAATAAGGGCAATTCATCTAGAATTAGCAGTGGATTTGTCAACTGATGCGTGTATACTCTGCATAAGAAACTTTGTCAACGGACGAGGAATTCCAATCAGAATTAGATCAGATATGGGAACTAACTTTATTGGAGCCGATAATGAGATGAAAAAGACAAAGGACTTGTTCGATTGGGACTACATTAAAACGGAAATGGCAAACAAAGGCATCGAGTGGGAATTCAATTGTCCGTCTAACCCAAGTTCAGGAGGCTGTTGGGAGCGCCTTGTCAGATCTACAAAACGCGTACTGTCAGTTACACTCAGGCAACAAGCCCCCCAAGTAGAGACACTGAGAAGTCTCCTAATCGAAGCTGAAAATATAATAAACAGTCGTCCTTTAACACATGTACCAGTCGATATTGATGACCCGGATCCCTTGACCCCAAACCACTTTTTATTGGGATCAACAAATTCAACACAGACTCCAGGAGACGGAAGCAATTTTAGTTATAGAAAACAATATCGAATTGCCAAGCAACTTAAAGACAACTTCTGGCGGCGCTGGATTAGAGAGTATTTACCAACTCTAACTCGACGCACTAAATGGTTCGCTGTTACAAAGCCAATAAACATAGGTGACTTGGTCATCATATGTGATGAAAACCAACCAAGAGGAAACTGGAAAAAGGGAATAATAACAAAAACATTGCCTGGAAAAGATTGTAGTAGACGACCGTTACAAAGATTTCATTAAAACGCACAGCATAGACTCGCACTTCTGCTTTATTCTACTGCTCGACTTAGACTGAATTGATGTTGCTTACAAGCTTACGTACTACATGTGAGTGTGAGCGAGACAAGTTGTGTTCGCACTTGTCGAGTTCTTTTAACGAATATAATAGTATAATGAACTTGGGATAAAGGGATATCACAGAACAGCCGTGAGTATGCTTATTAATGTGTGTATGCACTATCGAATATGCGTCTGTCCTACTACAACTCGGCCATCCTGCGATCTAGATCCCCTGATCCTAGTTTACAATGGATAATAACTGGTTTGTTTGTCTTAAATTTAACAAAACAATTTTTTTTTTTTTTTTTGTACAGTAATTTACAATTGGTATTCTTATTTACAAGTTTGTCCAAAAGGTCATCGATTAATGGTAATGGATAATTATCTTTGACTAACACCTTGTTAAGTTTTCGGAAATCAATGCATAATCGTAGGTCACCCGTTTTTTTCTTCACTAACACTATGGGCGAGGCATATTCAGAATCGCTATTCTGTATTATTCCGCTCTCCAAGTACTCATCTAACATTTTCTGGAGCTTGTCCTTTTCTGTATACGACAGTCGTCTAGGTGAACAGCTAAAAGGTTTATAATTTTCTAATGAAATTTTCATCTCACATTTAACTAGTGGATCCGTTGGTCTTTTTGCATTTACGTATGTTTTTTCGAACATTTCAATAAATTTACACTTCATCTCATAGTTTATATCATTGCCGCAATTGTAATCTGGAAATTGGTTATCCACCACATTAATGTTAAGCATGTCTTTGTCGAAGTTGTCTTCTCGTGTATCCCTTAGATCACAGCTATTCTCAGTGTTTGTCAACATAATGTCTCTACCATAAAGTCGCTTAACCTCATTAATTTCTTTGCCATCGGTTTTCTTATTAGAATTAGGCTCAATAACAGTCTGACTTAACAATTTCCCACTGACATTCTTATTACCTGAACATTGCTCACTAACAGTTGAATCTCCTAATAATTGCTCACTAACAGTTGAATTTCTTATTACTTTCTCAATAACAGTTGGCTCTTCTAATAATTGCTCACTAACAGTTGAATTTCTTAATACTTTCTCAATAACAGTTGGCTCTTCTAATAATTGCTCACTAACAGTTGAATTTCTTAATAATTGTCCAATATAACCTTCATAACTCATCTTATTGATTTCCCTAAAATCACTGCATTTCATCTTTCTGTCCGTGTTCTCATGTGACTGTTTTACAAGAAACATCCAGCTCGTATATTTGCGCTATGTTGTTCAGCTGATTCACCCAAATGCGCGCACAACTCTTTCCATCGTATTCGGTTGTCGCTTCTTTTGCGAAACTCATAGACGCAGCTGATCCGTTTTTCGCTGTTCTTATGTTCAGGTCTCCTTCGCTTGTTTGTTGGTCTTCTTTGCCTACAGCGTTAGCAATGTCAATGTTGTCGTCTCTTTCTTCAGTTTCGCTGTTGGCAACGCCGTTTTCGTCGTTTGTGTCGCTTGAAACTACATTGTTGCTTGCGACGACATTTGCAGCTTGTTGTTGCTGAACATGTTGCAGCAACCTTTTGTTCGCGTTCACTTCTGTCTGCAACTTTTCTATGACCTTCAAAAATTCGAGCATTTGTAGTTGGCTTGCCGTTTGATGGTGCGACAATACGGCGCCGCTTTGGTCAATTTGCGCAGTCTGCTGCACCGCGCTTTCGAAATTTGCTTGTAGTTGTTCGCTTATCATACTTAAACTATTATGTCTTGGACGTAATCCTTGGGTTTCAGGCTGCACGATCGGTGATTCATCTTCATCGTCAAGATCTGGAGGATCGCCACGCAGGTTTGGTGGAATTTTGATGAGTCGAGCTATTAGTTCTGTCTGTCTGACTGTTTTAGCACAGCTAACCACTTCTTTAACTGGCTGACCGAAAAAAAATTTAAGTCATTTCTGTCCATGTTGGCTGTGTCTTTATCCCACTTCTGATATTGTAGTAGACGACCGTTACAAAGATTTCATTAAAACGCACAGCATAGACTCGCACTTCTGCTTTATTCTACTGCTCGACTTAGACTGAATTGATGTTGCTTACAAGCTTACGTACTACATGTGAGTGTGAGCGAGACAAGTTGTGTTCGCACTTGTCGAGTTCTTTTAACGAATATAATAGTATAATGAACTTGGGATAAAGGGATATCACAGAACAGCCGTGAGTATGCTTATTAATGTGTGTATGCACTATCGAATATGCGTCTGTCCTACTACAAGATGGACATGTAAGAATAGCTGAGGTGCGAACAACAACAGGAATATTGAAAAGACCAGTATCAAAGCTGGCAGTTCTAGACGTATTAGGTAAAACTCCTGGGTAGTTTTACGGTGGGCGGGAAGTTGCGGAGTAAGAAAAATTTGAAAATAACTGCCACCCGGACATGCCAACCCAGTCCCTGACCTATTATTGTTTAACACTGCTTTAAAACTCATATCGATATATTATCGAACCGAAAACCGACATTGGCGCGATCAGCAGAATTGTGCAGAAATCGTACGGCTCAACACGTTAAAATAAACTCCGCCATCCGCCATCCGCCATCCAACCACCTCCCTCTGGCCTACGCGCTAAAACTAATGTAGAAACAATAAGAATAAAGTTAATATTATAACGAGCGAGTTGGCGTGTTGTATTTTTGTGTTGTGCTTCTGGACTTGCCAGAACACTTGATCTTATCTTTATTAATGATCATCTTATTGCTGATGTATCTAGATCATCCCCTCTATCTGTCCCTGAGGATATTTATCCCTGAGGATATTTATCATCCTACACTTACATTCGACAAGGCCTAATATGCCCCGACGTTGCTTTCGTAAAGGAAACTTTACATTGCTTAATAATCTTATTCTTTCAACCGATTAGTCTTTTCTATATAACGCGGTTGATATGGATAGGGCTATTAATTTCTTTTATACAACATTAGACTCACTTATGTGTGTATTCCTAAATACATCCCTTTCCCTGATTCATTTAAGCCTCCCTTTTTAAGTTAAGCAAACTTAAAAAATATTAAATCTAAGTGTTTTAAAAAGTTTAAAAAGGCTGGTTCGATAGTTGACTTGTCAAAATATTCCATAGCCAAATCAAACTTTTTTATTTACAATTCACAGTGCTATGATAATTATCTAGCTCGGTGCAAAAGGCAATTCGCTCGTAATCCTAAACTTTTTTACAGTTTTGTGAACTCGAAGCGTAAATCTTCTGCTCTGCCTTCCTCATTTTTTCTTGGGATAGAAAAAGCATGTGATGATTCTGTGGCTTCCGATCTTTTTGCTAAGTTCTTCCAATCAACTTATTCCTCTGTCTCCCCTTCTAATATATATCCTTATAACCTTGTTTCTTCTAATTCTATCTTTGCGCCTATCATTTCTCATACCTCTCTTCTTGCTGCTATTAATTCTCTAAAAAATTCCTACTCTCCTGGGCCGGACAACATCCCTAGTTGTCTGATCAAAGAGTGTAGTGCTTCCCTTCTTAGCCCATTGCTGAAGCTTTTTAATCTATCCCTTGAATCTGCTGTTTTTCCGTCCCTTTGGAAAGAATCTTTTATCATTCCTCTCCACAAAAAAGGTGGGAGGTCTGATGTATCAAATTATAGGGGCATTGCTAAACTGTCTGCAATCCCTAAATTATTTGAAAAAATAATTACTTCGACTTTGCAGCATCTCTGCAAATCAATCATTTCCCCTTCGCAGCATGGTTTTGTTAAGAGTCGGTCAACTTCGACCAACTTGCTTGAATTTACCTCGCTGGTACATGATGCTTTTCAAAGGAAAAATCAAACTGATGTCATTTACACTAACTTCAGTAAAGCATTTGACTCTGTACACCATGATCTTTTACTGCATAAACTAGATCGTACTGGTGTTCCCCCCTCTCTCGTGTGTTGGATCTCTTCGTATTTGAAGGGTAGAACTCAAAGAGTTCTACTTAGATCTAATACCTCTAAGCAGGTTTATGTCACTTCTGGTGTACCCCAGGGTAGTCACCTAGGACCTCTACTCTTTACTCTTTTTATTAATGACCTGCCCTCTATAATATCACATGCTAGCATACTTATGTATGCAGATGATGTGAAACTTATATATTCCTACAGCAATTCCCTGCTTCAGACTCGTTTACAAGATGATTTGAACTCTATGCAACTTTGGTGTTCGACCAATCAGCTGCACCTAAACTGTTCAAAGTGTATGTTTATGACTTTCAGTCGTTATAGGCCACATTCTGTTAGCTATGCAATTGACAATTTCCCATTGCAACGTATAGTTACAGTAAGGGACCTTGGAATTCTCTTTGACTCAAAGCTGAGCTTCAACATGCACATTTCCACCATCATAAACGAGGCTAAGGGTGTACTTGGGTTTATCAAACGTTTGTCGAAGGAATTCAACGATCCCTTCACTACAAAACTTTTGTATATTACACTTGTACGCCCAATCCTGGAATACTGCTCATCTGTCTGGTGTCCGCAATACAAAATCCACCAAGATAGAATTGAGTCCATTCAGAAGAAATTTTTGCTTTTTGCCCTACGTGTCTTAAACTGGGATCCCAATCTTTGTCTCCCATCGTACTCCAGCAGACTCTTACTTATTAATCTTCCGTCGCTAACCAACCGTAGGACAATCCTTGGGGTTGTCTTTCTACATAAGTTGATTAATGGCGATATTGATTCCTCGTTTCTTTTAGGTCGAATAAACTTCTCTGTGCCCTTTAGACCTAATAGAAACTATTACCCGTTACTCTTGCCTACATGCACAACCGACTACGCTTTGCACAATTCATTTCGTGTCTTATGCCTACAATACAATAGAATGTATCACGTGTTCTCCTCAGAACTCTCTCTCCCCCTAATAAAATCATTGCTTTCAGGATATCTCCGGGAAATCACTGTCCGCCCTCAGCCATAAGCAGGGGCATAGCTTGCCGGACCGGCTAAAAATCTCCCCCAACGGGCCAGTGATTTTCCATCTCTGTCTCTTTCTTTACTCTTATCTATCAAATACTAATTTTTGTTATTATTAAGACTGTTCTTTCACTTTTCCCAAAAATGTTGTTTATATTCTAAAGTATATTTAAATTTATAAATATAGTTTTACTACTAACGCCTTCCTATCTAGATGTAGGATTTAATAACATCACTAACAACATATAGCTGTGACCAGGGGCATAGCTGGCCGGACAGGCAAATAAAATTCCCCCATCGTGTTGGTGATGTTATTATCAATGTTTATAATCCTGTTAGGCTTTTAGAATTTTATAATTTTATGTATGTGTGTACCTTTGTTGACATTCGTTTTGTCGACTTTCTTTATAAAATAAAATAAAATAAAAATGTTTTACATGTGGGCAAATTGGGAGGAGGTATCCAAAATACGAAATATTATAACATAAATACGAAATATCATAACAAACTAAATTTTGTGGCTGTATTTCTTATAGTTTCTAAGATATTGTAAGAAAAACAATTATTAAAATCGATTTTTATCGATATTAAAGAAAAGCGACAAGGTAACGAAAAAAAATTTTAAAATGGTTCTGTATATGGCTTAGGACAATCTAAGCTTGTTCTGCGTATGATATTTACGAACTGAATGTGACCAAGACCAGCTCTCAAGCTTTTGTAGTTTCCGAGATCGCTGCGTTCATACAAACAGATAGACGGACAGACAGATTGACAGACGGACATGGCTAGCTCGTCGTCCTGATCAAGAACATATATAATTTATGGGCCGGAGATGCCTCCCTCTGCCTGTTACATACATTTCAACAAAACCATTATTCCCTTTTTTACCCATTTTCTATGGGTTCAGGGTATAAAAATTGGTTTGTACATAAGTCTCAATGCCCTTATGAATTCCTTTTTATATTCAGAACGATCATATTTTCATTTTAAAATAAAATCAAGAATTTGTTTTATATAATAGTGGCTAAGCGCAGTCTCTGAATAAAGTGCGCTTATGTGTGTGAATTTGTGTATGTAGTAAACCCAGTCGGGAGGTCTCCAGCTAAGGGGGGGCGAAAAAAATTAATTTAAATTAATTGATAACAATTTATATACATATTTATTGCGCACGTTTCCACCATGTTTACTTGCATTCCCGACTTTGAGAATCTATTACTCATAAGACTTCACTAACCAAGTAGCCAAAGTAAACATATGCATAATTATAATTATAGTGCAATTGATGTTATGTATATTTTTATTATTATTTATAATTATAAACTAATAATAATAAAGGTAATTCATTTTACCAAGTACTAGCTGATAGCTGGTGTGGCCTTCGGCTAAGACAAACACTAGTTCCATACACTAATCAGCTAATCAGCTTGAACAACTTATCTACCAAGGACTGCACATATAGATAATAGAACAAATGAATATTTTAAAATCAGATGTCTACTAGAGGAGAAAACTAATCGCTGCTCATTGGAAATCTTGAAAATAGACTTGCAGAGGCGCACAATTTATCCTTTTCAGCCGAAGGTTACAAGGCCGGAGTAAGCGACTTGTCGCGGGCATGTCCTCGCAAGTATCCAGAGTGTCATTTAGTCGTATTTGCTCTGATTTTACAGCAGTTCGGAAATCGTAATCAGTGACGCATAACCAGAAGCCTTTGTTGCAAATTAAGTTAGAATTTTCAAACGTTGTTATTCAAATATAAAAAACAAACACAAGAGGGTTTCGCTTCAAAAAAAAAAAAAAAAAATAGGGGGGTTTCATCAAGAAATCTGGGTCAATAGTTGCTTGCTTTTGCATATGTATATTATACACAGGTCATACACACAGACACATCTCCCCTTTATGGTGTGTGTGTGTGTGTTGTGAGACCGTTTTAGACCTACACTGTCCTCATTTGTAGTAGGAGCATTCTGGGTGTGTTTACATTTTTATGTGTGAATCCGATGAGTTGACAGTGTTTGGCATTTAATTTCCAACGACATTGGTCGCATTAATAATATATACACATCAAAATATCAGCTAATATATGCATGCAGTTGCGTTTCCAGCCCATATTATACATATACATACATTTTACGGATACGGGCGACCTTCATAGACTCACATATACACATTCACGGGCGGAACGGCCATAAATATGCAACGCTGTATACCTTATACTCTTTTGGCAACATAAAACTGTAAGCTATAGTATAGCTATAGCAACATAAAACTGTAAGCTAAAGTTTTTAAAGTTTTAATCCCTTTACATGCTTATGAACATTTTAGTTTTGTGCAACTAGAAAGTTATTATCTTTAAACAAAAAATAACTAACTAAAGAAAAGTTTTTTTTAAAAAACTATTTGTATTTTATCTGATCAACATTAATTTATTTGTACACAATTAGATAGTTTAATTTTCGCTTGATCAACTTTCATAATTTGTAGGGTCTTAGTTAACAACTTAATGAAAAAATTATACTAACTAGAAAATATATCAGTTATGGAATTTTATTGATTATAATTGTATTAATTATTTTATTTAACAAAGTGTATCTGAAGTTCGGATATGATTCAGTGCGCTCAAACGTTTTCTTGACTAGTAAGTTTTTCTTTATTTCGACGGCACATTGCAGCGTCCGTTGAACCTTCATTGATTTCTCACAGATACATGTTTGTCAGTGGTTTTGTCAGTGTGTGTGTGTGTGTGTGTGTGTGTGTGTGTGTGCGTGAGTGTGAGTTAGCGAAAGTGAGACTGCGCAGGACGTAACCTAGGCACAGTGCCTTCTGCTTGTCGTAGGTCTGAACACGCGACTACACGTAGCAAAAACAAAATGGTCAACAGTTTCCGACATCGACTTTGGTGTCGCCGCCATTTTGTACACGGCACACATACATTCCTACACACACACACAGAGAAAAAAAAGTGTGCTGTCTTAGCGGCTGACATAGTAATCACAAACCATTAAAACACTATTGATTGACCTGAAAACAATTTAACTATGCAAAAACAGAAAGTGTTTACCTGCTTGCTGGCGCCTTGAAGTTTTTTTTTATATTTCACATATTCACCCTTAAGTCACCAACATATTTGTATATTTGGAATGTGTATCGTTCTCCGGTAAATGAGCTGTCGAAATATCCACACACCACATATCCACACAAGGGGATAAACTATGTATTTACAAAAATTTAACAAAAAAAAAAAAAAAAAGTTTGTTGCGATCTGTCCTCGGATATGAATGGTCTAAGTGTAAGACATTTTGGCAACTGAACAATGGTATCGTAATGCCACAGACAAAATTCTATTAGCAAATGTGCAACATTGAAAACCTACTGTGGCCAATTTCAGTTTAAATTAAAATCAAAATATGTAATTAATCATGATTTATTGTTTATACAATTAATGCTATTGTCTTTGATTGGAATGAAGCATGAATAATCAGATGATGACAACCGTACAATGAGGATGCTCGCTCGAAAGGATGGCATATGATTCGATGTGATATTAGAACGTTAGGCAATCAGTTTAGAGACATTTAGGAGCATAAGCCTTAAGATTATTGTTTTTTTACTTACCTTCTCCTTCCTCTGCGGTTTTGACATCGCTCCATTTCGACAACTACCAAAAGACAAAGCAGAATAAATTTCTCTGTTAGCGCTGTTAGTTGATTAGCACAGATTTACAGATTACGGAAAGTTAAAAAGAGCATATTTGGAGTGAGTACACAAAGGCGCAATTAAAAATTATATTAGATATTATCTTCTCGACATCTGATATTGACAGATTTTCTGCGAATATTATCTTAAAATATTGAATAAATCCACAATTTTCTTGCAATCTACAAACTGTTATAATTTGGGCCTTTGCCTACTATCGAGTTAGAATTGCATAGATCCGGACAACTCAATTTTGAGAAGTGAGTGGGCAGAACCAACAAAGTTTAATAAAATTGTTGGTGCAAAATTTTGTATTTATTTTGTTATTTTAGGTAAAAGATTTTTTTTTACAATTTTATAAGAACATGTGCAAACTAACTCGCAATTCTGTATCGTCCGACTGTAAAGTTCTTACTTGTTTAGTGTTAGCAATCTCATATCCGATAATAAATAAAAACTAAAAATATTTATTTTAAGATGAAATAACCTTGCAGATATGTATGTATTTAGCAAACGGAAAATGTGAAAGCTCTCAGTTCTGGATAGATTTCAGTTAATAGAAAATATGTTTTTTACACAAATTCTAATATATAATGATACTTAATGGGGTGTTTCCTTCAACACACACAGGCTTGTATAGTTGTTGTGATTATCTTTAGGATTGCTTCACCTTTAACCAAGGTTGCCCGCATTCGGCAGATGCAGATGCTGTTGCGCTTATAGAATGATTAAAGGAGGCACCGCCTGGAGATCGGGAGTTGCCCGAGTGTTGCACGCATGGCCCTCAAGTGTCCTTGCTGCCATGCCGGCAACGAGTCGTGATTGTGGCATCATGCACACACATACACACACACGTCCTTGGCACGTGGTACTTGGCTCTCGCAATCCGCAGCCAAAGACAACAGCGAAGGACAAGTCAAAAACCGGACAAACAAGTTGCATAAGTTGCATCACCTAAAAAAGTATTTTTTCAAATAGAGTGCGACCTGCAGTGTGTCCTTTCTTATTTTGCTTGTTTTGCAAGAACTTTAGCACAAGAGTGCGTGAGTGTACATTGTGTGTATGGGTATATGTATGTGTATGTGTGGCACAGTGGGTGTCAAGGCAACTACAATTTTAAGCTGCCTTACTGGGCGTATATTTATTTGTGTTTTTTTTTATGAGGCGCACACTCGTCGAGCAGTTCAGTGCATATATAATATACATGTGCATATATGCATGACATACATATATATTGGTTGGTTGGTATCCAATTAATGGCAACTTTGAATCAGGTTGTTGCAACTTTTGTTATTGGTGGCTTTTCCTTTGTTGCAGCTGTTGTCGCTGTCCTTGAGCGCGTTTTAATTCAGGACACTGCACTCATTTGGGATGACCGTAGCGCTGCCAACCACAGGCTATTACCACACCAACCGGCCTCCCTCCCAGTGAAGCTTTATTGATGTTTGCGGTGCTTTGTTTTTACCAAAACCTGTTTATCTACCGCCCCCTAAGCACACGGTCGGTTTTTATGTTTGTGACATGCAAACAATTATGTTTGAAATTTATGGTACATATAGTATTTAAACTTTCTGGGTATGAAATATGGAATTTCTTCCTTTCGAATTTTTTAAATTGCAATTTTTTATATAATCGGGAATACTCAAAAATACACTACCCAACTGCAGCGGACCTTGTAAGCAGCAGGGACATAAGCCTTCAATATATTTGATAGGTTAGAGTACATTTTATTACATGAAAAACTAGATGGTTGGTGGCGGTTTAAGGCTTAAATGTATCCGCACAAAGGCAACAATTGTTTTTTATACTCGTTCACGAAGTGAAAAGAGTATATTGGTTTTGTGCAATGTCCGTCTTGCTGTCCGTCCGTCCGTCTGTTTGTATGAACGCAATTATTTTCGCCGCTATTGAAGCTAAAGACTTGAAATTTTGGATATATACTCGTGTGTACCCGCGTCAGATAAAGTGTTAAGGATTTTGGGCTGCGCCCACTGGGGGCGTGGCAAACCGATAACACCTAAAATCGCATATTGCTAAAGTCCACAATTTTAAAGTTAGAGTCACCAAGCTTGGTATGTATATAGCTGGTGACCTCCCAAAAAGATTGCGACCTTGATATCCCGGCTACGGCCACTATAACGCCCCCCACCGCCCCTGCTCTCAAAAATCGGATATGCATATATCTCCCACAGTTTTTGAGCTAGAGTCACCAAATTTTGCATAAACATTGCAGAAGTGCTCCCCCAAATATTAAAAAAAAGTTTTTGGCCACACCCTCTCCCGCCCCCATAATCGCGAAAACCGGTAAGCCTGAAAGGTCAAATCGATAAGTGTTGCATATTTGCACAATTTTAAAGCTAGAGTCACCAAACTTGGTATGTATATAGCTGGTGACCTCCTCCACAGATTGACCCTTTGATATCCCGGCCACGCCCACTAGAACGCCCACCAGCGCCCCCGCCCTGAAAAATCGGAAATGGCTATATCCCCAACAATTTTTAAGCTGGAGTCACCAAATTTGGGAGATATATTACCAGAATGCTCCTCCATACATCACAGGAAAATTTTTGGCCACGCCCCCTCCGGCCCCCGTAATCGCAAAACACGTTATATATGGCAGTTCCAATCGATAACACGTGTATATCTCCCACAATTGAAGCGATAGAGCTACCAAATTTGGTATGTAGATAGCTGGCGCCCTGCCCCACAAATCGATATCCCGCCCACTAGAACGCCCAACGCCCCCTTCCTTAAAAAATCAAAAATGCCTATATCTCCCAGAGTTTTTAAACTACAGTCACTTAATTCGGGATATATATTAGTGGGAAGCTCCCCCAGAAGTTACAGAAAAATATTTGCGGGCAGTACCCCCCCCCCCCCACTCCCCCTTCCGCCCACGCAAACCGCGAAAATCTATATCTCGTACAGTCTTAAAGCCAGAGGCACCAAATTTAATATGTAGATAGCTGCTGACCTCCCCCAAAGATGGCACACTTGACATCCCAGTCACACCCACTATAACGCCCCAAACGACCCAAACGCCCCGCTCCGCCAGAAATGCCTATATCTCCCACAGTTTTTAAGCTAGAGTTACCAAATTTGGTGGGTAGATAGCTGGTCACCTCCTTTAGAGAGGAACAAAATGTTGCCGAAGACCACTCCCACCCGCACTACCCACTCCCCCTAGCAACACACAAATTGCAAAATACCGAAATTTTTTAAAATATCAATATTTACGAACGTGAACGAGTAAACTGCAGTCGGTATCGCCCGACTGAAACGTTCATGTTTGTTCTTTTTTGGAATGTTATTCGAAAATACTTCCTACATCATTTTAACATAATTTGTTCATCTCCTAGTAGAGTAATTTATCCTATTGTGAAAAAAATGTGTATATTTTCATAACTAAATATTTATCATATATAAAATATAAATAAATGAAAGACTTATCTTTTGAGTGAGAACGATGATCTTTTTACATATAACATCATTTATGCTATGTGCTATATCCTTTCTATATGCTAATGTTCATATTACCGATGAGAGATGTTATAGTATTTCGATACTATGAGATTTGGCTATAAATAAAAAGCATTCTAACAAACGAAAACCATTTTATATTTAAATATAATATATTTATATAAAAATAACTGAGCAACAGAAATATACTATTCGCAAATATAAAGCAAAGTGGTTCTTTAATTATAGAAATTTTGAGACAGTTAAAACAAATCACGTTAGCTCTATCAATCAAATCAATCATGAAAATAGGAGCACACTACCAATCGCATAAATATAAATAAACGTAATAATAATATTTATATATTTATATATGATTTAAATTAAATATTTATATCGAATATCCCGAATGCTGAATTAGAAAACAGGCTTGCTTAAGACAATACATTCTTCAAGGCCCTACCCAATTGGATATGGTACAGTAAAGATCTATGTATGCTAACTGATTTTTACCACACGCAAGTATAAACACAAAAAAATTATTGTAAATTATTTATGGTGTAATGGCGAATAATTTTTTCTCGGTCTGTCTGAATCTTTAACATTTAGTTTTTCGCACTCGCTTATTATAGTAAAAATTATATTTTGAAATATGCATATATGGATTGTTCACAAATAAATTTGAATCACGTAGAAGTTGATTTATACCGAATGGATGAAATACAAGCAAGTTTTATTTATAGACTTTTCACTCATAAGTTCCAGCAAACATTGATAAGTGCCACAGCTGTAGAGCCAGAATCGCCAAATTTGGCAGATAGTCTACTAATAACCTCATATAAAGATCGATTTATATATATATATATATATATATCAATTATATATATATATATATATATATATATATATATATATATATATATATAATTGAAAATCACAATTTTGTAAACATTTTGTAGAATGTTTAATTTTTGTTTCCATTTCTTACGTACATTTTAATTAGAGGCTGAAGTAATATACTTCAACAATCTCTCCAATACAAAATTGCTTTAATAAATGGTATTTTTCTGTTGGATTTCTTACAAACTGAATAATTTTGAGAAACTGGCACAAGTGGTCACTTCACAGTCGATAGAAGACTACTAACGAAGGAGAACAAATAGAGCAAAAGGCAGTGTATATGCAAAGAGTGAATAGGTACTGAGCTATCACCAACCCCACATTCCGCGTGTGCCCATCCCATCTTGTACTTACCTTGAGTTGAGATTTCCTCTTGAGTGCGGCAATCGAACGAGTTTGCTGCCGTAGCACCTCCAGCGCAGAGTTCAGGTCAACGTTGCAATCACAAACCGCAGCAACAACAATGTTAAAATAGTCAAAATAAAATAGACCTCAAACGCAATTGAAACTGGATAAAAAACTGCACGAAATTTTATAAAAAGAATAATTATACAATTATTAAAAAATCAACGTTATTTTATTTGTCGATAATATTTTTGTTAAAACTAAACTTAAGCAATTTGTTTCATTTATAAACAATTAATTATAAAAATAGTTCTTATATATTTGTTTCAATAATGTTGATCGGTTTTCCATTTGCTTTTATCACTCATTCAGCACGTTTTGTGGCTATAAATATTTAAAATTGCGCGATATATATATGGTGTATTTATTTTTTCGCAAATCATTTCTATCACATAAATAAAATGGCCTTGCACTTTTTGAGAATTTTCAAGCTTTTTGTTATAAATGGGTCCTGCAGTGGAAAAATATGTTAAGTGCATAGCAACCGGAAGCATAGCACACACAAACATTTACTTATTTGCATAACTAATCCACAAATTAAAAAATCAGTTTTTATTCAGTTATTCCCTGTTTTAAAATCGAGGACTACAACAAACCAGTTAAACATTTACGACTGTTTGTAATGATGCGGCTAATAACAAAATAAAAAAATCACCTAAAACCGAAAGTATATATTTAATTATTTTACAATTTATAATATTAAGTATATTTGTTTATAAAATATTTCTTTATTTGCGATTTTACCAAATGCTTTACTTTATAAATTTCTTTGTTGTTTGAAGTACTACTCGTTAATTATTGTGAGATTTTCCGAATTTTCGTGCGCTTCGGCCAATTGTCTATTTGCAACTGGAAGCTCGGCGAAAGCAGCAGCGTAGACGAAAATGTAAAGCCCACACCCCGAGTTTAAGGGAGAAAAGTGTTATATTTTCATTAATAAAAGTCAAGACCGGCTGTTTGACTGCATCGCGCATGTGTGTAGTAAAAATTGTCGCAAGGTGATGAGGACAATGAACTTTATCACCGTGAATTGCAACTCAACGAAGTTGGACGCAATACTTGCGTTTCCAATGAGCACATACAATAATAAAAATATCCTTACATTTAAGATTAACACTAAATATACATTTTACATACACCGTAACATTTAAATTGCATACAAATTTGCCGCCAACTTTGCAGGGCAGATACAAATAAAAATCGATAATATTGCTAGTATTTTTTGTCGGCCGACCACCACATTATGTCCACCTATTATTTGCATTTTTCTGCACATACACACAGTCACACTAATCGCTAAGTTTGCCAAATGTGCAAAAGTAGGCGACGGCGACCTCTGACTAAAAATCCTCAAATTAATACATTCAAAATGTGCTTCTATGAAAAATATAATAGTATTTAAAAATTGTGGGCACCAGTAACAAATAATTGTGTCTTGAGAACTGCAGTAACTAGCGTGTGTGTTGAAAACGCCGCTTCAATTGCAAGTGCTTTCAAAGCGGTAAGTCATACAATAATTACTTTAATGCACCATTAAATATTAAGAAGTGATTTGAGCATGCATGTGTGTACATAATTTCGATGAATCCAGCTTCGGTGCTACAGTCTTTCAGACTTTTTTGTGTATTTTCGCTATAACAGTTTTGGCGCAATTCCTTCGGCATTTTTTTTTTGTATTGCGCATAAAAATCATGGTGTCAGAGCGGGATAAATATATGTGAATGTTTCTGAGCTGTAGGCTATTTAATATACTGCAGATTGGATTTTGGGACAAAACGTAGCGTTTATATACCCGTACAATGGGTATAATATGATTTAATTTTTTCAGTGAAAACAAGTCATTAAATTAATTTAATACGAGGTTCAATTCATGTGATGCGCGTTAAAATACCTAAATATGCCATAAAAAGCGTTTTTATAATTAGGCGTTGGCAACTCTGTTTCATATAAAATTTGATTCGAAAAGAATTAAATTAATTCTTTTTAGAGAAACTTGTATTAAGCGTTGAAACACTATCTCGTTGTCAATTTTGGTAAGTGTCATTCGTTAAGTTGTAATTGGTTTATTGTACGTTTGTGCCTTTCCTGATGCCGGCATACTGTCTCACCGTTTGCGGTTTAGCCGGCAATGCACATGCACACATACATATGAATACAAATTAATAAATACATTCATATTGTTGCATATTTCAATGTATTTTACTTATGTATGTAATTGTGTGCTGATGTATCCCCAAAACAAGGTTATGTTGGTGTACACAATCGTACGCTGCACTGTGTCCCTACTAACAATTGCCTCCTCAATACCCACATTTAGTTCTAGTATGGCCTGGGCTCCATCTACAAGCTTCGAGGATGATTTGGTTGATTTACAACCGAATTTTAATTTAATACATGGACAGATAGCGTACGAGACAAATCGGAAGCAGGAGTATACTCCGCGGCCAAAGTCAACGTATGAGTATCTAGCAAATAGGGATAAGCGCAATGAGGAGGTGGAAGCATTGCCCGGCTCAAAGTCAAAGGAAATTCGAGCCAGTCTTGCTATGATGGAGCGTATACAAGAAATTGCTGGAACCAAACCGTTGGGAGAGCATGCAGCCATGACAGATTGGGATGACACAAGTACCGTGGAGAAGGAAGCGGTTGCTATGATGAGACATTTTGGCATGATGTCCATGACTGATGGCTCGCTGGCGCCTTCAAGAACTGTGTCTATGCCACTCGGCACCATCCATGTTATGCGAAATGGACGTCGTAGTTTTCCATTGATCTTGGATCCGAAGTTTTTTGAGCCAGGAAAGCCGCGCAACTCATGTAAATCAAATGATAATTCGGCATCAAGTAGCACTAGCTTTTCTACTAATACTCTGCAAGTGAAAGAAACTGAAACTAGTGGCAGTGTCTATAATACTGCCAACTCTCATTTGAACGATACTGAAAGCAGTCAAGATGATAATGGTTATGTTGAGATTCCGTATAAATTACTTGAAGAAACGTCTTTTGAAACAAAACTGCCATCACCACAAAAACGGAAAAGAGCAAAAAAGAGGATAGTAAGTCGTAAGTCGCAAAGTCAGCGCCGTAAGATCGCAGAGAAAAGCAATCGGTATAATCTTTAATATTTTCTGCCTTAAATTTGCAGACAAGCCTATAGAAACTATATTACAATGAAATATGGTATGTCAACATAATACATAAATAAAATAAAAAATTAATGTGATCAACAAATTTATAATTATAATAATATATATAATTAAAAATTAGGTGTTATATGCATAAGTTTATCCGTATTTTTTTGAGGTTTGTAGGGAAGAAAAACCAGTAAAAAAGAGAAAAGATAACTTATTTTTAATGCTTATTTAATAAATAAATAAATTAATTTTAAATTTAAGTCGTATTATTTAAAAAAAGAGATTTACATAAATCTGAATTTGACAGGTTATTTCATAAATGTGTTTTTCAGAATATTAAAGGTAAAATGTACCTTTAATATAGAATATTGAAGTGACCAGTTTGTTTGTTGCTTATATATAATCAAATCAATGCATTTTCATTGTTGCATGAAAGCGGAACGTACTGTATAGATGTATAGGCTTAAAAGAAAAAAATTAATCGGATAAGTTAAAATAGTTTTTTTTTTAAATGGCAATATTTTCAATTTTAAAATTTTTCATAGTTTTCCAACTTCTGGCTTCCTTTTGAACTAGAATAATAAGGTACGACCAAATTAATATCGCCATGTGTTTTACGTTTAACTAAAAATTTATGCTAAAAATACTTGAATTATTTTTGAGTTATTTTTTTATATATATATATATATTTACTGTTGTTAATCATATAGAAAAAAAATCCACTACAAGTAAGCGTCTTTTCACTACAATTGT
Organism: Drosophila paramelanica; assembly: GCA_035043915.1. Taxonomy (NCBI): domain Eukaryota; kingdom Metazoa; phylum Arthropoda; class Insecta; order Diptera; family Drosophilidae; genus Drosophila; species Drosophila paramelanica. Next base: position 346,208 of record JAWNMO010000416.1, read on the forward strand.
CAGAACCAAACTAAGTCGCGTACAAAATACATTACAAGTTTACTTTATGTAACACAAACAGTTTACATATAATCGATTTATAAGAAAACTATATGGTAAAGTTAAAATATACAAACTTTTAGAAAAATATATTGACAGAACATTAATAAACGCATCAAATATTTTAAATAGTGTTAACAACAAAACTTATGTAAAAGGAAAAAAATTTAAATTTTATAAAGCGTGTTATTTCAACTTTATGTGAAAAGAGTCGAGTAGACTATATCAGTTGAACACGCCAAATTATTTCGAGATATCCTAGCTTGAATTACAATTGTGAAAATGTGGGTAATGTGTTTGACACGAGCCGAATCAATTTAACCATGTCTGTTTGATTGAATGAACGCACACCTTTAAATGTGAAACATATCTACATACTCATATATCACGCTAATAATATTACATGACATTTACATTTTGTTACTTCGTTCAAGAAGTGTTCTGTCATGTAACTAAATCAACTTTCGAAAAAGGAGGTACGGAGAAAACCCAATTGCAATTATTTGATAAAGCATATATCAGCAGGAAAGAATTGTAAATTATATCTCCACATTGAGGGACACGTCGCAAAACGAAACCGATGAAGTTTAAAAAGGTGTCTGTAAAGGAATCCTACGCTTAATAAAGAAATTTACGCACACACATATGTATTCGTATAAGTATATGCATATATATGTTTGTGTGTATGGCCACAGATGCAGAAGAACAAAAAGAAGCAACAGCCCTGCGCTCACCGGCATTCGTCTGCGAATCAATAGCCCTGCGCTCACCGGCTAAATCTGTTGTGCTGCTTCTGTCTCCGTCGCCGGCTTAGTCCCAGCTGCTTCAATAAGGAGCTGCAAGTTTTACTTGGAAGCTGTTCAGAGAGCACACTACGAGAGAGTTGCAGCAACCACCAAAAACGAGCCAAACTTGGTTAATTCCAACTTTTTGGCGCGCGCATGTATAAATTCTCTCTCCTCATTCGCTGTCTCTCTCTCTCTCTCTCTCCCTCTCGGTCGCTCTCTTTATATTTCTCTCTGCCTTTCTCTGGAAGTTTCGTATTGGCTGGTCCATGTCATGTAGATTTTAAAATGTTCATGTATCCGGCGCTTTTTCTGCTCACAGTTTGATTTTAACGCTGGCCCAGGACGAACCGATATAGGCGTCAGGACAGCACCAGTAATTGGCAGGCATTAATAATGGCCAAACTATAAAGAAAACTCAAAACTAAAAAAAGGAAACATCCAGTGCACAGGTGGATAGCGATTAAAAACCATCGCCAAAAAGGTTAATCAACCACAGACTTCGCTACTTTGGAGATGTGGATACATACAAAACGATACCTATACAGCAACCGGGCTTGTATGTATGTGTGTACTAAGCGTTGGCAGTCAGTGAGTTTTGAGACTGAATGCGTTCTCTGAGAACTTGCTATTAATCGCGCAGATTGGCGTCGCTTCGGTATAAAACGGTGGTGCCCTAGACGTCATTAAGTAAAAAAATATGCAAAGCATACGAAAACGAACCGCGTACGCGAAATATCCGGAAAAACAGATGCCAATGAAGAGAAGGATATATTTGATCCTGCACTGCAATCACGAGACATTGCCCCTGTCACAATGTATGTAAACCTGTAATGTTGACATTAAATTTTACTTAGCTGACTGGCAAAATTAATTTGCAAAATGTCTGTGTACATGCGGTAGCTTTCAGCTCCCGCCACAAGACAAAAAAAATGAAGAAAAAAAACCGAGCGGAGGTTATGAAAAAACTGGCTGGGCTGGTATTTTCTTGCCGCGCTTGTCTGTCTATCTGCCAGCACAATATGTCCATCTCCGTCCCGGCCACAGCTTTGATATCGTCTCTTGTTTCTTATCCGCACCGCCAACTGAGTATTGTGTATTTTGTCCTAACTATACAATATATTTTTTTGTATTTCTGCATTTATTGTTCCGGAGCAAGAGACTAGAGAGGCAAGAGCTCCTTCCTGCACAGGGCGCATACAAATAAACCGGTGCTCAAATAAAAATACTTTACGAAACTCGTATTTGCTTAGCCTCGCCAATACTAGAGGCAATCGCAATCGCAATCCCAGTTACAATCCACAGCCGCCGTGGCAGTTACAGTCCTAGACAGCAGCCACGAGTTTTTGTCGCTGTTGCTAGGGGCCATTTCCAGGCTAGTCGGGCTAAGCACCAGTGAAGGTCGCTGTAACGATCGTTTAGGAAAGTTTTCTTTAATTGGATCGCGCTTAAATATATTGTCACTTAATTTTTGATTCAAACTATTTAAAGGATAGGATAGCACCACAAACAATACAAAATCCTAAAACATGATAATCTAAATTTTGTGGCTCTAGCTCCTATTATCTTTGAAATATAATAAGAAACCTAATTCTTAAAATCGATTTTTGTTGATAATTTTGAAACGCAACAAGATTTCGAACAAAACAAGTGTATAAACTTGTACTTCATATGGTATGCGTTCATACAACCGGATGAACAGAAATGAATACTTCATGGGCTCTGAGATGCTACGTTCTTCTTGTTATATATTTGCACAAAATCATATAAAATATAATATATTTATTATTTTAGCGAATTCACTTTTAAAAGAAGACACATTTCATATTGATTTTATTTAAAAATTAAAAAATGTTGTAAAAAAAATATATTATTTTCCGTATGATCTTCAAAAGGAAATCAAACAAAGCAAAAATTTGTGGCTTAATACTGTGAGAGATAAATTCCTGATTTGCAGGTGTTGACGTAGCAATGTAAAACATTATAAATCGGGTCTACCAAGGATTTAATAGCACTGAAATAATATGTCCAAACCGTCAATATACCGACAATAGTAAAAGAGGTGGCTTTCCAAGGTCCCTCAAGTCTTAACTTAACTTTTGAGCGAATTTCGAACATTAAGAAAGAAAAGCAAATAAGCAATGTAGATCCCCATGACTAGAGAATATAAATTTTTTTTTGTTCAAATGAAACTGATTGAGTCTTCGCTTGCTATGCAGATTTAAGTCCACATCTGTCAGCTTGATTTTATAGTCTTTCGGCTTTTATATTTCTTGTTATAGTATATATTTATGTTAAATATATATAAATATATATAAGATATAACAGACCTGCTATATGCCTAAAAGGATTATACACTTTCTACCCTTTAAAGATAACTTTTCTTGTGTGCTACATGATTATACACTTTCGACCCTTTAAAGATAACTTTTCTTGTGTGCTACATGTTTTTTAGTTAGATAAGTACCATCTAACTATAATAATAATAATATTTATAATATTAATTAAAGTTAGTTAGTTATATATTAGACGAAAGCAGTTTCTGCATAAACCCAACTACAAAAGGGCAAATTATAAGCCCCATGTGGGGCTTTCGCTATTCTAACTAAGACTGTACAACTGTTTTTTGACTCTGCACCACATGATGATGGGCTAACCAGTGTGGGATAAAGAGAGTAAATCCAAATAGAGTACAACGCAACAGCACAAAAAAATTGCCTGTTGAACAGGCCAGCAGCAGGCTGCGGAGCAGCTTTATCGACACCAACAATGACCAACAACATCACAAAATAAGAAAATAAATTAAAATACACAAAAATGTCGCTGTCAACAACAGTGTAAAAGTCCCGGCATATCCGCAAGAGAACAGCAGCAGCAGCAGTCGACGCTTTATTTGTCTCTGCCCTCCTGTGGCAAATAAAAGTTACCAGAGCATAGTTACGACGATATATAATATGTATATGTGAAGTCTGCATCTTTAATTGAGAGTCGCGACAAGAGCGAGAGCAACACAAGTTGATTGTATGCAATATGCTTACAACATTTAAGGTCAAAGGATTTTTATGCGTCTGCGGATGTTGATGATGTTGTCGAACCTTTGTTTTTAGTTCTTATATTAGAGAATGAAAAATGTATATAGGGTATACATACATTTATTTATGGTGAGTAACAAAATAAAACAAAAAGTTTTTAGTACATCAATGTCGTTAATTTCAATAAATAGAAAAAAGAAAATGTAACATCAACATCCTCAGACGCATAAAAATCTTTATTAAATATATGTATATATATATATGTATATATATATATATATATATATATATATATGTATACATGTATATTTTTCATTAAGAGCTTTAGTTGAGCGCTCTCTCGCATGCTCCACGCGCATGTGCACATGTATGGTTGCAAAAGCGAACCATGACCATGCCAAAAGATGAAATATTTAAGATGTATAAAAGCTGGCTTTTTGTGCTTTGGTTTCTACAACACTAAGTTCAATTGCAGCATCCCTAAAATATAATTGTGTGTATGCTTGTCCAACTATGTTTCGGTCAGAGGGTAGGCAAATGTGCTAGTATTAACGTATTTTTGGATGAGAGTATGTGTAAATAAAAAATAAACTTTAAGGTTACGCAGTACGTTATATCTCATCATAATTAAAATAGTCGTTTTATCTTATTTACTTGCAGATTCGCGCTATGCTCAAAACCGCAGACATTCACATGGCAAACAGATGATAATGGCACATGGCGAAATCAGTTAGAACTAAATACGCAAGCAGGATATTAAAGTGTGCACATATCCTAAGTCGAAGCCGAGCAATCAAAGGACATGGCCACCAACGCAACAGCTTCGTCAGCGACCCGTGAATTCGTTGAGGGCTGGACACTAGCCCAAACCCTAGGCGAAGGTGCCTATGGCGAGTAAGTAGAAACATTGCTTCCAAATTAAAACCAAAGTACATTTCTATGCGGCACACTATGCCGCACACGTCTCCATATGTATGCGTATATTGAAGTCAATAAACCGGAAATGCTGTGGTGCAAAAAAAACGCACTTTTCCGGCGTATTTGCTGTATAGCTACTCTTTGCTCCAAAGCTCGTTTTTGTTGTGCGCATGCCCCAACTATGAAGCATCGAAACTGGTAAGGTAACAGGAGCACTGCACTAACCAGTCACTACATACAAAGACGGAGACGCAGAGGGGGCATATGCAACTGTATTGAACAATTTTTCCCCAACATACGACGCTAACATAACACTAAAGAGCAATAATCTCTATCTTTCTTTCTCAGAGTCAAGTTGCTTATCAATCGTCAAACGGGAGAGGCCGTTGCCATGAAAATGGTTGATCTAAAAAAACATCCTGATGCCGTGATCTCAGTGCGGAAGGAGGTTTGCATACAAAAAATGCTACAAGACACGCACATTTTGCGCTTCTTTGGTAAGCGTTCACAGGGACATGTGGAGTACATATTTCTCGAATACGCTGCCGGTGGAGAGTTGTTTGATCGTATTGGTAAGTAATTTAAAATTGTTGTTTTTAAATTAAATGATCACTTCAACTGCGATGCTTCTATCAAAAAATCAATTTTTTTTAATATCTATCATCCATCCATTCTTATAAATTTATAACATTTTTGTTAATTGTGGTTAAATTAAGAAATCAATAGCCTAACGTTAATTATTCGATCGCGGTTCCATTAAATGTTTAAAAGATAACTCGTAGAAGTTTTTTATGTTACACAAAAGGAAAGTTTTTTTTTTTAACAATTAGACATTTAATTGAATTTTAAGAAAGTACCTTTGTTCGCTTACATATTTTACTTGCAGAGCCTGACCTCGGCATGCCGCAACATGAAGCCCAGCGATACTTCACTCAGTTACTTTCCGGACTTCAATATTTGCATCAACGTGGCATCGCCCATCGCGATCTAAAGCCTGAGAACCTTTTACTAGACGAGCACGACAATGTTAAGATATCTGACTTTGGAATGGCCACAATGTTTAGGTACTAAATACCAGTAAATTTACTTTTTAAAAAATTGTTCTTTCATCTTAAAAAAGGAAAAGAAAAGTTTTTAATTTGAAACATTAAAATAGATTAGTAGTAGATTTGTATAAACAACCAACTTTATTATAAAACAGCTGAACTGTTGGCTGATATTGCCTACGTGTTAAATTACGACTAACTGCAAATGCTGCTTTGATTTATTTTCTGATCTCGTACCTACTTTTAGATGTAAAGGAAAGGAGCGTCTGTTAGACAAGCGATGTGGTACCTTACCGTATGTGGCCCCAGAGGTTCTCTTGAAGCCTTACCATGCACAGCCGGCAGACATTTGGTCGTGTGGTGTCATATTGGTTACCATGCTGGCGGGTGGTAAGTTCAATTCAGTTCACTCTATGGACTTCATTTTTGGTATTGTGTTGAATTTGTACATATGGTATAAACATGAATGTATCCTTGATTTAATTTAATGCACATTTCAACATAAATTTTAACAAAAAAAAACGAACAAAAATACAGAAACAAATTAACAAAGCCAAGCATAACGTTACTTTTATAACGCCCACATCGCTCGTTCTTAAATTATTTAATAAGACGGTTACACAGTAATTGTCATTCGGATTTGTCATGTGTTTTGTATGTTATCTCACAATTTATGTTTTGTCTTACCTACACAATTGCAACTCTTTCATTTTTTGCTGTTTCTTTGGTATTCTAGCTGTAGATTGTTGCTACAATTTATATCATCTAAAGCTTTTATACCAAAGCTCCAGCTTAAATTGCTTGCCACCGCACCCGCTAACATCAACAAAATTAGCTGCAATGAAATCTGCAATGACCGAAAGATAATTGCAGCAGTCAACAAGCGATATAATCACACAATTAGTGCACGAATAAGCTAATTTTTAAAGAATTTCTAATTTGCACGGACAAAACTCGCCACATCGGTTAAGATTCCTAATGATCGGTTCATCTAAATAAAGTTATTTTCTTTGCTCTTTATCTGTCACATCTATAGAGCTGCCCTGGGACCAGCCATCTGCCAGCTGCACGGAATTTTTCAACTGGAAGGACAACGATCGCTGGCAAACGCAGACACCTTGGAGCAAACTAGATACTTTGGCAATATCCCTACTACGCAAAGTGCTAACTAGCAGTCCGGGCGGACGTCTCACCCTGGACAAGATTCTCGATCACAAATGGTGCAACATGCAATTTGCAGAGCATGGTAAGTAACTTTACCTTAAAGCGTCAGGTTCGTGTGAGCGTAAGAAACCCCACTCTTCTGTGGCCAACTCTGTTGCACACGCTGCTGCTCAGGTACTTAGTGACTCTCAATCATATATTGCTTTGCATACTTTGAGGGTCGCTCTGTGCCTGTGCCGCCTGTGTTGCACGACAACAAATAAGTGAACAAGAATTTGCAGTGTAAAATACAAAAAATGAATAAAAAATTAAGTGTTTTTTTTTATGGGATGCTGCACTGCCGTTGCTTTGGCGCTTTAGCTGTATGATAGATTCAAATACTTCATAAAGCTAGATTACCAAAGCATTGGCCCTGTGGCCAACGTACCAGTGTTTCAATGAATTTTAATCAATTTAAGAGGTTTACTCCATAACTATTCATTTATGTTGTTGTTATTTGATTACGCTTTTGATTTGCATATTATTTGTTCTTTGGTGATTTTAGCTGTATGGTGTGCGTATATTCCATAGAGCTTTATTACCAAAAACCAAATGGTTTTTGCACTGCTTTGATTTCTTTTTGTTTTTGTAGCTTTTTTTTTTTTGTTTTTTAAGTTTATATATGCATTCTTGTTGTTTTTTTTTTTTTCAAATCTACCTTTAGAGGATTAAATATTATATTTTTTTGCAGATCGTTCCTATGACTTAGTTGACTCGGCGGCCGCGTTAGAGATTTGTTCGCCTAAGGCTAAGAGGCAGCGTCTACAGTCAAGCGCACATCTTAGCAACAATCTGGATGACTCGATATCGCGAAACTATTGCTCCCAGCCCATGCCCACAATGCGCACCGACGATGAGTTCGATGCGCGGCCGCGCAATGAGCATATCAACGGCCCAGACGACGCCAGACAAACGCTGGCCCAGGAAGCACGGCTAACTTACTGCTTCTCACAGCCGGCGATGCTTGATGATCTACTGCTTGCAACGCAAATGAACCAAACACAGAGCGCTTCGCAAAATTACTTTCAACGATTGGTGCGACGCATGACGCGCTTTTTTGTAACTACGCGCTGGGATGATACAATAAAGCGGCTAGTGAGTACGATCGAGCGGCTGGGTGGCTATACGTGCAAAGTCAGCGACGATGGCGTTGTCACAATATCGACTATTGATAGGCGTAAGCTTCGCCTAGTGTTTAAAGCGCATATCATTGAAATGGATGGAAAAATACTCGTCGACTTCCGCCTGTCTAAAGGCTGCGGGCTCGAGTTCAAGCGTCGCTTTATCAAAGTCAAACTTGCCTTGGAGGACATTCTTCTTAAGGGACCAACGACATGGCCCATTGCGATCGCTACTAATTCGGTGCCTTAGCTTTAAGAGCTAGATAAGCCCTATCATCAGGTCATAATACATTGGCTTATTTGTGCTAACATATTTGGAATCATAACTATAATTGATGTTACTTTTAACTACGGTTATTTCACACATACATATATAGATTTATTACAAAAAATAAGTTTTTAATTTTGTTGAATGTTGAACAAGTATTTTTATGTAGTTTGCTAAACGATATGAAACAAATGGACACACAATAATAATTAATTAATACGAAAGTTTCCTTTTGATTTCTGGTTTGGCATACGAGGTCGAAGCTTTTTTACAACTGGCATATATTAACTATAAACACAGCTACAAAGTTTGTAGTACAAACACCAATTTATCGATTTAACTTTGGCTTTTATGGGTATTTATTTAGTTATTTCCACGATATAAGCTTGCGTTACTTCGCCGTAAGGAATCAGACTACATTTTCTTACAAAATGAGCCTCGAATTACATATATTTATATTCTCACGCAAAAGCTCAATTTTATCCGAAGGCCTTCTTTTTTATTTAAAGTGCAGAACTTGGTGAATGATTTGTCTAAATACTCAGATAGTTGGGCAACAAAACAACTAGGTTTTCAACCTCAATCTACTAATGTAGTGTTTGCCTAAGTCAAGGACCATAGAAGCCAGTGCCAATTAAAAATATTACATATATATATATATATATATACATTAAATAATACTTAGACTAATTTTAAAAATGAGCTGCTATGAACTTCGGCTTAGACAAACACTATATGCTTACATTACTTCAGGTTTCGAGCATGGATCCTGTTCATTTAGCATTAGACAACTTGTCTACCAGGGATTGTAATTTAATTTTTTTTATATGTAAAGGCAAGAAAAATTGTTCCTAAGAACGGTCCGACCAAAGACAATATAAACACTAAGATGAGTAACGCAGTACACCGAAATCCTACAAGGCAGCTTGATATTTTGCAAAATTGAGAACGAAACGATATCGATGCACTTGCGCTCTCACAATTTAAAGAGCGTAAAATTCTAAAAATAGAATCCATCCACTCTCAGCTTGGCATGCTAAGTGTCGTGAGAGCATTTATGTTTGGTCTTGGTTTCAATTTTAGAAGGCCGGCCAATTTTAATAACTTTTGATTTTCCAGCCGCGACTACACCCTTTCCCTGAATAGGCTATGTTTACTTTTTTAGTGCTTTTTACATTTTACTTCAAAACTTTGTTATATGTAATTGTTTATCAGTATAAGGCAATATGTTTGCTGCATATATACTGAGTTTTAATTAAACTAATACATTAAATATGTTTTATATAAACATTTTATATATGAAAAGTATAAATAAGGGTATTTTTGCCTCGATGCACCAAAACAATACACACATTGTCGAGCCAATGCATAAGTATGCGTGTCCGCAACCCATAATATGCATGAAGATCTAAAGGTTGCATATATTTTCAATACGCGACGTCACATCTTAGGTTTCGTTGCGAGTGTGCATAAGCTGATGTGACGTCACGTCGATGCGTCGAATTATGGACCATTTCCCTTTTTACTATGCTACTCCGGCAGAGCAAAATTTCTAGCTACCTGCGCCTTGCTTAAGCCTGTACCCCCCTCCCCGCACACTTCTCCTATTTGTTCTTTATTACTCTATGGACTTCGGCGTTGAATCGTGTGGCTTTTCGCTCTCGAAAGCCACTCGGCTGGTGTGGCGTTTGAAGAGCGAAAAGCCACTTGAAAAGCCACACCAGAAATTTTTGCGCACGTTCAAATGTATGCGCGTTACTCATCTTAGTGTTTATATTGTCTTTGGTCCGACTGTCTACGGCATGATTACTGCCTACAACAAAATTTTTACAGAATTGACTTTGACGTGTTTCATGACGATATCTCTTATACGTATAGATTCCTTCCACTTTTTTTTATAAAATTATACCCCGTGCTAATGACAAATAACATTAGGTAAGAGCCAAATTTTATATCCGTATCATTTCTCGAGCTAATTAATACAAATATTCAAATACCTAGGTGATATGGTATAATCAAAGACAATATAAACACTAAGATGAGTAACGCGCATACATTTGAACGTGCGCAAAAAATTTCTGGTGTGGCTTTTCAAGTGGCTTTTCGCTCTTCAAACGCCACACCAGCCGAGTGGCTTTTCGAGAGCGAAAAGCCACACGATTCAATGCCGAAGTCCATAGAGTAATAAAGAACAAATAGGAGAAGTGTGCGGGGAGGGGGGTACAGGCTTAAGCAAGGCGCAGGTAGCTAGAAATTTTGCCTGCCGGAGTAGCATAGTAAAAAGGGAAATGGTCCATAATTCGACGCATCGACGTGACGTCACATCAGCTTATGCACACTCGCAACGAAACCTAAGATGTGACGTCGCGTATTGAAAATATATGCAACCTTTAGATCTTCATGCATATTATGGGTTGCGGACACGCATACTTATGCATTGGCTCGACAATGTGTGTATTGTTTTGGTGCATCGAGGCAAAAATACCCTTATTTATACTTTTCATATATAAAATGTTTATATAAAACATATTTAATGTATTAGTTTAATTGAAACTCAGTATATATGCAGCAAACATTTTGCTTCATACTGATAAACAAATTACATATAACAAAGTTTTGAAGTAAAATGTAAAAAGCACTTAAAAAGTAAACATAGCCTATTCAGGGAAAGGGTGTACTCGCGGCTGGAAAATCAAAAGTTATTAAAATTGGCCGGCCTTCTAAAATTGAAACCAAGACCAAACATAAATGCTCTCACGACACTTAGCATGCCAAGCTGAGAGTGGATTCTATTTTTAGAATTTTACGCTCTTTAAATTGTGAGAGCGCAAGTGCATCGATATCGTTTCGTTCTCAATTTTGCAAAATATCAAGCTGCCTTGTAGGATTTCGGTGTACTGCGTTACTCATCTTAGTGTTTATATTGTCTTTGGTATAATGTATAATACATAGAAATATGTATTATTAAAATTCCTGTGTCTGTGGCTGATAAAAAGGTATATTCATAAACTTTCACCAATTGCAAAACTTTTTAAAATTGGTTGACATTATCGAGAAATGATAAAAGATAAAATAAGAAACGACGGAAAAATACGTAACAAAATTTAAATTGCTTTACAAAAATATTTAAAGTGTTTTTTCAGCATGTGGGGCCTCATAACTATCAGAAAAAGCATATAAAAATATATAAATTTGGTAACGTAGTGTAGTTAAATGACTGCAAGCAAATCACATTGATTTAAAAAAGGCGTTTAAAGTATTTTAAACAATATTTATTTCACATCTAACACTTTGAATAAAAGATAATGAGCTCGCACTCTATATCGGGTTATAGAACGTGTAATAATCGCTTTATTGAATTTAAGAAATTTATGTTTTTAGATTCTATGTCACAAACAGTTTGCATGTTTGATATGATAATATGTCTACAATTTTGTAAAGCCACCACGACTGAGAAATAATCATCGTGGACCATGAATATGTGTATAAATAGTGAGTAGATCATAGTTATGGTAACAGTAATAATAATGTCTAATAACGAAGCAATATTTGGGTAATTTAAATCGACACAAATCTAAAATTTTACGAACACGTACACCAAGTTGACACCTCTCACTTGCTCTTACTGCTGTGGATTTTCATAAAGGTGGGTGCATGTGGTGTTGTTGGAATTTTGTAAGTAGCGATGTTTACTGTGGTTTTCTGAAGTTCTTTCCAGCGAACTTAACGCCCTGACCAATCTCCTCCTCAATGCGCAAGATCTGGTTATACTTGGCCAGACGCTCAGAGCGGCAAGGAGCGCCAGTTTTGATCTGTCCTGTGGAAAGACCCACAACTAGATCACCAATGAACGAGTCCTCGGTTTCACCGGAGCGATGCGAGACCATGGTTCCCCATCCATTCTTCTTGGCCAGCAAATGAGCCTGAATCGACTCCGTAACTGTACCGATCTGGTTGACCTTCAGCAGCAGACAATTGCAGGCACACTTCTCCACAGCGGTGGCAATGCGTTTTGGATTTGTGACGGTCAAATCATCACCAACAATCTGGATCTTTGTGTTGCCGGTCAAATTAGTCCAGGCATCCCAATGGTCCTGATCGAAGGGATCCTCGATGGACACAATGGGGAACTCCTTGATGAACTCCTGGTACAAGTTAGCCAACTTCTCTGGCGATAGCCATTGCGACTTATCAGTCTGTGGGTTCTTGAAGTCCAAGTCATACTGGCCATCCCTGAAAAACTCGGAGGCGGCAACATCCATTCCGATCTCGATCTAGCAATGCAACGAAGAAAATAAAAACAGCCTATAAGTAACTTAAATGTATTAGGCTATCGCAATTCAATTGCTCACCTTGCCGGTGTAGCCAGCTTTAGCGATAGCATCGTTGATCAGGTTGAGAGCCTCCTTGTTAGACTGAATATTAGGAGCAAATCCGCCCTCATCACCCACTGCGGTAGCATCCAAGCCGAACTTAGCTTTGATAACGTTCTTAAGGTGATGGTACACCTCGGAGCCCATTTTCATGGCCTCAGTGAAGGATGTGGCACCGGTTGGCAGGATCATGAACTCCTGCATGGCCAGCTTGTTACCAGCATGGCTGCCGCCGTTAATCACGTTGAAAGCGGGCACCGGCAAAATAATTTCCTTGTTACCAGCCAGATCTGCAATGTGTTTGTACAGTGGCACGTTCTTCTTGGCAGCACCAGCTTTGGCCACGGCCAATGACACGCCCAGAATAGCATTGGCACCAAACTTGCTCTTGTTCTCAGTGCCATCCAGCTTGATCATAAAATTATCGATTGCTGCCTGATCAACCACATCCAAGTTGGCCTTGATCAGCTCGGGGCCGAGCGTGGAGTTCACATGGCCGACTGCCTTCAACACGGACTTGCCATGGTAATTAGACTTGTCGTTGTCGCGCAATTCCAGAGCCTCATGCACGCCAGTGGAGGCACCAGAGGGAACGGCTGCACGGAACAAGCCCAAGTCAGTGGTCAAATCAACCTCGACAGTGGGGTTGCCACGCGAGTCGTAGATTTGACGTGCCTTTATTGCCTTGATGGTCATGTTGCTGCTTTTGGAACTGCAAGCACAAATAGAGAGCCGTCGAATACGGATATTAATTCAAATGATAACACCGTATTATATTTTGAGTTTAACTGTTTAGCTTAGTGTTAAATGTGACCAAATTATTTATAGAACTTTTTCCGTTAAATACATATATATAAAAAGATATATGTATATATATACATATATACATATATACATATATACATATATACATATATACATATATACATATATACATATATACATATATACATATATACATATATACATATATATATACCAAAAAGTTTACTTTTGGTAAAGTTAATCTAACAAAATGTAACAATTGTAAGTTTATTTTGCATTTTGTTATCTATATTTCATCTGCTTAAATATGAGGTCTTTTTTTTCTGTAAGCTACACGCGAGAGGGTAGCAACACAACAGCAGTGCTCGCCGTCCGTATGTATGACCTCTACGATTCGCTTAAGGTCGCAGCATTAGTAATGAACAGAGTTCAGAATTGCTGGCGAAATTTTACATAAAAAGGGAAAGTGCAAAACTTTTTATAACTATTTCATACAATTATGTTAATTAGTGAAAAAATTACAGAAACACCCAAAGATTTAACTAAAATTATCCACATATAAATATATAGTCGGTATACACATACAGAACAAAATGTGTTAGATAACTGCAGCGTTTATAGAAAGAGTAATTTATATGAACAATTATTATTAAATAAAGCAAAAATAAATTATAAAATTGCTAAACACATAGACAATCGCACACGTATACATACCAAGAACTTTTAAATTTTATAAATGTAAGTCCAGACGAAGGAGACTTTACTGAGCTTCCGGCTTGGCTGGCTGATTTGCTACTGAAAGCAACGTTCGGACTGCACGATGATAGAAGCGAAGTTTTTTTTTGGTTTAGGTGACTTGTCGTCAACGGTGAATGCAGTGAGGGGTACACACGCAGAGCGCGCAATACTAAAATGCTGGCCATTGTTGTAGTGGATTGTGGAACATAAACCGGCGCAGAGAGTGAGTATGTGTTGTCGTGACTGTTTGGTGGGTAAAACTTTTAGGCGTAAGCTGGCTGCCGGTATCCCAGCAGGGGTACGTATGCTTGGATTGACCTTCGTACAAGGTTAGACGTAATGGCATCCAAATGTGCACTTGTTAAGAAACTGGAAAAGCTTTTGGGAGAAAAACATTTTAGTTTAAGGTTTAAATAGTGATCAAAATAATTTTAGTTAATAAAATACATAATACGTTAGCATTAGTTGAATGATGGCGTTTGCCAACACTGACATTCATTGAGCTATAACAGCAACGTCTACATCGATATATCGATATACCATCAACAATTTGTAATGCACGCGGCTGGCGGTGTTTTGTATTATTATTATGTCTGCCAATACACAAATTATTATGCCCGGCGAGCGCGTCACGCTTGTGGAAGACGTGGCTAAAACCAAGAGGATCATATTGGGTCCAGGCCTAAGAAGAGTGGATGACAAAGTAGTAGCCAGCAAGGCAGGCCCACTCAGGCACAAGGAGCCCAACACATTTTGGGTAGACAACTATCAGAGACGTTACGTGCCAGCACGAGGTGATCTAATTATCGGGATAGTAAAAGCCAGAGCCGGCGACTTATACCGCGTGGACATTGGTGCGGCGGACACAGCTTCAATTTCGTACCTGGCCTTTGAAGCGGCCACTAAAAAGAATCGGCCCGATCTAAATCCCGGCGACTTACTTTACGCCCGCGTACTTAACGCCAGTGCAGACATTGAGCCTGAGCTGGTGTGCGTCAACTCAAATGGAAAGCGCGGCAAGCTGGGAGTGCTGAATGATGGCTTCTTTTT
Organism: Drosophila paramelanica; assembly: GCA_035043915.1. NCBI lineage: Eukaryota > Metazoa > Arthropoda > Insecta > Diptera > Drosophilidae > Drosophila > Drosophila paramelanica. Next base: position 361,546 of record JAWNMO010000416.1, read on the forward strand.
TAAGTGCAGTTTGAATCTGGGCCGGCTACTGCTCCGCGAGAGCTGTCCTGCCCTAGCAGCACTCACGGAGGAACTTCCCTACGAAATTGCCGTGGGCGTCAACGGACGTATTTGGGTAAAAGCGCATTCGACACGTGAAACTGTTGGTCTTGCAAATGCCATTATGACACTGGAGCAGGCGGGCTATGCTGAGATAGACAAGATCTGTGGGAATCTGAGCGGTGTTTTGCAAGCGTGATAAATACCTAAACCTATTCTTTTTATAATTGAAATAAAAACAAAAATTTGAATTAAAACAAATTTTAACGCCAAATTGGATACAACAAAAAATAAGAGTTCTGATTCTGAGGAAGCACGTTAAAAAAAATTAGTAACTTTGTTGTCGTTGGCAACTGAGGTTAATTTATGTATTTAGTAAATATATTAACACATCTTGTGAAACCGTCGCATGTATTTGAATAGTATTAGTCGTATGTAGTCCTGAATAGGGGTCCTTAGTAAAAATGTACTCCGTTTTTTTAACGCTATGGAAGGCAGAGTCTTAAAACTTTGGATTAAATACTTGCAGTTACCCACAATTTGTTAGATAGATTGAATAGTGACCTCTCCCAAAGAGTAACACGTCCATATCCTGGCCACGCCCATTGCAACACGCAACGAATCGCGAAATGCGATTTTGAAATCGCAAAAACTCATAGTTTTATTACCAGTCTGAAAGTCAGAGTTGACTCAAAGGTTCTACAAGTTAGCTTAGAACAATTGCAAATGCCTCGTAGCAAATATATTTAATAAATCGGAAATACAAATTTTAAGACCTTAAATTATTATATATGACTAATGTGCTATGTATCTAAAAATGGACCTTAATAACTTTTAACGATTCAAACTCCAATTTATTTCTTTACATATCATTTATGAGCTCTTATAGCCATTTCAATTATATTAGAATCAGCTGTATATAGCTTTACAACGATGTATTTTTTATAGTTTTTATACTTTGAACCCATTTTTAGGGCGCTGCCACATATATGGGAGACATATGTGTCGCTATAAAAATTTAGAATTTACACGCGAACAAAAATGTGGCAAATTCGATGTGGCAGGCTGTAGAGCGCACACACATTTGCACGTGGTAAACTGATATATGGATTTTTAATAATGGTGCAACGTCCGGTAATTACAAGTGTAATTTCCTTAGCAATTAAATTAAATAGTATAGTGTCTGGTTGAAAAGAAAAAGCAGACAAATTCAAGAGAAAGAAAAATACAAAGTATCGCCGGCAGTGGTTAGATTTACATATAATCGGTTTTGTGCTATTCTTTTTGATATCAATGTCGCAATCTTTGTGGGAGGTCACCAGCTATCTTCACACCAAATTTGACGACTCTAGCTTTGAAATTGTAAGTCTAATTGATAATTATTAATATATTATTATTAATATATATTATTGAAATATATTTGGGGAAATACCCTTGATTGAATTTCACAACAAACTAGTATGTACTAAAATTCTTAGTTTTATACTACAATTGTTTAAAGTTAGCCACTTATCGATTTCATATTATTCGGGGTATTATTGCGTTAAAAATATCTCTTCTGTATGAGTTTATAATTCAGCAAAGTGTGGAATATTTCTTTTGTATTTATTTTTAGTTACAATTACAAATAAGTAGGTATTTTGCTGGCCGATATTTACTCCCATCGCCTTTTAACTTCCTCATCTCAGCTGTACTTCCTATCGTTCTCCTGCATGATGGTGTGTGATGAAAACAGCTGATCAGTATCACATCCTACAGATAACAAATGTATTAATGCCTATTAAAACGTCAATGTATAAGTTTATATATTCAGACTCATATTCAAATGCTCTGCTGAGAGTGTATTATATATTCGAATTTTACGCTTTTTATATGGCGAGAGCTTAACGGCACCGATTTAATTTTTATTATCAATTTTGCAAAAAGTCATTAATTCGCGAGTTTCGACAAAGTCCAAAGTGCCGTAATATGACTTTCCTTGAACTTTTGTTAATTTTGCTTGTGCTCTACTATGCTGTCTACGTCTTGCTCTGGATAATACTCGACTGCAATGTGGCTTTGTGGTACAAATCCCGATTTGGGGTTTCGCTCTCGACAATGCGCGGACAGGTGGTTTGGATAACAGGTGCCTCGAGTGGCATTGGACGCGCCCTTGCGGTTAGTTTGGCACGGCACGGAGTGCGTCTTGTGTTGAGTGCCCGACGTGTTGAGCAGTTGGAGCAAGTGCAGGCTGAATGCTTGGCAGAGGCGCGTGGCCTGTTGGCGCAAAAGGATGTGCTAATAATTCCAATGGACATGTTGCAACTGGAGAAGCACCAATCACACCTATATACTGTTTTGAATCATTTCGAGCGTCTGGACGTTCTGGTAAACAATGCAGGCCGCTCGCAGCGCGCCAACTGGACGGAAATTGAGATCCAGGTAGATCGAGATCTTTTCGAGTTGGACGTGTTCGCAGTGGTACATCTTTCGCGTTTAGTTGTCCGGTACTATCTTGAGCAGAACGGCGGGAAAGGGCACATTGCAGCCACCTCTAGCATAGCCGGATTCAGTCCGGTGCCCTTTTCTGCAACGTACTGCGCCGCCAAGCATGCGTTGAGTGCCTATCTGAATGCGTTGAAGGTGGAACAGCGCAAGCTGGATGTAACCATCTTTGCACCCGGCCCGATTGCCACAGACTTTTTACTCGAGGCATTCACAGGCTCAAAGGGCGGCAAGGTGGGCTTAAGCACGGCCAACCAGAAGCGACTTACGGCGGAACGCTGTGGAGAGCTGTTCGCAGTCGCACTAGCCAACAAAATGGATCTTACATGGTGCGGCTTGTTTCCAGTTAATGCGATGGCCTATTGCGCCCGCTACCCAGCGCTTGCCAAAATTCTAGGCCATCTAATGACCGAGAAAACTTTGAACAAAATCCGCGAGGGTAAACTGTAAGATCGCTTACATGTTATTTTTGTACAATTTTTACACTAGTACAATTTGTAACCATATTAACTATACTTATATTCAAACAAATGTACATAAGATTAAAGACTTGAAGTTTAAATATTTTATGTTTACTGGTAGGGGTATGTAGATTCAGCTCAATTATTGCTCAACACTGCTTTAACATGCGATGGAATCTTGACTCGTTTCCTTTTGGCTTTTGTCTGTGTTGTCTGCTCGACGCCCAGCAGGGCAGACTTTTTCTTTTTGCTCTTTTTACAGGAGAGGGGATTTGGGTTTCTTGGCCGCTTATATTTCTTCTGTGGATCGGATGTGGCAGTTGGCGGTATGCCCTCTTTCTCTTTCATATATTGGATTTTTTCCGCCTGTTTACCCAGCATTAAATTCTTCGCGCGCTTTTGCACCCACTTTTTAGTTGCGTCTGATGGCGCTTCCAACACGGGCGTCGCCTTGTGCAGGTAGAGCAGGCATCGTCCTGGCACCTTACGCAGACTGGCCTGTAGCAAACGATCCTGCGACGCGACTATATAGCGGTTGTCCTTTGTCTACAATTTAATATGTTGGAAACGGCATTTCGCTTAAAAACAACCCCTTACCATTGATTTGAGGCACTCTGACGCAGCGACAGGTTTGCCCTCATGCCCACATTTGTGCACATGAAACTGTTTGACAATTGCTATGGCCCCCATAAGCGAAGTACCCAGGGCTTCCACTTCCAATATTATGCATTGGGTAGTCAGTAGTTTGACATTGCACTGAAAATATTTTTTTATCTGTTCCTCAATGCTAATTTTGTGCTGGAATTGGAAGAATGCACATTTTTACAATTGTCATATGACGCCAATTACATCCTTGTGTCTACACACCTGTAGCGCAGCCTGACAGAAGGTGGCGTCAATAAGTACTTGGTAGGGTTCATGATAATCAAAGTGAGTTGCAAAGTACGCAAGCGTTTTGTGAGACTTTTTAAAGCGGGATATTTTCATCACGTTGTTTTTATTCAGCAACAGAACACAAAATTGACGATTGTACTATATCGATACATCGATATTTTTGAGTTGCCAGTAGATAGTTAAGTCAAAATTACTGAACGATTATTATTATTTATTATTATTATTATTATTTATTCCACTTTTAAAGATGATAAAAGTACGCTTGATTACTTTATTTCCTGATCATGGAAAGCGTTATAATTATTGCTTTTGCGGTACGCTATTTCTAAGATGCCACATATGATAGTGGTAGCTGCCAACTCGAGCAAAACTTGTATTCTATTCCACATGAATAGTGTGGCATTTGAAAATTTCGAGAATGGCGCGACACAAACGCAATAAGATGGTGTGTGTATTTCAACCACCTTTCAATTTTTCACCCTCAGCGGTAGTCTTGTGCGTTTTGTTTTCTTTTATTTTGCCTGTTTTGTATGGTTTAGTTATAATTTTACTGCAACTGGAATCAGAATCGATACTTTGCATGTGAAATAAGTAAAACGTGATATTTTAATTAGTTCTCTGCAAATAGCTTTTATCGTATTAATGAAGTTAAATATCGTTAAAATTCGTGTGATCTGAAGCTAAGGGCTACGGTCGGTTTATAAGTTAGAGCATAGTGTAACTGCAACTTGACTGTGACTAAAATGATCTCTGCTTATGACTGACTCAGCATAAGGGACTCCGCCGAAAGTGTATATTAAATATATTACGTTTACGTATTTAAATAATTATTTACGTTTTCTTTTGTTATTTCGCAACTTTTTTGCTTAGTTCTTAAGTACAGATCTTATGACGTCTTCACTACTATGTTGCTATATATTATATCATCACTATCGCAGCTGGAAGCACGCAGTTGCGGGTTGATTAATTAAATGGGTTTTGCCATAGCTGCCAGCTTTGGATTTACGCTTATCAGGGATTATTTTGTTGTAATAAAAAACGTGGAACGGGTGTATTGAAAGAGTATTGCTGTTTCTGCTTTGTGACGTACTTTTCCAACTGTCCAATATTGGTCAAGTGTACGCCAAAGCCTTTAACGACTGTGCGATAAAGTCAAACATCTAGAAAGTTAGTTTAGTTTAGTCGTTCTTATTCCTCGAAGGCTGTCGCATGAACTAATGCAGCTGATGTGCGTCTGATCGCCTTTTTCAACCCTCTTTTAATTTAATCTCCTATTGTAATGCTATAAAATTTTGTTCATGCGTTATATACATACATACTTACTACAGAAGAAGTATTTTATTCTTTTTTATTTATTTTATTATTTTTTTTTGGGTTTTTGGTGGGTAAACTATTCAATATCTGACATGGTTACTTATTCAGCACCCCGGGATTGAGTTTAATGCTCGTGCTCCGCATACTGAATTATTGAATTCCTACTTACGTCAAAGGTGCCTTGGCATCCGGTGCGACGTGAGTTTTCGGTTAGAGACAGGTAATGGGCCAATGAAAGTCTCGCAACTCAATATACAAATGTGAGAGATTAATATTTCTTTAGGTTAACTATACTTGTAAAGTAAGTACCGAAAGAATTTATTCAGTTCGTAAATATGTAGATAATCTAAATAAAGTATTTAGATAAATCAAGATATTGTAAAAAGACTAGAAGAAAATTTTATGATTGAGCTGGTGTATTGAAGATGAACTGATTTGAAAAATAAATAAACGGCAATCATATTTATTTTGATTAGGGCAGCATTTAAATTAATTTCTCAAATACCCTCTTTTAGGTACATTAAAGCACTTTTTGAGCGGCGACTTGTTCATTTTGTATTTTGAGCAGACGCTGAGTCAGAGAGTAATGTTGGAAACGGTACAACCCGTCTCTTATTCATTCAAAAATATTTGTCGTACGTCGGGGTTTTTTTTTAATATGGTCCGACTTTTTCTCTCTCTCTCTTCTCATCGCTATGCTCTTGCTATTGCAGCGTGCATACCAATTCATTCAGGTTCTACCCTCTGTGGCGTCAAATAGAATAATTAGCGTCCAAATGATTTGTGCATTGTTCACTACGCTGATCGATCGATATGGCAGACAATTTGAATTCATCTGTTATTAATTAAAAAACAGTTGGTGTCCCAAGTGGATTTTTATAATGCGATTTTATTTTGTTGCGAATTGAAGTGGGAATGAACAAATGAAATTGTACTTCAATAATTTTTTTTTTTTACGGCGGTCATCACTTTTGGACCGAAAACTTTTTGATCACTTCTCGCAAAAGTGTCGTTAAAGTACATTGTTTAGTGTTATGTTCATATTCATAACTGGCATTGAACCCATTGACCTCTTTCTCAGTATATTCTATTAACACATATTTATGTGAATGTGTGTCGCATGTGTGTACGCGTATGCATATATATATATAAATATATATATATTAAATATATATATTTATATATATATATATAAATTAAAGGTCTATTTGCAAGTCGGAAGCTGCTTCGACTATCACGCGCCCGTTTCATGGACAGGTGTTATCAGTTTGAGCAAATAAAAAATTCTTAAGCTTTTACCTCATGTGTAAATGAAACTGAAAGTTTTTTATTTACAGTCTTAAAGCAGCGGCTTTGCTTTCGATTAACAATACTGTTGTGATCATCTGCTATCCAAAATACATAAGTATTTTGAGAAGTTCATTCTTTACATCCTTTCTATTTTGCCTCTTTTGGTATTTGAAGTAATCCTTTTTTATGTTTGGCGCTGCTTACGCTCGGTTAGTTATCACCTACAATTTAAGAACTTGTCACTGTCTAAAGTCAATTTAGTAAATTACGTATTGAGCTGCGTTTGTCAGGTCCTATACAAGTATGTAGCGGAGAATTAAGCCATGCAACTATTTTATCCCGAAGATAAACTTTGGTCCAACTATCTTTAATTGCAAATAAGTAAAAAGGTTATAATGGTTTTGTGCAAATGTATGTAACACGCAGAAAGAGGCATCGCCGGCCCCATAAAGTATACATATTCTTGATCGGGACGACGAGCTGAGTTGATTTGGCCATCTCGGAAACTACAAAAGCTAGATAGCTAATCATGGTCTCATTCAGTTCGTATATATGTAAATATCATACTCAGAATAAGCTTATCATTTTTTTTCGATAACTTGCTCCGTTTCGTTAATATCGATACCAAGCATGTCTAAATAGACCGCGTTGCAAACTCTGTGGAGCTGTTCGGTGGTGCCGCGACCAGGGAGAAATCCGACTTCTGATCTGGGATGACCACCGCTCCGTGCTCGATGCCCAATGCCAATGGATGCAATGGATGCAAATAGCCGCAACCATATGGTTATGTACGAATGGTAGGATCCTCATTGGTCTGTAAGATTTATGTTGCGGCTTGCTTGGCTTATAGATTATGAAGATCCAAGCTACCTTCCACCCATTTCAATGGGTTCAGGAGATAAAAAAAAATAAAGATGACGTTTCAGTCCTTTTACACAATTTGATGGTATAGTTAGTTAGGGTAATTTATTTGCTTATTTGCAATTGATTTTACTGCGTACTTTTACAGGCGGTAAAACAGTTTTGGGGTCACGACGTATTCAAAGTTTATAACCATATTTGTTCGTTATAAGATTAAAGCGCAAAATGAGGTCTGTTAATAAATAAAATGAGCATGTTTGGATTGTGCAATCTTTATCTGCCCGTATGAACACAATTCGTTTTTCGTTGCTATTAAATCTAAAGACCAGAAATTTTAGATATTTACTTGTGTGTACACACGGGTGCGCCCACTGAATGCGTGGCAAAGCTATAACACCTAAAATTTAAAATCGATAAAATCCCAGCCACGCCCACTGGAAGGCCCCCTGCCACCCCGCTTGCACAAATCGATAATTTTTGGTCGAGCGTCCCTCCAGAGTCCCTAAATTTTTAAATAGATACTCATAACGCCACACCGCCCATGCCCACTTCCGCCTACCAAATCGCGAAAATGCATATCTCATATGTTTCTCAAAAAATTAGAATAGCAATTATAATTAAGACTGTGAACGAGTAAACGGCGGAGTCGGTAACGCTCGACTGCAGCATTCTTTTTTGTATCTTGCGCATGTGTTAATGCCGGCTTTGGACTGGCTCTCGACTGGACGTAACTGAATTGCCGGTACAAATTACGTATACATATATTACACCGGTCCGCTACGTTTTAACCTAATTTCTGGTTAGAGAACTCTATTTATAACTGGGTTAATTTGCAAACATTTAATTGAACAGTTTAACAGAAGATCAAAAAACATTTCCAACATTAAACCTTAATCTCAAGATTTCATAATCTGGAAAGAATATGGAAAAATTCAATTAATCACAAATAATATGTACATATATAAGCTTGATGACTGTGTCTCTAAAAAAGTTTCTCGCGATTACATTAAAATTTGTGAAAGCCATATATTTTAAAACATTATCTAACAAAATATATTCTTTGTTAAATAACTACAGCGAAACTACACTATAAATTGAATTTTCTTGAAAATGATTCAATTATTCAAATCATCAAAGTTCATAACCCGACAATCATATATGTAATACTAATTAGCCACCGACGCGGTTGATTTTACGTCGATGTTAGCTATATCCAGATACACAACGATGTTATTCGTTGCATATTTTTGTTTAAATAAAAGGTGTGGGAACGTAGATAAATTAAAAAGCGTCAAAAAATTAGATATGTCTATTGAACTTTCTTTTATAGAGTTGATTTTAATTATTATTCATTGCAATGGCTTTTGAGTAATTTCCATATAGTGAGAGTTTAAAACAACTAAAATTACTTATGTCGGGATTAATAACTTCTTGTGTTTCTTAACCGATTTTGATTAATTTTATTTTTAAATTGTAGTATATTATAATACCCGTATTGACTCAAATTTGATATACTTAGCACTCATATTATTAGAAAATAGCTTAAAATTTAAGGTTGTAGATTTTTATCGTTTCTGTAAAAACGGTAAGAGTTATGATCTCTTCAAACAAACCAGATCTACGCGTGCCATTGTCAAGTCTAAGTTTGAAAAGAAATAGTATTCAACTCTTTAAGTTTCTGAGATAGATGCTTTTATACATAAGGACGGACAGACGAGCGGACATTGAAAAGACGGACATGACTAAATCCACTAGGCTTTTGATTTTAATTAGAATACGTATACTTTATTTTGTCAAAGATGCACAAAACCATATTACCCATTTTCAATGGGTTCAGGGTATACAACGAAGTACCATTTTTGCAGTCGGATAAAGCCAACTAGACTATAAACACTGTATGATACAGCGTAAACCTTGATTGACCACATTTACCGTCGTTTTCGATGTTGGCGATATGAACAACGGAACCACTCCATACACTTTATCCCAATATTTTTTAACGCTCTTTACAGCGGCAAATTCCTTGGTATAATAATAACCAGGCACTTTTAATGAAATGTTACTGAATCAATAGTATTTTGTTTTCATGTGATGAGTATTGTGGAGGGACGAGCGCCTCGTCGGTAAGGATCACAGACAACTTCGACCGTAACAAAAGAATCTAATTCGAGCTTATGTCTAAAAAGACTTTAAGATCATTGCCTGATTAGCGGTAAAATTTTTTTGCGCTCAAGCAGTAAAATGTTAAGTGTTTTCAGAAACATTACTACTACAAAAAATAATTACCGTACATGTATATACATATATACAAATAGTTATTAGCAAAGCGTGTCTCGCTGTGTGGCATAAAGAAAACAGTTAATAATTAAGAACGCTGCAGTCTGGCATTACCGACTGCGTTATACTCGTTCAATGTGCTTATTATTCTCGCCCACGTTAAAAGTTTAAGTTAAAAGAGTTTATTGGTTTTGTGCAATGTCCGTCGCGCTTTACGTACGTGCGTTACTTGTAAACTATGATCGTTATCAAATTTTCAAGAACTAATAAGAGCATTGAAAGTTTTGGACAAAACAATTTATTAATCAATTTATGGTTTTATATATTGGGGGTATTGGATTCGGATTTTTTACCAAAATCTGCTTTTGCTTTACATAACGCACTAAATTTCCTGCCTTCAGATTTTGTACTCTCCAAGATATGGTAAGAAAACCGAAGCGGGACACGATGTTGAACAAAAAATTATTAACTTGTTCTGCGTGTTGTTGTATTTGCATTTTCTACTTGCCGAGCTTGCTGCGTTTATAGATACAGCCCGACGGACATGGCTAAATAAAGAATATATATACTTAATGGGGTCGGAGATTCTTCGTTCTGCCTTTGTTATAGATTTGCACATAACCGTTATACCCTTTTTACCCATTTTAATTGGGTTCAGGGTATAATAGTAAATTAGCGTGAATAATAAATTAAAATTCAATTAAATTAAATTAGCGTGAATAATTTCGGTGCCATTTAACAGTTTAACTCTATTATTTTGGGATGGGCAAAGCCGATCAACACCTGATTATTAGTATACATAAAATTAAAGAAATATCAAATAGAAAAAGCTTTTGGTGGACAGGTATCAAGACATATAGTAAATAAACCCAGAATACAGAAAATTTCCCAAGATATACGTATACAGAGGTTCATATATGTATATATATGATAACATATTCTATTGGAAAGGTTATATAAGTATACACACAAACATATATAATCTTGCGAAAACTTAATCTCTAATATTTACATACATATGGTGTACGGAAGCGACGCGTTTACACAAGCTCGAAAATATGAACAGATGCTGTTGATGCTGATTAAAAATATATAAACTATATGGGATCGAAATAGTCTTCATCTGCTCTTTATAGGCATTGCACAATTTCTTATAGCTCTAACGGGGTATAATTAATAAGGGTCATTGAACATACAGCTCTTCAAATTTCACATAATGCATGCATGGGTATACACGAAATATTAAACCAGTAACATTAAACAATTCAAATTATAATTTTTGTACAAAGCAACAGCCGCAACGTAACGTAAAACGTAACAAAACCCGGCATGGGAGAGAACAAGTGAGCGAATAATACACAGAGATCGTAAAAGCTTTCGAACACAGCCGTTGCACAGTGGACAACCTAACGTAATTTACTCAAAAATCGTGTAGTGGTTTAAATCGAATTTTTATACGGTATATATTAAAAATGTATATAAATAAAAAATATATACAAAATATATACATTTTTATTTTTGAAAGTTTTATTAAATTTTTTACTAGAAATGTTAGAAATGCGCTCCATTTAGTTGTGTGCAGACGTGATCAACTCAATGTGCTTTCCGCTGTGTACCGGCACAGCTGAGCGAGCATCTGGATTGACTTAGCTAGGGTACTATAATAATAAGCCGTTGGGAGCGCGTTCTTTAGTTCAACGGCAGCCAGCGGCTCATGTGGAACGCGCACAAAACGGACGGAGACGCGCCAAAGTGAAAAGCAAAAAGTAAATAATGTACACACAATTAAAATTCATTTACGCGTCGTCGATCTGCATAAGTTCAATGAAGGAAGAGCTACAAAGCATAGAAGACGACAACGAATGACATCAATTGCATTTGTTAGTCACACAAAAAACAAAAAGAAAGAAAAGAAATCGGTTTATAGCCCCTTACATCTGTCCTCTAAATATGTTTTTTATGAAAAATAAACACGCATATAATTTAAAAAACATACATATGCATTAAAAATGCTGCAAGCGGGTAGCGGAAATAGCTGCTAACGAAATACAATAGAATTGCCGCTAAAAATAACAAAATTTGTACGACTTCAACAACAAATTATACAAATGTTGTGATCGCGTGTTCAGTGTACATACACTCAATGTTTATGTAAAAAAAAAAAACGAAGCTCTGCAATTTGTCCTTAACTCCACTCATGTGTACTTTTGTATAATATATATTTTTTGAGTACACATACATTTTTTAGTGCAAAGACACATTTGTGCATGCGAAAATGCGACACGTTCATTCATAAATTATGTTTTGTCAACTTTTGGGCTAGTCGTTTTAGTTTTTATGCGCGCGTGTTCTTTACAGCACAAATACGAGTTTCCCCCTTTGAACACCAACAAACAAAACCGAAAACCAAACCAAAATGAAAGCAAGCAAAAGAACTGCAGCCGAAAACCAGTGTGAACAATAGTCGTCGGTGCCGACGCCGACGCCGGTAACAACGGTCAACAGGTTCGATAAGTTGGTCACTCTAACACTGAATATGGAAGTTCATGTGCGAGTGTGAGGGAGAAGTTGGGTGTTAGGGGCCTTGGAGAGTAATTGTGTCAAGAAAAGAGAAAAGGGAAAGAAGATGAGTGCAATAACCGCTGCACATTTGAGTGTTAGTCGAAAGTTCTTCGGCAGAAGATTTCGTTTCTGTGCCCTGTCGTAGCATCAGCAACAGAGCTCAGAAGTAGGCCAGTGGTGTCTCTCTGTATGTTTATCTTTTTGTCTCTGTCTGATTATGCGACGTAGCATCGCAAGTTGTATATTCGGTCATGAAGAACACAGAAAGCAATATTCTTTGTGCCCTTTTGCATCAAAACGAACGCAAACGATATAGAAGAATATTCCGTTGAATATGAACACTAAATGGTAGCTAACACGATAATTCTTAATTTAATTTATGTTTTTTTTCCATTTTATGTAAAAAAATACGACTTGCTGACATAATTCCTTTCTAAAATATAAACAATTGGTACTATTCGAATATTTTATAATGAACTAAAAAAAACCTAAGTCTCGTGTTTTAATGCGCGTCACATATAGTAAAACTGGAAAATATTGTTGTATAATGTACATACATTTAAGTACGTTAATGTACACATTTGCTATGACCCTGATTCCTGATTCCAAAACATTAGTTTTTAGTATTTTTGAATCGGCATGTGCTGACCTTGCGTCGTCACTTTTCTTATCGTAAATTAGATTCTAGGGCCAAAAGTTTCTTTAATTTGAATACTCAAGCAAAGGGTATCAACATGTAATAAGTCGAGTTATTAAAGCTATGTCCGACTGTAAGCTTTTTTTTTTTTAATATCTTAAAATAAAAACAAATTCCTTTCAATATACAGGAACGATATGTTGTTTATCCAAATTTTTACATTAAAATAGTTTTTGTGGCAGTATTAAATTTTCACCACCCCGAAAGCACTGCACGTGTAAAAAGATAGAATAATTCTTGCTTTCTCTAAAGTTTCATTTTTACTTACAGCTATTTAGTTAACTAATAGCTTAAAGTTCCTTTTTTTGTTGCGGTATAGCTAATGTAAATAATATTTTTTAAATATGGCTATAAATCTGTTTGATACCATTAGAGCTAGAAAGAAAAATTTTAAATAATACATATGAAATAAATAAGTATGTAAAAGAGTACTAAAGACGGGATTTTCAAACGGTTTCACTGTTTTTGAAGAATCAACCCCCTCGAGCGGCAGTCCATTTAAAACTTTCGCCTGATTAAAACTAATTTTCAAAGGCCAACCTAAAGCAATTAAGATTGCTCTATTATCATATATTATATATATATATATATTTATATATATAAATATATACATTCAAACGATCAGGCACGAGACCTTAACGACACGAACAACAAATTCAATTGACATTGATTCAATTAATGACTATTTAAGAAAACTGCACTTAAAATGTACTCAAACTTGCAACGATTCGCTTCTGTAGTTTTTACGGCAAGGTTACTGCCGTGGCCATTCTGTATATTATTGGCAGTGCTTTGGATGCATTCGTACGCTGGAACAATTGCATATACAGCTTTATGCTTTAAGCTTTATGGAACTGGAGCCAATAACTTTGATTTATTTAAATAATAAATACTTCCAGTTGCATATCCGCTCATTCTTATCTCCCTCGAGCTGCAGTTACCCTTGAAAAATATCATTGCACCCATAAAATAAAACGGAGATTGCTAACTTCCCTCTTGTAATGCAACATTTATAATAAATATACCAATCATTAGCAGATACAACATTCGTGAATATGTACAATTTTAGCACAACTAAATTTTCGAGTTTTAAACATTTACTAGATAATTAGGACAATTATGATTTGAGTGCAGGGTACCCCCAAGTCACACATAGTATACGAACTTTTATTGCAGCTATTGACACATATTTCACGCTTACTGTATAGCAATGGAATTCATTGACAAGTTGTCAGTAGTCCACTACGAAGTGGGCAGCCTTTGCTTGCTTTTGGGCTGTTTGCCTGCTGTTTGGCAATTGTTGGGTACACCCCTCGGCGGTAAATGACATTTTATTTTTCATGACTTCGCTCCGGTTTTGCGGTGTTTTTCAAACTGGTTTTTTTTAGGTATCAGCTTATTCGTTTTAAGCTTTGTGTAAAGTCAATATCAATGTATATCAATAAATGTACTTGTTTTACACAAAACAGCAAATTCAGTGTATTGTCAGGTTGCAAAAATCGAATTACCACTGATAATAAATTTGACTTCTTTAAAGTAAAGTCAAAACAATAAGAATAATTAGCCGTATAAGAATATAGCGGGTGTACCAAAAATTCTTAATCTTATCTACAAATATTAATAATTGTTATGACAATAATTCAGTACTGCCTGCAGTAAAAATATAAATACATTTTAATTTAATCAAAATTACTTTGTTTAAGAACCTTACCACCTATATCGTCTTGCCAATGTGAAACATTGATGCTTATGATGTTAGATAGTAATTAAATTAAAAATTTCATTACAAAATAATTGAGTTCTTCTTCAGTGTATAACTAATTCACACTATTTGTCATCGATGAAATTTAGTTTGTGTTTTGATGAAATCATTGAATTATTTTAGACTTTGTATTATTCTACTAAAAAAAACTTAACTCTTGTTTTTTAAAGCCTGTGCTTATTTGCAATGGACCTAAATTTAAATTTATATTTTTGTAGTATGTATGTAAGCATCCATAAAATCGTTTTTACACTGGTTTTTTTTTTGTATAGATATCATAGCGTTTTTAAAAAATTTGGTATGGTAATATAGCTTACTCATTTCATATTTTTTATTGCAAATATAGTAACGATCAGACAATAAACTCTTAATGTTTTCAGGTAAAAGATGTGGCTTTTATTTTTTTAATTATGGTTGGTTAGACGGGCGACCTTTAGTCAGCAACTTCGCATAAAACACTATTACTTACTTATGTTAATTAACCTAACCATTTAAACAGGGGTAGTCGTCTTACCGGTGACTGGCCTATGGCAATGCTATAAAAAAAAACCAAACAATTTTTAAAACTCAATTTCCATAACTCTTATTAACAGGTAGTAAACAAATCTGCTGCATGAATACAAATTTACTAAAGAAAAATATTTATCCATTTGAAATTTAAAAAATATTATTTTCCTAAAAATAATTAATATATTTTATCAATTTATTTATACTTTTTATATTGTTGAAGAAATTCGGCTTTAATTCATTTAAAAAAAATAATAATGTTTGCTTAAAATTTATAACACTAGAAGGATTCCACGTTATTTGTATTTAATTTTACATTGTAAAATCTGGTTATCTCTTTGTGATCGCCCTCGTCTTCCACAATTTTAATTTTTGTTTACTTGTTTGCTATAGGTACTACAAATCCAGGCATTGACTAAGCACAGGTGGAAGTGGAACCCCGTTCCCTTATAATCTCCCATAATGACAATCTTGCCAGACATCAAGCCCGCAGATGCATCCTGCTGTGGCGGTGGCGATACCAGCAGTAGCAGTGCTAGCACTAGTGACGGTCGAAAAGAAAACTATTCCGGTCAAAACAAAGGGAATGGCTGCCTCGGAATTAATTGCTGCACTTTGGCAGCCGGTTCGGACATATCAATTAACGAGACATCGTCGGCATTGTCTTCTCCCGAAGTGACCAATAATCTTAATGAATTTCGAGCGCACAATTACCACGAGGCTGTTGCCCATGCAAACTTTGCCCCGATCGAACCGGTGGACATCGAGTTCTCCGACGTGCGTTACGCAGTGCGCAAGTTTTCCTTCCCAGAACGCAAGTTTGGTAAGTTGTGCGCCAAAAGCTGACTACTATCAAGACACTCAACTTTGTCGAACCTTAGTCACAAAGGAGATTCTGCACGGACTACACGGTAACTTTCGAGCCGGTGAACTTACGGCTATAATGGGTCCGTCGGGTGCGGGAAAGAGCACACTGCTTAATGTAATGTCAGGATTTTGGTAAGTTTTCCTATACTCTCCACATAATAATACATATCATACTTCAATGGTGATCTATAATTAAATAATTTGTTCAGATTTTCATATAAAATTTTAAGTTTAAACTCAAAAGAATTTACATAATATAATTGCATTTACCAAAACGATTCCCTTTTTATTTTGTGCCCAATTTAAAGTAATATATTTTTAGCTTAATAGCAGCGAGAAAGTAAAAAAAAACTGGATTTAGGCTTGAAGCTTTTGGCTAAAGTTAAAGTTAACAACCTTCACTAAGATATATGTATGTATAAGTATATATATATATGTGTGTTTTGCCTGACTGCAGAGCTAAAATGTTTATTACTTCTTAAAATAATAAAAAAAAAACAAACGTATCAAATAAAACATTTTAGCTACATTTATTGTGTCGACAATGCATATTTTAACAAACAAAGGAATGCAAACGGCGCGTTTTTATAATCAGAACACAATGAAAATGGCTAAAAAAGGGTATAATGTTTCTCTGGAAATGTATGTAACAGACAGATCGCGTCGATCTCAGAGAGATAATAGCCCCAAATTCAAGTACTACAGCCTTGCGGCTTTAGTTTAAAAATTATGACTAGAGCGCTGTTACTCTTTATTTATTTTTGTTGAGCCTTATCCATTTTGTAAACTGTGTGACCGCCAATTTATGTACACTGGTTCGCAAAGTGAATGAATGTCCGCAGTGTATACTTATATATATCCACAACAGATAAATGGGGCTTAATATATGTATCTTCAAAGTTTAAAAGCTACTAAATTTGGCTGGTATACTATTACCTCTGAGTATCAAAGTATTGTTAAGTCGTCGACACCCCACTCAACATTGCACTTGTCCCAGAGTATGTGATTTTGGTATTAAGCTAAAAAAATGGAAATAGATGTAAATATTCATTATCCAGACATTATCAGAATTACAATATCTCCGTTGGACCTTCTCAATTGCATCGTTTACCAGACGCTGTTTTCTAAAGATCTAAAGATGATACAGCGTAAGCTATAAAGTCTTCTGTTTTTAATAATACATAAGGTTGCATAATACATTTTACATAAGTATAATATGCGGCGATAACAGATGAGTCTGAGTCATGTTGCTATGATGAATACAAATTAGAGTGCGGATTTTTCATGCACACGACTTTGAACAATGTCTGTCGGTGAAGTGGAAATGTCGAATGATAGTGTCAAGAATCAAAGCGTTAATCTGGCGGACTGAAATTACAATCGAAGTCGGAAATATACCAACGCATGCATTTGAAATTAACTACTGAGACCCTGCCGAAGTCCAATCAGTTCCTCCAATCTGATTGTTTCCATTCCAAAACAGTATTACTCTTGATGTAATAACTGCAATAAATATGACATATTTATAGTGAAAATACTTAGTATTTATAATCTTGCTGTAAATGCTGCGGCTGCTGTGGCTCTGTCGTTTACTAAGTATACATATATCGCGCCAATTTAGTGGGTGTTTTAATCTGTCTAGAGGGAATCGATTGATAATTGCGTTAGTAAACATTTGTTTTTATTAAGTCAGCTGAGTCAACATAAATAGCGGGCACTTGTTTACTTCTCATAGAATTGGTAAAATATATAGATGGCAAAAAAAAATTAATTAATTGATGGTCAGAAAAAGAAAGACGCCTAGTCAATATTTTTCTTAAGGAAGGGTAAAGGGAATCTGACCGCTAACTATTGCCGACAAGTTCGTTCATTATTGTTATTCACTCACATTCGCATTGCCGCTTATCGGTCATTAAACTATGAACTTGAAACACACATGTGTAGACTTACATTGTACGACATACACACCGCTCGGACATTACGTTTTTTTTTTTGTTTTTTTTTTTTTTACATACAGTTATAAGTTATTTTATTGTTTTTTTTTTTTACATACAATTAAAAGTTATTTTTCATTACTTTACTGGTTTTTATTCTGAGATTGGCGAGATTTCGACATATTTGCTTATCTTTGCTTCTCACCAGCACCACTGGAGTCACGGGCAACATTCGCGTCAATGGTAAACCGATGGCCAGCAGTTCAGAGCGATTTCGCCAGCTGTCGTGCTATATTCACCAGGATGATCTGCTCCGTCCCCAGCTAATGGTCGGCGAGATAATGCTTCTAGCGGCACACTTGAAGCTTGGCTTTGCGGTGACTAAAGCACACAAATTAGATCTGGTAAGTTGTCTAACAAGCAAAACAAGCCTTGTCTAATGTTCGTCTCCGATCGCCTGTTTTGCTTAGATAAAACACATCTTATCACTGCTGGGTCTCGAGCATCGCTACAATGTCTACACAGGAAAACTGTCTGGTGGGCAGAAAAAACGTCTCGCTATAGCCCTAGAGTTGATAAGCAATCCGCCGGTGCTCTATCTGGACGAGCCAACAACGTGAGTAAATAATTATTTGCGTAGCGATAACTAATGAATGAGTGATGACCGATCGTCTCATTGATTTTCTATAGGAAAGCGAACTTAGTCCTATCAAAGACTTGAACTCGTGTTGTTAGTCCACCTATATGCGCTACATTTCTACATATACAAAACGTGTATATAATAGATCAGTTTGCGTGAATCAATTGATTAATCTCAAAAAGTGAAAACACTGTTAATAAGCCTTCAACGCAAGCGTTTCAAATCTCTTAGATAATCGCAAATGGTTGACTTTGAGTTCTCTTTAAGGCAACTGCGGAATCACACATCATTTGTTAAGTTTCATAAAATGGCAGCAGTCTGTCATCATTTTAATGAAATTTACATTTAATTTCCTAGTACCCAAAGTTCATATAATATGTGAAATACATATTTTAATTTATTCCCATATACTTATAACAAACTGCTTAACAAAGAATGCCAACTGGCACCTGAAAAGGTTAATTAATTGATTTTTTGTTTTGTATTCAGACTGTTTTTGAAATATATGAGTCAAAGTCTTGACATGGAATCTTCATACATTTACAAATTTCTATAAAAAAGCGCTTTTTTCATTTTTATACTTTCATCCATTACGTATAATTACTGACAATTTAGAGCCAGAAGTCTAATGACCCTTTTTATGGCTACCCATTTAGGATTTTTATATAAAAACGTGCTTTTTTACCGCTTACAATGGTTAAAAAATAAAAAATACAAATATTTTGCTGGTTATTACTTTCTCGTCTATATATACAAGTATACATTTTTTATTTTCGTGTCTAGTAGTCAAATTGTACATTAATTTTGTGTGTACTCACGGATGTTTTTATGTTATTTTTAAGTGTATCAAAAAAGCAAGTTTTATGTTGCGCAATTATTTAAAGCAGAAGGAACTGACTGTCTGTATGAACGCGTCGATACAAGAGACTATGAAGTCTTATCTTTACATGCGCCACATTTGCTGGATAACTTATTGTATAATAAATATATAGGTATATTTTTTCCATTGATATTGCTATATATTCAGTCCCGCTGTTTTACTGTTTAATAAGATCTACAAGCGAATTTGTTATGTACATAAGGAGAGAAAGGATATCTTCAAGTCGTGCTTTCGCTTATGTTTTTGATATTTTTCTTTATGTTATACGAAAAATAAGCACATTAATAAACGGTCTTGCTGATTAAGAATCAAAATGGTGTGATGAACATGCCATATGCTTAGTTAATCTGTTGTCATTATCACTACACTAAGCTACTAATTATTAATTAAACTAAACAATCGACCCGACCTCGCTATAATACATTTTTTTTTAAATCCGGAAATTTTGTTGAAAACAAAGAGCAATTCTGGGCAAGTTGTATTTTTGATAAAGAAATTTGCTATAAATCGGTTTAATATTGGTTTTTATAATATATAACATATATACATATATAAATACATATTCTATATATATACAGCAACAACTTATCAACATCGCAGTATTAAGTCATTCAAATGTTAGACTAAAAATACCAGAACCACATAATATTTTATTGCATTCACGTTCACAACAAAATCACATATTGATTACATAATTTAGGTATATTGTCGTTTTCTGATCATTTTAGCGGTCTGGACAGCTCCTCGTGCAGCTCTTGCGTGGCACTACTAAAAAAACTTGCTTCACAGGGACACACGATCGTTTGCACCATTCACCAACCTAGCGCACTGATATTCGAGATGTTCGATAAGCTATATACGGTAGTGAATGGACATTGTATGTACCAGGGCAGAATTCAGGAGCTGGTGCCGTTCCTTGCCGATCAACAGCTCGTTTGTCCCAGTTATCACAATCCTGCCGACTACTGTACGTACCTTAGAACGTGCACTTCAAATCAAAGTTTAATAACCCTTTATTTTCGAATAGTGCTGGAGGTGGCCGTTGGGGAACATCAATGTGATCTTAATAATATTATAGATGCAGCGAATAAAAAGTATTATGCGGATGCCTATCAATACCCCCTTATGGACAGTGAAAATATGTCACGAATCGTAACCACTTTCAAAGGTAAGTGCCTACCTTTTGCAAAAGTGTATCTTGATTACAAAATTCCTGGAATTTATTGAGAATATTAAAAAAAACAAAAAAAGTTGCAGTCGGGCGTTACCGACTGCGTTATACTCGTTCACGTTCGTAAATATTGCTATTTGAAAAAATTTATTTTTTATTTTGCAATTTGTGTGTTGCTGGGGGTGGGGGAGAGTGGGGAGTGCGGGTGGAGGTGGTCGTCGGCAACATTTTGTTCCTCTCTTTAAAGCAGGTGACCAGCTATCTACCCACCAAATGTGGTAACTCTAGCTTAAAAATTGTGGGAGATATAGGCATTTCCGGCGGAGCGGGAGCGTTTGGGGCGTTATAGTGGGCGTGGCCGGGATGTCAAGTGTGCAATCTTTGGGGGAGGTCAGCAGCTATCTACATATTAAATTTGGTGCCTCTGGCTTTAAAACTGTACGAGATATAGATTTTCGCGGGTTGCGGGGGCGGAAGGGGGAGGGGGGTGGGGTACTGCCCGCAAATATTTTTCTATTTCTAGTGGGCGTGGCCGGGATATCAAAGGGTCAATCTGTGGGGGAGGTCACCAGCTATATACATACCAAGTTTGGTGACTAGCTTTAAAATTGTGCAAATATGCAACACTTATCGATTTGACCTTTCAGGTTTATCGGTTTTCGCGATTATGGGGGCGGGAGAGGGTGTGGCAAAAAACTTTTTTTTAATATTTGGGGGAGCATTCCTGCAATGTATATGCAAAATTTGGTGACTCTAAAATATGTCACGAATCGTAACCACTTTAAAAGGTAAGTGCCTACCTTTTGCAAGAGTGTATCTTGATTACAAAATTCCTGGAATTTATTGAGAATATTAAAAAAAACAAAAAAAGTTGCAGTCGGGCGTTACCGACTGCGTTATACTCGTTCACGTTCGTAAATATTGCTATTTGAAAAAATTTATTTTTTATTTTGCAATTTGTGTGTTGCTGGGGGTGGGGGAGAGTGGGGAGTGCGGGTGGAGGTGGTCGTCGGCAACATTTTGTTCCTCTCTTTAAAGGAGGTGACCAGCTATCTACCCACCAAATGTGGTAACTCTAGCTTAAAAATTGTGGGAGATATAGGCATTTCCGGCGGAGCGGGAGCGTTTGGGGCGTTATAGTGGGCGTGGCCGGGATGTCAAGTGTGCAATCTTTGGGGGAGGTCAGCAGCTATCTACATATTAAATTTGGTGCCTCTGGCTTTAAAACTGTACGAGATATAGATTTTCGCGGGTTGCGGGGGCGGAAGGGGGAGGGGGGTGGGGTACTGCCCGCAAATATTTTTCTATTTCTAGTGGGCGTGGCCGGGAAAAGGGTCAATCTGTGGGGGAGGTCACCAGCTATATACATACCAAGTTTGGTGACTAGCTTTAAAATTGTGCAAATATGCAACACTTATCGATTTGACCTTTCAGGTTTATCGGTTTTCGCGATTATGGGGGCGGGAGAGGGTGTGGCCAAAAAACTTTTTGTTTAATATTTGGGGGAACATTCCTGCAATGTATATG
Source organism: Drosophila paramelanica (assembly GCA_035043915.1). Classification (NCBI taxonomy): domain Eukaryota; kingdom Metazoa; phylum Arthropoda; class Insecta; order Diptera; family Drosophilidae; genus Drosophila; species Drosophila paramelanica. The sequence continues at coordinate 383,713 of JAWNMO010000416.1, forward strand.
CAAAATTTGGTGACTCTAGCTCAAAAACTGTGGGAGATATTTGCATATCCGATTTTTGAGAGCGGGGGCGCTGGGGGGCGGTATAGTGGGCGTAGCCGGGATATCAAGGTCGCAATCTTTTTGGGAGATCACCAGCTATATATACCAAGTTTGGTGACTCTAGCTTTAAAATTGTGGACTTTAGCAATATGCGATTTTAGGTGTTATCGGTTTGCCACGCCCCCAGTGGGCGGAGCTCAAAATCATTAACACTTTATCTGACGCGGGTACACACGAGTATATATCCAAAATTTCAAGTCTCTAGCTTCAATAGCGGCGAAAATAATTGCGTTCATACGGACAGACGGACAGACGGACAGCAAGACGGACATTGCACAAAACCAATATACTCTTTTCACTTCGTGAACGAGTATAACAAGATTAATAATAACAAGTGAGATTGCTCTAGTCGGGACCGCCCGACTAGAAGATACCCTGAACCCAGAAATTAACACATACACACAAACTCTCGGCAGTTGATGAGTATTGAGCCTGTTAAAAATTAAAAAATAAAATTTACTAATAATTACCAATAGAAAAATAAATACTCCACAAGCGGGAGTTGAACTCGGTACCTCCGTGATAAGATGCACAACTATTACCAACTGCACCACACTACCGCATTTTTCGCGAATGATATAACATTACTTAAAATCGCAAAAAGTCAAGGAAAACGAAAATTTTGCGCTTGTCATTAAAACGATACAAATTAATAATAATTATAATTATGAATAACGAAAAAATAAAAGAATTCAACATTGCTCTACCATACCAGCGCTGAATTCGAACCCGGTCCTCCGCGTTATGGGGCGCTCTTACTTCACTTCGTTGTGTTAAAATTCAATTTAACCGTTGCCTAAAAAAATTCCTAGGAAAACGCAAGACTTTCTGGACGTGCATATGTACGCGTGCACATGTACACAGAAATTGCCAAGCAGCTGCGCTTTGCCCCCACTAGACGGACAGACAGACAGACAGACAGACAGACAGACGACGGACAGACAGACGGACATGGCTAAATCGACTCGCAGTGATCTGATCAAGAATATATTTTATGGGGTCGGAGATGCTTCCTTCTGCCTGTTACATACATTTGCACAAAACCATTATACTCCTTTTTTACCCATTTTCAATGGGTTCAGGGTATAAAAATCTCCCTTCCAAGTACTCCACAGCAACATTTTTTATACCCTGAACCCATTGAAAATGGGTAAAAAAGGGTATAAAGGTTTTGTGCAAATGTATGTAACAGGCAGAAGGAAGCATCTCCGACCCCATAAAGTATATATATTCTTGATCAGCATCACTAGCCGAGTCGATTTAGCCATGTCCGTCTGTCTGTCTGTCCGTCTGTCTGTATGAACGCGTCGATTTCAGAGACTACAAAAGCTAGAAAACTGATATTGGTCTCATTCGGTTCGTATATACCATACGCAGATCAAGTTTATTTCAAAGCATCGATAACTCTTTCCGTTTTCTTATTATCGATATTTATCGCTTTTTTGACTCGGTTTTTTAAGCATAACTACTAAACTATAAAAGCAAGAGCCACCAAATTTTTTTATGTTCGCGTAAAACATACGAAGAATTCAAATATTTCAGATTTTTTATACCTCCCCCCTATCGCCCCCAATATCGAAAAAACCATAAACTCAAAGCAAATCAAATACTACACACGTGCAAATTAGTTTGTAACTGTAAAATGTATATTTCATTGATCTGAATAAGTCCTGAAAATTTCATAACGATCGTCATTTATTTTACGAGCAAATCAAGAATCTTTTTTTAGTAGTGGGGGGAAAGCGCAGCTACTTGGCAAGTTCTGTGTACATGTGCACGCATACATATGCATGTGCAGAATGTCTTGCGTTTTTCCAGGAATTTTTTTTTGCAACGGTTAAATTGAATTTTAACACAACGAAGTGAAGTAAGCGTGTGGTCCAGTTGGTAAGAGTTGTGCCGCGTAACGTGGAGGTCCGGGTTCAAATCCAGCTGCCGAGAGTTTGTTTGTATGTGTTCATTTCTGGGTTCGAAAATAACAATAATAATTAGAGCCCTGAATGAGTATACGGCAGTCAATAACGCTCAACTACAATATTATTACATGTTTTAGTCCTAGACTATGAGACCTCCGGCTCCGGAAATTTCCGACACGTACATATCTAAAAAAATTAAATTAGTATTATCGGTTGTCTAACTTATAATTATTTTTGTACACTTGTTCACGTATGAGCTTAATTTAAGCTACAATTTATTTCACTGTGAACGAGTATTGCGCTGTCGGTTAGACCCGACTGCAGCGTTTTCACCGTTGAATGTTTATATTTTTTGAATAGAGGAATTAGAAAAAACAAAAATTTAATTCATTGCAGATACAATTGGTGGCACTGAAATAAAAACATCGGCCCAAGAGCTATCTACCATCGCTTTGTCGGAATTCTCGAGCTACAACTACGTGAAACCAGCACAGCAAGAGCTGGAACTGGGTGAGATTCAAGCACTCAGAGCATCGGCCGAATCGTTGGATGAGACGCTTGCCGATGGGACAATAACAACAGGGCTTGCCAATCAGACTCCGTTGCCATCGGAGCAGCTAAATGCCGTCATCGCAGCTTCGTTTCTTATGCAATATTTCCTGTTGATGCAGCGAATTCTGATCTGCGCCAGACGCAACTATGTGAGTAAAAATACTTGTTAACGACAACAAGGTCATGCCAGTTTAGGGCAATGCAACTCCGTGTTGCCAATCAGCTTAATTTGTATTTCAGCGCAATTCGCTGTGCTTTATTACAGTGTGAGTTATTTTTGTATTTTTAAATTTTGTGTGTCGGTTTTCTAGGTTATTAAAAAAAAAATATATTATTAAATTTGATGCTCAGCTTTCAAGCTTTTTTTTGCGTTTTTATTGACTTTTTAGCAACTTGCGTCAGACACGTAACACTATGTTAAAAGCAATTGGGACCATTTATGTGTTTTTTTTTTTTATTTTATTACTATTACAGTACATAAAATAATTTTTAGCACGTTTTGTTTAAATACATTTTCAAATTTAAAAAGTTCAAGGACAAATGATAACCTTTAGATTAGTATTTTAATTATTAGCAACGTGCTTGTTTTAATTCAAAGGAAAAATGATATCGAATTATTGTTGGCACTAGAAAATCTACAATTATAATGATTTAAAAGTTAAGTTAACAAAAATAAATATTAATTGAATATTTATATGATATGTTTTTCCAAATTTATATAAAAAATCTGAAATTTATCTTTTTCCCAATTATAGGTTGCTAGCAGTAACCAAAGACAATATAAATACTTTTTATTTGAATTTATATTGTCTGTGCTCTAAGCTATTATTTAAGCGATCGATTTATGTGATGGATGATTTATGTAAATTTATTTCATGCCTTGATGATTAAATATATCAGTCATGGACAAAAGTATTGGCAATTGCAGTGTTGTCGACTAATAAGTCAAAGTTAAAGAATAACGAACTAACTATTTTATTGGGTTTTCTCCACACCGTCATTTGGCCATCTGAGCGAAAAATATTGAACTTGCTTCGTCAGAGAATAGGACATCGTTCCAGTACGTTAATGGCTTCGATTTAAACTCTTTGGCGAATGCCAATCTCTTCGATTGGTTAATGAGTGGTTTGCGTCTTGCAATTCTCGCATTGCACCCAGCCTTGTGTAGCACCCGCCGTACCGTTTTAGAGTGAATTTGTTTCCCAATCTCTTCGTTAACCTCTGATACTATTTGGGATGATGTGGTTTGTGGGTCTATCTTGATTTTCCTTATTATTTGGGTGCATTCACGATCGGTTAACTTTCGTGGGCGGCCGGTACGTTTAGCGGTTTTTGCCGTAGGGTCGTCTGAAAATCTTTGGATTATGCTCCGTATCGAAAATTGACTTCCAATAGCTCGCCAATTTTTTTATAGGATTTGCCTTGTTTGCGTGGTTTGGTGGTTTCACACTTCTTAGGGGCCATTTTTGCAAAATAACATATAAAATGATGCTCAAACAATTTTTTCCAAATAAATTTTATAGATTCAAGTAACTGTGATTACAGGAAAAGAAATGTGTGACCATATCAAAACTAACATTAAAAAAACAACCTCTTATTGAAAATTGCCAATACTTTTGTCCCTATAAAATTAATGGTTCTAGTAATAAAATAATTATTAAAAATTTACTATACCGCTAATCTTTATAATAATAATTGAATTGCGTGCACAAAAAGTTAATAATCATTTAAAAAATATAATATTATTAAATATTAGGCGTTTTATTGGACAAAACCGACAATAATATTGTATATTATCAAATTTCCAATACTTTTGTCCGTGACTGTATAAAGAATAAATATTCACAATTAATATGCACTTTAACTATGCATTTTTTATGGCTTTAATTAATATATTTGTTTATTTTTGAGTCCACCTACATAACTCGGTTGATGCTTGCTAGTCAACTGTAGCCATAGCTCGAAAAAAAAAAAAAAAAAAATTTAACGCGTTGGTAACCTTCACATAGTTAACGTTGCACCTATAGCAGAGGCAGGTTAGCTGCCTCTTGCTAGATAAGTAGATAAATAAGTAGGTACATATATATGTATATATACTATGTAACACTTATTCACTTCTATTGCAGTTTCTGTTGCTGGCCCGCATCTTTTCTCACGTTTTCATCGGCGTTATATTCGGCTACCTCTACATGAATGTGGGCAACAGCGCCAACTCGGTACTCGGCAACTATGTATATCTCTATGGCTCCACATTGCTCTTGGTGTACACCGGCAAAATGGCAGTGGTATTGACCTGTAAGTAGCGAAAAAAAACAAATTGCTAACTTAAAATATTTATACATTTTAGTGGCTATCTATTGTTTTTAAGCTTGCTTTTTATAGCAATTTTTGTGTGAAAAATGTGCAGTTTGAATATTTTTTTATTTTATTTTTTTGTTGCAATGTAGGTCAGATCAATTCAGACTCATATAAGACAATTGCATTAAAATAAACTTGACTTTATTTTTCAGTTCCGCTGGAGATCGATATGCTGACTCGGGAGCACTTTAATCGGTGGTACAAACTGGGACCATACTTTTTGTCGCTTATCTCCTTTGAAATACCCTTTCAAGTAAGTCTTAGCAATAAGGCTACTTCAATACATCATCATCCCTACCATAGTTATAAGTCAACTCTCAAAACCGCTTCTGATGGCCAAGATTGCATGCCAGACCCGACCGCACGAAGTCTTCAAAAACTTTTGTTTTTTTTAACTAACAACCAGATGGCAACGTTCGTATATTTAACAGAGCTTCAACGTAAGCACACAGTTTCTGAAATAAACACAGGTTACAAATATTTATTTTTATAATTTAGTTCCACTGCACGCAACGTAACTACTTATTAGCTCGCTTGCAGACACATACATACACACGTCAAAGCATTCGTTTTAGCTTGTACTCAAAAGATGTAATTAACTTGTATCCATAGAGTTGACAAAGAGAAGGGTAATGATAAACATAAATCGGGTTTTACTTATTTTTTGCAAATTAAATTTTTGGCTGATCTCTGATGTCCGAAGCGTTTGATTTCACGCTATTTTTCGATTTTAATTTTCCTTCTCGTAACTAGATTATATTAACCAAAATTGTTCGCATCCACATTTTATTTATTACCTTGCATTTTATTTAGTAAGATTATGAGTATGAGTAACAATTTTTACTATCCTTTACTCGTAGAGCTTTTGTACCGCTTTGTACATAATGATCAGCGTACGGCTAACGGATAACGACAGCGTGGATACCTTCAGAGTCTACTACTTCTTGTTGCTGGCGATAATGGCTACGCTCAGTGCACAGGCTTGGGGCTTTTTTGTTGGTGCAACGCTGCCAACCAAGGTACAAACAATTGTTTTTTCTTACCGATTTCTGTGTTTAATCACCAACCGATTTTTGTATTATCTAGCTTGCCGTCTTCTTGGGTCCAATACTGGCAGTTATGTTTTCCGTTTTTGGCTTTTGTACTCGGTATATTGACATAACGCCACTTTTTCGTTGGATGTGGCATCTGAGCTATTTCCGTGCTGGTTTTCATGGTGCTCTGAATGCTATTTACGGCATGGATCGTCCGTTTCTGGAGTGCCCAGAAAATGTCATGTACTGTCATTTTCGCAGTCCCAAAGTGTTTCTCAAGTACATGATGATCTCTGATGTGCACATGTCCGACTGTATGCTGCTAATGAGCATTGTAATTGGCGTAATGCATCTCCTGACGGTGGTCACACTCTGGTGCAAGCTGAACAGGCGGTAGGAAATAATCTTGCCGAGTACATAATGTCTTAGTGTAGGTTTTCATTTAATCAATGTACATAGATGGTGTTTATTATTTTTTTTATTTGTAGTATATATTCTGAGTTTGTTCGTTTTTCTATATATATATATATCAAATAATTTAATATTTAACGTAACTATTTATTTACATTAAGTTAAAAAAAGAAAGAATCCCTTTGTTCGTTTTTGCGTAACTGTTTATGTTTAGTTGTACTCAGCCGGATTAAGGGTAGCAGTTTAATGGATTTTATTTTTCCAGTTTAACTATAAGTTTTATAATAAGTGCTGATATACCAAAAAAAGGAACGAACAAATCAAAAATTCAATACACCCTATGTATATTTGATATCCCACTACTAATTACTGAACGAAATTAAATCTTGCCGTTAATATATATATATATATATAAAAAAATATATATATATATATACACTTAAATAACATATTAAAATGAAGTAGGCGCTTTCACTTTTATAAATTACACAAGAAATATACATTTTGATTTGTGTTTTTATATATATACAGGTCATCAGAATTTACAGCACACAATGATTTCATTTTTCATTTAAATTTTTATTAATAAACTGGTTAATCTGAATAAAATGTAAACTTTTTTGTTGTGATATCACAATTGTATGTGATTTTTATCAGCGAGTACAATTATTTGCGTTGAATCTAAAAAGTTATCCATACAAAATTATAATGTTGCTGAATACAGACAAAATATATATATCTTCAGAAACTCTGATTTTAACCGATAATATCTAAGGCATATATATTACATATTGTCCATCTTAAATAAAAATTTCGCTATAAAGCTCGATTATATCAGGTTTTTATACAAAGCAACAAATACTTTAAAAGAGCTGAAAGATATTACAATTATTTATTGCCCACCAATTTTAAATCGTTTTTGAATTGATTCTGTAGACTTACGAACTCAGCGGTGTTTTATTAATGCAATATGTAAATGCCAAAAATTAATTTAAATACATTTATGGTTAAAGGTGATAAAAATATAACTATGGTTATAACACATGATTCACATGGTAGACATTCGCGCATATCCATATCTTATAATCTGGTCATGGTTAAGGGGCACATCTGAGGTCAATTGGACGCGCTGCCATTGTCGTGTCTCGTTTGACTTGCGTATGGCTTCGACGACGGCGTGTACGTAGAGCCCATCCTCGAAGGTGGCAGCGGTGGAAACGGGAGCCTTTATCCAACTGGACTCTTTGCTATTGAAGGCTTCCTTAAGTGCGCCCACCATTTTGCACAAACCTTTGATATAGGGACGAGGAAGCAACGAATTGTTAGTGGAAAAATGCAAATCCTGGACATCTACATAGACAGCTTCTTCCTTTTGCTGATTCTCCTTGAGGGCAAACAAATCGCCGCCTCGCACCACTAGATGGCCTTTGCAGCCATAAACGAGCACTTCTTGAGAAAACGTTTTCGTCGGCACCGTATGGCTATGAAGAGCTACAGTGACGAGCGTTCCACTGGCCAGCTCCATTTGAAAGTTGCAAAAATCCGGAGCCGTTATTTGTCGAATGCCATTAATGACAGCTGTGGTTTTCGTATTAGCCCTCAATACGCCATGCACACGAACCGCCTGCTGCTGCAACAGAAAATTTACTAAATCGACGACACTGCCCACTAGATTCAGTGCTCCACCGCCCATTTGGGCATCACACATCCAGTTGTACTTTTCAGGAAAGAGCGTACCCATTTGCACACGCACGTCCATCAGTACCACATCAGCCAGTGGTCCGATAAGTTCGTCCTGAAGGCACCGGCGCATTTGAGTAAAGGCAGGTAGGAATCTCAGAGGATGATTCACCAATGATATAAGCGTCGGATAGTACTGCGAGGCACGCACCATTTTCATGGAGTCTATCTGATGAAGGCCAGCGGGCTTGTCGCACACCACATGCTTCCCAATGCCCAGCGCCTTTACCGAAATCTCTGCGTGAAGAAACGGTTGGCATACTATAAACACCAAATCGACGTCTTTTCGCAGGAGCACTTCATCTATGACGTTTGTGTAGAATGCCACATTCTGTGCGTTGGCCGTTTCCTTAGCTTCCTTCAGAGTGCGTCCCCAGATGGCTTTAACTTCAAAACTTTTCTCTCGAAGAAGTGGTACCAGGACATTGGCAATTTCACCTGTTCCAAATACGCCAACGCCAGGCAGCATTTTAACTAAATGTTTACAAGAAATCCACCCAGTGTGACCAGTTTTTCAATTGGTGAGTAGTTAAAAAAATATACTAAATGGCTGTACTCTATTGCACTATGCTACAAAATATTCTTTACAATATAACTTCCATATGTGGTTGATTAAATTATTTATTAAAAGATGTAGAGTTTTACTTTTATTTAATAGCGATGTGGGTTTTTTTTATTTAATATGCAATTTGTATAATGATAATCGAGTTGACACACACATGAAATGTGCTGTAGTGGACATCGATATATTTACATCCGATATATTTGTCAGATCACCATCACATAAACAAAATGTTTTGTTTTCATCCAATAGATTAATAACTCTTTTTAATCGATGTGAACATTCATTTGAGATTCAGGCAGAAATATGGAGAAATGCAAGACATTTTGTTGGCTAATGCCTCGCCGAATAGTGAAGCGCAAATCACCCGGGATCTGGTCAAGTGCCCCACGGAAATATAAAAAAAAGAGTTTCTTAGCTTACTCAGCTCCAATTCCACCAAAAAGCACCAACTTTTGGTTCAACAACAAGCTCCACCCTCTCAACCGAGAGGCCAACAGACGATAACAAAACTGTGTCCATAATGAATACTTCCTCGGAAGCGAAGTTTAAAGCATGCACATTTAAACTGCGAATCCCAGGCAATGAAAAGGGTGTCTATCACAAAAAGGTAATGCCAACCTCATCGATAAGCTCGTCGCATCAACTGAAGATGCGAGTTCCGGGCGAGGTGAAATATTTCAACAGCGACCATTCTCTTCCTCAACAAAGTTACGAGTGTGGTGCAAGCGGTCTTTTGTGATTTTTCGAATCTTCTGTTTTTAATATACACTTTGCTGGGCTTTATTGGCAACAAGATCTTTAGCTTTTCTGACCACGAAGTTGATTTCTATATACCGCAACTGATTTTTATGTATATTCAAATGGATAAACTAGCTGAAGTGCTGGACCCCTACCTCACAGTATGTTGCCGAAAATCCGTGGACTTCTCCCTCAAATGTTTGTAGCTTTTCGAGACATATAATTACCAGGTGGCCTCGGTGACCAAAAGAAATAACAGCCGTAAGTCCAAACTGGCACTCATGAGGGAGCTATTTTCAAAGAAAGAGAGTAAGCAGCCAAGCAAATCGATTGCAAGCCGCTGGCCAACAGTTCCTCTACTAAAGAAAACTTATCATCGCTCCCAGTCAGACGCTGCAGTGCTGTTAGCTGATTCTGGGAGCCATCAGTCGTTCAACAGAACGCATTGGATGCACCTGCATCCGTAAATTACCACTCAAAGACTGCCAACAACACCGGCTAAACTGTGTCTGGGCGATCTCACCTCGGGGCGGGCCTTCGATAATGGCTGTACTTGTTTTGATACAGTGCGGGGACAAGTAAACGGTCTGCTGGGGCATCGCACGTTTTGCTATTGCGGCCCGCCAAATACTATTCCGCAAAAGGAATTCATGAAGGCGCTGATGAATGCAGGCAATATCTAATATCACTGGCCTTGAAGGCGGAGAAGACTTCAGTGTTGCGAATGTTTCTAAATTTGATCAATACAAATTTTCCGGCTCGTGTTTGGCTTTACTCGGACACTCCGCATCACAGAGAAGAAGTCTGCTGTGCTTAATTTCAATAATATAAAATAAACAAGTAAGAACGTTGCAGTCGGGCGTTACCGACTGCGTTATACTCGTTCACGTTCGTATATATTGCTATTTTAAAAAATTTCCGTATTTTGCAATTTGTGTGTTGCTGGGGGTGGGGGAGAGTGGGGAGTGCGGGTGGGGGTGGTCGTCGGCAACATTTTGTTCCTCTCTTTAAAGGAGGTGACCAGCTATCTACCCACCAAATGTGGTAACTCTAGCTTAAAAACTCTGGGAGATATAGGCATTTCCGGCGGAGCGGGGGCGTTTGGGGCGTTATAGTGGGCGTGGCCGGGATGTCAAGTGTGCAATCTTTGGGGGAGGTCAGCAGCTATCTTCATATTCAATTTGGTGCCTCTGGCTTTAAAACTGTACGAGATATAGATTTTCGCGGGTTGCGGGGGCGGAAGGGGGAGGGGGGGATACTGCCCGCACATATTTTTCTGTAACTTCTGGGGGAGCTTCCCACTAATATATATCCCGAATTAAGTGACTGTAGTTTAAAAACTCTGAGAGATATAGGCACTTTCGATTTTTTAGGGAGGGGGCGTTGGGCGTTCTAGTGGGCGTGGGCGGGATATCAAGGGCGCAATTTGTGGGGCAGGACACCAGCTATCTACATACCAAATTTGGTGGCTCTATCGCTTAAATTGTGGGATATATACACGTGTTATCGATTGGAACTGCCATATATAACGTGTTTTGCGATTACGGGGGCGGGAGGGGGCGTAGCCAAAAATTTTTTCCTGTGATGTATGGAGGAGCATTCTTGTAATATATCTGCCAAATTTGGTGACTCTAGCATTAAAATTGTTGGGGATATAGCCATTTCCGATTTTTTAGGGCGGGGGCGCTGGAGGGCGTTCTAGTGGGCGTGGCCGGGATATCAAAGGGTCAATCTGTGGGGGAGGTCACCAGCTATATACATACCAAGTTTGGTGACTCTAGCTTTAAAATTGTGCAAATATGCAACACTTATCGATTTTACCTTTCAGGTTTATCGGTTTTCGCGATTATGGGGGCGGGAGAGGGTGTGGCCAAAAAACTTTTTTTTAATATTTGGGGGAGCATTCCTGCAATGTATATGCAAAATTTGGTGACTCTAGCTCAAAAACTGTGGGAGATATATGCATATCCGATTTTTGAGAGCGGGGGCGCTGGGGGGCGTTATAGTGGGCGTAGCCGGGATATCAAGGTCGCAATCTTTTTGGGAGGTCACCAGCTATATACATACCAAGTTTGGTGACTCTAGCTTTAAAATTGTGGACTTTAGCAATATGCGATTTTAGGTGTTATCGGTTTGCCACGCCCCCAGTGGGCGGAGCTCAAAATCCTTAACACTTTATCTGACGCGGGTACACACGAGTATATATCCAAAATTTCAGTCTCTAGCTTCAATAGCGGCGAAAATAATTGCGTTCATACGGACAAACGGACAGACGGACGGACGGACAGCAAGACGGACATTGCACAAAACCAATATACTCTTTTCACTTCGTGAACGAGTATAAAAAGACACCCTACATCATATATGTTGAAGTGCCAGATATTTACACCTCCCTACCTTAAAATATAACAATCTATGCAGTATATTTCGCCCAAAAGGTCTATGCCTGGACCTCGTATTACTTCCGCACCATATAATGTAATTTTTATTGGTTAACACATTTTGTAATAGAAAATGGAAAATACTTGGGATTGCCCAGCCCACTTGGCATGACTCTACTTTAACTTATTTATAAACACAAATATCAGAGACGGCTTAGCTTTTGGGGATATCCCGCTTGGTGTTATCGCAATCGATTTCAAGCTACTTGATACACTTAACTACTGTTCGAACTGGATTTACCAGAAATACAGTGTAGAAAACCTGTTCCATGATATCATTTGCTCATACACAATCATCAGTATGAACTAAAACATATAAGTTTAAACTAGCTGGCTGGTTTAGTGCGGATGCAACTTCGGAGCCATTTGTGTCCACTTTCGTAGACTTTTTGAATATGCCCAACTATCTGCAACAATTACTGTTCATGGCTTGTGCCTTTATCACTAGCGATTTTGTGGCCGCCCAAGACTTTCTGATATTCGCAGCAACAACAATGCCAACCGTGAATCCGACAAGGCCAACAGCACGAGCCACTGGCGACTGGGTTCTAGTCAACAACATGCCAGTGGTGGGAACAATGACACCTTTTGTCACACCAGCGCCGGCTGCCACCCAACAGTTCCTTGATTGCTTTGGTCGTTGTCCCACAACTCCAGAGTACAATCCAATTTGTGCTAGCAACATGCAATTGTACCTCAACGAACAGAAGTTTAACTGTGCACGCTTCTGTGGTGCCGGTGAGTTGTGTTTAAAACAGATCGTATATACACACATATATGCAGCTGATGATTCATTTTTCATCTTAGATATACAAATTGTGCGACGCGGCAGCTGCCAAGGTCTGTTTCCCATGCAGCGTGGTTAAAATAAGCATATTCGCTTTTAGTGTTCTTTAAGGCATATGAAAAAGGACTGTTCAAGTTGAATGCAATCGACTGGCCAATACACTGTTCACAGTGTAATTCCAGCTTAAAACAGTCTACGTTATCTCTAAACAGTCACCTTGGGAAATTTTGGTTTTTGGGGCGGGAATGAGAATTTTGTTTTTAGGTTTTTTTTAGTTCGAATTTTATTTACCTAGAAATAAAAATGTTGTAAATTTAGCTATTCCTGAATTGCGTATTTAAAACTGTTCAGCATTTCATCTATAATTTCAGTTTTAAGTCCAACGTATGACTGTATACCCTAAACAATAAAAGTAAGAACGTTGCAGTCGGGCGCTACCGACTGCGTTATACTCGTTCACGTTCTTAATTATTATTTTGATAAATTTTGGAACTTGTTTGTTTTTGTCGAAATGTTATACCCATCTTTAAAGGTTAGCTACCCTCCAAATTTGGTAACTATCTTCAAAATTGTGAAAGATATTGGCATTTCCGGCGAGGCGGGGGCGTTCTAGCGTGCGTGGCCGGGTTGTCATCAGTTATCTACCATACAAAATTTGGGGACTCTATCTTAAAAATTGGGGGAAATATACACGTTTGTTTTTCGCGTGTGAGCGGAAGGGGGTGGGGCCAACAAATTTCGTTTCTGATTTTTTAGGGCGGCGGCGCTAGGGGGCGTTACTGTAGACGTGGCTGGGATATCAAGTTCGCAATCTTTTAGAGAAGTCATCAGCTATCTATCTTTTTTCATACGGGAAGACGGACGGATATAACAGAAAACCAATATACTCCGCATGTACTCATGTACAATGTAAAGTATAGAAGGTATATTTTAAACCAAAGCAAACTTATATTTTCTCTTTTTCGCCTTGTGAGCAAAGTTTTGAATCTGTTTTGCTCTAAGAAAGCATTGTTTTCTTGCAAAATAATAAACTATTTTGCGAAATTGATGAGCACAAACATAAAATATCATCTAACACTAGTAAAAATGTTGTAATTAAAAGTACTGGCTAGTATATACCCTGTACCCTAGCAGCAACATTGCAATATACCAATTCCATATAAGATATAACTTATTCTACAGTTTAGTTGTTGAGACCGCCTGCCCTTTCATATCCTCAGAAAGGAATCCGCTAAATTAACCAAAAATTTAAAATTGTTACGGGGATACCTCAGAGACATCTCAACTGTTTATATTGCGTACAGTTTATACAAGCTTTTCATTGGCAAGCTTGATAAGCCGCAATACCCACAGTTCCAAACTTCAGTGCCAGTTTGTATTTCAAAGCGTTTCAGTTCCAGTTTGTATTTCAAAGCGTTTACCACGCGAGCTAGTAAAAATTGTGAAAAAGGTTATCAAAATGTTTAATTCTTATCAGCTTGCTATAGGCATAGGTTAGCTCACTTTATTTCCAGATGATTTTGTATAACATCTCTAATTAACTTTACTTCAGCTCTACTGTTTGGCTGTTTCAACCTTGAGACAAGATCACTTTCCCATTCTTTGTATCAACCTCCAAAAGGGAGGCAAGAAACTAACTCTCAGCTGTGGAGTCGCCTGGGATTTAATAATACAGTACCTAATGCCGCAAGGTTCAACGGAACGAGAGTCATCCAGCCCGTGCAAAGCAACAGTCAGTATGGAGGAGTACATTACCAGGCAACAGCACCACAATTGCAACCTAATGTCACACATGGATTCATCTCACGCGCTCAGCCTTCTTATGGCGTGTTTCCAAATGGTACAAAGCATGGAAATCTAACCCATACTCAAGGTTTCCGGCCGAATAGCACCTACCCTAGTTATGGTAGGAACTTACTTATCTTCAAGTAAATAATTTTCAAATGAGACGACTTGGGTTTCTTTTTTTAAACAATTATATTTTATTTAGCAGATAATTTTTAGAGGCATCCCATTATCTGAATCATCGTGTTAAATAGATTTCCGGTATTCCAGGAACGTTTATATATTTTAAATGTAGAAATTATGGTTGGCTCCAATCATGGGTTTGTTAGGTGAAGGTGCGGGTTTGGCATGTTAATTATGTACTAAGACGGTTCTATATGGATGCCAGTAGTAGTTGAATATGGCCTTTTGTAAATGTAAGTATATCAGCTTTGAACGTATGATTTGTATGGGGAATACCGACGATGGTTGTAAAGAGAAACTAAGCCGATGAGACATTAAATAATCCCTCGCCGCCGTCAAATGATCCCACGCCGCAGTCAAGAAATCCCACGCCGCAGTCAAGAACTCCCACGCCGCAGTCAGCGATTCCCCCGCCGCCGTCAAGTCTTCCCACGCTGCGGTCCGTTGCTCCCACGCCGCCGTCAATGCAGTTATCCTCACCGCCTCGCGAAAATTAGCTGAACTCATCCGATTGGGGCTCTCCGTCGCGGTCAAATTATATAACACTAAACACTAGAAGTGTTGTACCTAGCGTCCTCGCCTAACCGAAGCCCTAATAATTCCCACGAAGAAAACTTGCTAGTCCTCGCTTTTTGGGTTTCCCACGATGCCGTCAGCTTATGTTATCCCACGCTGCCGTCAATTCCTTATGTCCCGCGCCGCTTTCCATTCTTGGTTTCCCACGCTGCTGTCAGTTCTTGCTGTCCCACGCTGCCGTCAATATTTGGTGTCCCACGATCCCGTATGTACAAGTAATTCGAGTTGAAAAATTGATGGTAATCCTTAAGAAAATTCTAATCGCCAGAAACGAAGTCCTCTCAGAAAACGTCAGAAATGAATGGCCACACCGAACCAGGTAGAGGAGTAGTGGAAGATAAACAAAACGATCACATAAAGGTCCTATCGCTGCCACAGGGCCCAATTGCAGGGAAATGTGTTGTCAATGCGAAGCTTTTTGTTTTAGTTGCATTTGTCCGAACAAAAACTGTCCCACGTGTATCCTAGCCAGCATACGAAGAGCAAGAGAAGTGGTTCGTGCGGTCGTGTGTCGATGAAAATTATGTTTTTTGTTTGTTTTTTTCTTAAATTTTGTTAGTAAAGTTGTGCCTTGTATATTGCAGATCGGCTGATCTGCCTATTTGTGTCCCACTGCATGTAGTGCCATAGATGAATATGTTTTCAACAAGTCATAGGTGATGGATGGGACATGGCGGTCTAAGGTGTAACGTTTATAACGGAGACTTCCACTTAACGTGCAGGTTTATTGTAGTGAAGCGTCGAAACCGTAGCGAATAATTCAAGTCAGCATCTCCAGGTCATAGAACACCGAATGGCTATGATTTTGAAGCGTTGTGACATCAGAGAAGTCGAAAACAAACGAAGCTCGAGAGATGAAATATCAGCACATGGAATGGTGACTGATGAATAAATCAGGTCGCTCAGGTGAAACTAGTACTGCCAGTCAATTCAATCGGCTTATATTTTTGTGCTGCGTGTACACTACCAGCAGAAGCCCCTGAAGATCGATACACCGAGTCATGAATGGTCAGGAGGCCCGCGTTAAAAGTAATGGAGTAGTGCCTCATCCAATTCGCTTCTTCACTCTTGTATAGAAAGGTTGAACATCAAGGGGTCGTCAGCAGTCTGATTTTTCTATGAACGTGCCTCCTACGTTTCTTAGACCATACAATTATGTACATACAAAGGTTTTTACAATAATAAAAATACAATCGAATCTTACAGTACTAGGCTCGGACTTTTTACAATTTTAACAATGTAACATGTTACAGTACATTTACAGATCTGTACATATTTATACACGGCTGTACGCCGGAAGGATTTTGTTATAAAAACAGCCTCAAGCTAGAGATTGTTTTTGTATGAAGGATACAAACATAATTGAATTTTCATGTAAATACATAGCTCTTAGAAACAAAAAACAATATTTTCAAAAATAATAGTATGTAAATGTAGCGCGTGTCTCATGGATTCCCTTTGAGAACAACTTGACGTATGCGTGCTGGGTAGACCAACAGATTTAGGTTGGAAGTGCCTAAGTAACCTAAAAAATATGCGTAAATACACCAACAACAACAACATGAATAACGATGACGCAGAAAGTAACTTCGGAAATCAGCTATTAAAATCGCTTGCTTCCTGTCGTTGCTGGCATCGTTTCCCTGCCTGCCTGCTGCATATCGTATTTGGTTTCCCTTATGAGTTGGATGTTTGCTTGCTGCGTAGCTTTTGAGGAAAGAGCTCTGCTTTGGACTGCCGCTCAACAGGTTATCCCACGTATACATGTGTGTGAGTGTGTATCTGTGTGCGTGCGTTGCTGCAGTACCACCTCGCAATTGATTCCCTATTGCGGAATGTTGAACGTTGCACCAGGAGTTAAGCGCTCAACTGGCAAAGCGAAGCGTAGCGTAGCGTAGAGCTGGACTAACTAGCTAGCTAGCTTCTTCGTCATCGAACACTAATCGCATTTGATTCCCTTTGCGATGGATATTTGATTACTGGTTACTGTTAAAATATGTGCTCGCTAAGAAGTGGGTTGAATGTAAGTGGAAAATTTGCAACAGAAATTAAAATATATTTAAAATACCGTCGTTGTCTTTTCTACCTCATTGCCTGCCGACTGCTTAAAATTGCTGTACATCCAGGTACAGACTGATGCTGCCGATTTGTCCTCGTTTTGATGCTTGAACACTAGTCGCATTTGGTTCCCATTTGCGATAAAGGATTTGCTGCTCCTGTCGATAACTACTAAATAACATACATACATACATACATATGCACACACACAAAACGCTGGATGTAAAGAATCTGCGACGACGATGGCGACGACGACGACGCTTGGATGCCCGTAGCGTACTTGCAGGCAGCTGCCCGATAACAACGACAACACATCAGCTCGCTTCTTGAGCGACTGCTGGTGCTTGTGTGGTGTGGCGGGTCTCGGTCCAAACGCATTTGTTTCCCTTTAGCGCGGACCGAGCGCATATTTCTATGCGGTGCAATGCATTACGTGCTGACTGAGCTGAACCAGCTTGGCCTGGCCTGGCCAAACTAGCCTGTGATGTCTCGTAAAAAGCCGGAACAGTGTCTGTTCCGCACAAGTTGATGTGAGCGCAGGAGCTGTGTGGCACAAGTGCGTTAGCCACCAGTAGCCATAATTTTGCAGCTTACGTTTTCTGTAATGTAAAACGTTAAGTGTACATTGGATCTGCGACAATCTAGTTGTACTCGCATCAGCCCGAGCAGGTGTAAGACATGTTTGCTGTTGTTGTTGTGGTGGTGCTGGCATTACTTGAGGAATTGCCTAGCTGGATGGACTTGATGTATCGTTCTTGATTCCCTTTAACGATTTTGCAGAGTCAAAGCTAGTTGGGAAGAAAAACGTTTGTCTGGCATAGACTTCCAGAGCGCTCCCAATTCAAAATTCGCAGTACAAAGTCTATGCGAACAAATACATTCAATTGTATCACATAGCGCTGCAAGAGTGAGAGTGCAAAGCAAATTATGAGCTAACAGATGTCTCACGCTTGTATTTTAATCCCAAAGACTGGCAGTAGGTGCGGCCTATCCTCGCTTTTAACATCAAAGATGAGTGTTGCTGCTGTTATGTGCGTATTAATCAGGTACTAATTATCACAGTCTTATTTTGCTGTAAAACAGGTTTAGGCGATTCAAGATGCATTTAGTATCAGGCTGACCTTAAAAATTTGAGTCGACTTTTCAAAATTGAGGTCTTTGAGGAATGTTGCATTTCAGTAGGGTTCATGTGTCGAGGTGTTATTGCTTTCATGTTGGCATTTGATTCCCATTGCCTCAAGTAATTTTGCTACAAGTAATCGAGTTTGTATTTTGTTAACATCCAAACAGCAACTGCAATAAATACATGACATTGCTTAGAAAAAATAACTAAGGAAAGAAAAAGTTAACTTTGGTAACAAATCGTATTTTGCCGTTTGCGTTTAGAAGGTAGCCATTAAACCAAATCTTGTTTCCCTCGCGGTGCTGGTCCGTGTTATCTTTATCTTTAAAAAGCTTTTGTCGGACATTTCAAATTTGCTACAAGATACAAAAAGGAAGACTTTTTTGCTCAGGGGAATACAATAATTACAACATATATATCCTTAAAGACGACGCTTCTTCGGTATAATAAGTTCTCAATGCGGGATTAACAATTTCCAATATGCGCAGGCACCGTTCAACTGCGTCATATTGCTATAAAATATATAAAAAAAAAATATTTGGTTTGGAAATCTCAAAATTTACGTAAGTCCGTAAGAGAATCCTTAGAACATAAGTCCATGACATGCCGACGTTAGTATATGCAGTCAGTCCTTGGCAGTATATAAGAAATACGAGTACCAACACATTTTTTGGCTATAAAAATATAATATCCAAATTGAGAGTAGACAATGTAAAAGTTACGTTTTCCGATCCGACACATTTTCTGATCAGTTTAGCTCTTTTCAATAGATTTTTTGTTGTTCATTAGTGCATCTATTTTGGGCTCAAAATTCAATTGAGTGCTAAAAGATAATTTGAAACAAAAGCGACATATTTTCATGTTAGATATTAACAAAGGAGTTACGCTTTGCCAGCAGGTTTTAATTGGCTTGTATCCCTTGTGTAATGACATGGGCAGCGCTCTCAAAATTCTTGTTGCAATTGCTGGTTTGGATATTTGTTTCTTGATCCCTTTTTAATGCTGATACACGCAGGCACCGTTCAACTGCGTCGCATCGCTAAAAAATATAAACGAAAAATTTTCTTTGTCCTAAACTACGAGTAAAGTTTACGTGCGCGTTCATATTGCTTTAAGTACAGTCTGCGGCTGATCATCTTTTACTTTCACACGATGAATGTAAGGGCTAGATTGGATGTAAGGTGTCCAACTGATGAAACCAGACGCTCACAGGCACTGTTCAACTGTGTCGCATCGCTACAAAAAGATTCAAGCCCACGGATTTATGCTTAACATATCGATAGGGATAAACAAAATATCAAACTTTTTCCTATAATGTGCGGTTCAAGGGCACATATGAATTCCAAGTTTGACTAAATCCTCTCAATACAGATAGCTCACGTCCAAACTGATTCCTCAATCAATCTCAAGATAAGTGCCAGCAGCAAAGATTGCTGCACAGTAAGGTTTCGCTAAAACATACAGAGTTGTAATGAAGAAAAGAAGACAGGCTAGGCAATTGTTTTGTACATATGACTGCAATTCAAGAGTTAATGAAGGAGAGGCAAATTCAATAAGGCTTACGTGCCGCTATGATAAAGTGAAGTAAGACAATACAACGTTGACCAGAAAGTGATGAGGACGAAGTTGTTAGACCGGAAAATTTAACTGTCGACGATGTGTTGATATTGTTGTTGATGATTTTTGTTTTCCTCGTTCTAATTACTGTAAACCTGTTTTAAAAAGAAACTGTTGTTTGCGTTCGCAGCTGATATACGAATACCGCGTGTATGCAGAGATATTTGTGTGGATTGGTGGTGGGTGCCGTCAGCAAATGCTAACCGCTTTATGTTGAGTAGTGATTGTTGTGATGATAACCGACCAGGAGGTTTAAGGCACACACGTGTTTGCTGTTGAGCTGAAGCTGCTGGCTGCTGCTGCTGCCGCGCGCAATTCCGCCTTGTCCCCAATTATTTTTGTCAGCTTCATCTGGCATTTTTGGGCAAAGGAGACTCGGTGGTGTTTGCTGCTGCTGCTGCTGCCGCTGCAAAGCTGCTGCTTCGGCGAACTGTGTTGGATCGGCTGGCGTACAGCTCGCTGCCATTGTGGTTGTAGAAGACGGACAGACGTGAAGACTCACTCAGTTATAAAAACGAAAATCTTGATGATGATTATCGAACGATGGTGAAGGTATCGATTTAATTCTTTTTCGATTTCGTTCTCGCTGTGGTAGCTGTTGCTTGTCAAGTGTTCCGTTCCTCCTCATCGTTGCCATTAACGTTTCGAGGAGCAGGAAAACTGGAAAACAAATTCTGTTATAGACAAATATGTTTACGACAAATATAGATTCGTACGAGTAAATAATAAAAGCAACACTGATTTTAAAATGACATATTACAGTTTTATTTATATTACAAAAATACATTTATCAGTTCTTTGTTGTATTTCTTCTATATACAATTAACTTTATACCACAAGATAATCGAGTGGATGATAAACCTATATTTTCTCCTACTATTTTCTTTCCTTAATTCAATATGAATCACTGCATTTTAAACGAAAAATATCTCCCACAAGCGCACGCGCAATGATGAAAATATAAATAGCGGACAAAAGTTTACGTATGCACACAAAAGTGAACAAAGACAATGTTTTATACATACAGTATGTATGTACACACATATGTACATAACAGTGTGCGTCTGTTGCGTAAAGCAACCTTGGTATTATACACACCTACGCAGTGTTCATACATATATACATACATAATGCATGCATGTGTATACCCATAACAAAATGGCGTCTTTTGTATGCAACGCACATGCCTTGTAAAACTAAAAACTAAAATATACTCTTGCTTAATATAAATTTACTAATATCAGGAAAAAATCTACTACAACTAATTTATAAAATTAATTTACAAACCGAGTGTGAATTCCAGACCAAAGGGTTCATTCTGGTGAGGGTTGATAGACAGCAGTCGCTCATGCATGACTCACACCACCCGTTTACGAAGGCCATTTGCTCGCTCTCATCATATCACACTCTTCACAGCCTTCGCATATTTCATTACAATCTATGTATAACAGGTTTGCACACGTTTTGCGACTGCAAATGAGAAATTTCTTTCGTAATAAAACTAATTTAACAAATAATCAATACAAAAAAAATAGGAAACGAGTTTTTTATGACAGCAGTTGAAGCTTGAATACTTCTCGAAAATTCAAGAGTGTTATAGGTTTGTCTCTTTCTAACTAACTGGTCACTACAATGGCGCAGTTGCTTTGGTTGCGATAGTTGCTGCTCTCAATGTTGTTTTTGTTACTGCTGCTTAAACTACTCAAAAATTTATCGAGGCCACTCAGCTCACAACGCCACAAATTTTTTTCCATATTGTGACGCTCAAATTCGTCTGTGTCTGCTGTCTCCGTTGTGGCGTTACACTCATTATGGTATTTTTGATTACCGTCGCTTGCATGCGTTTTGCCATGTGGAATAAATTTCGTTTGGACATCGAGCCAGCGACTGAATCGTTCCTGCTGCTTCCTACGCAATTCATGCTCAGCGTGAAAAAGAGCCGTCGACAAAATGGCGTTGACGCGCAGACTGGAGGAGCCTCGCATTTTGCGACGCATTTGCAACCGTTTCATGCGGAAATTGCGCACCCAATATGTTAAAGTTTTGGGCTGTTCAACGCCGTCAAAATCATCATAATATGCAACCATTTCGCACGATGTTCCACGATAAAAACTTTCTCTTTTATATTCACACACACACAAACACACCTCTGTTGCTGCGTCACTCCACAATCTGGTTATACAACTTTCCAGGAACAGAACTTTTAACTTCTACACGTCCGCTCAAAACGACTTCTCACATGAAAATGCTAGAGAGCCTGAGAATAGCGCTGTATTTATAGTAGCGCTTGCTGCAGCGAAATGTATTGCTACGCGACGCTGGGAATGTAGTACCTATGTATGTGACTTTTTGCAGTAAATGCAAAAATTAAAGAAGGTATAATTTGGTTTCAGATTATTTAAAATTTTTTAAGGATATACCCATTTGAAGAGTTTTTTTTATTGTTACCTATTTGGGTCGGTAATAACAGTAAACAAATTGCGCCTCTTAATTTTAGCTAGCAAAGCAGCATTGCATTGTTTTGTGTATACCTGCCAACTCGTTTTAAAATGTGTAAAATACGAAATAAAGTCTGACGAGTAGTACGGTACCGATAATAGGTAATTGTTCGTTTTAGTCACCGTAGGTAAAGCGTGTCCAAATGAAGTGGGGGTGGTCTCTATCTTAATCACTTTTTTACGAGGATTCCATTTCCGGCGGCGGAGCTTAATATTATTGCGTGGTTTTCTAAATATAAGCAAATTAAAGTTGCCGATAAGTCGGTGGCAGCACGATACCACAGATCTCCCTACATCGATACCACTTGACGATGAATATTGGTAATTGTTCGTTTTAGTCACCGTAGGTAAAGCGTGTCCAAATGAAGTGGGGGTGGTCTCTATCTTAATCACTTTTTTACGAGGATTCCATTTCCGGCGGCGGAGCTTAACATTATTGCGTGGTTTTCTAAATATAAGCAAATTAAAGTTGCCGATAAGTCGGTGGCAGCACGATACCACAGATCTCCCTACATCGATACCACTTGACGATGAATATTTAATAGGTATGGACTATCGTCAAAGAATTTGAGATGGGCAAATGAAAGTCGTGCACTATCGATAAAAGTATTGTATATTCAATGGCGCAAATTGCTTTAATACACCCTGTATTCAAGATCATTTATATTGTAACTAGTTTTATTTTCTTAAATTTTATTTCAAATGCTAATTATATTTGTGTATATCATAGTTGTATAATTATTATTTTATATTAATGTTATTCATCAAATTTAAATTTATTTACATTAAGTTGTCGAAATATATAATAAAAAAGTAAACATATATTATTAATACATATTATTATAATATAGTAGATCTATTTAGAAATATTAAAAAGGTACGTATTCTTGATATTCTTGTTATGAGAGCGACAAGTGTGACCATGAATCACATTTTACACTAACTCTCTATTATGGTACACAGAGGTTTTTTGTACATACATACATACATACATACATACATACATACATACATGCATTCATACATACATACATAAATACATAAAAAACAACGAAGTGCAGTGCTTTGCTCGGGCGCGCTGTATGCAACTGTACATCTTTATATATATTTGTACTTTGTAAACAAAACTAATTCAAAAGCTGAGAATCGAATTGGTGGATTTCAAAGTTTAGGTAAGATTGTTGCTAATGTATAATATAATATCATTTAATTTAATATGATATGATAATTTTTCTGTCCTTTTTTTTTTTTTTTTTGGTATCCAACTTATAATTTATGCATATCTTCATATTTTGGCTAGCGGCGACTTGTTATTCTTTTGCATTCACAAATGTGGCAAGTAGTTAAGGGACAATGTTGCTGATTGTGATGAAACGCGCAACTTATGTATATACTAAGTGACATGGAGCATTAATGGGTAAAACTAAACATATTTAATTTATTTATAATTTATATAAAAATAATAAAAATTTTTTTGCAGTGTTCGCTGCAGATAGCGGAGAATTACGTGGATTCACCAAAGATGACAATATTATTATTATATTAAAAACAAATAGTACAAAATATAATAAGTAATATAAGTGATGTTATGTAACTATGCATACGTAGTCAAAATTATTGATTAGTATTCACAGCCAAATTTCAGACTGCTTCATGTGCTCTTATTGTACATTACAGAATAATGCTGCAGTGTACATTCAAGTGTACACACAATTTATGTCATTTGTTTTTTGGATTTCGCCCCTTCCTTCTTAAAGATTCATCTTGTTCAATCTATTCATTAATTCATAATTTCATACGGAATAGGTAATTGTCCAAGCTCAAATTTTGATAATTTAATTAAATACTCATTTGAATACAAATTATTAAACAACTTATTATATTTTTTTCCGTTCAACCGTATTAATACATAACATTATCTTAAACTATTAACTTAAGGCAATCAAAATTATTTGATTATCAATAACAAAAAACTATAACAAATAAAATTTAAGTTAACACATCAATAGTTCCCTTCAGCTGTTCATCGATTCGTCGTTTGGAAAATTAGGGATTTCAGCTATGCAAACTTCAAATATACTCTGTTGATCCAATAACAAAGCGCGCACCCAAAATATTAATAGGAAATGGAGGGATATGAAAAAAATTGTAAAATGTTATCTGCGACAAGGCTGAAATGAATTAAAAATTGATTCTAGGCGACTTTTAATGGTACTTACTACAACTTGTGGTCTATTTTTTTCCTCTGCAAGCTGCATCCCACTAAGCTCGGCCAATTCATCTTCCGACTGCAAAATAAACAATATCATTAGAATTTAATATTTGTTTAAAATAAAATAAGTATTTGTCATAAATTTGTTTTAAGATAAAATACTAACATCATCGTAAGAGACACTAATATCAATATTATGTTCCTTGCTTTGAGGATTGTATAAATTAGCAATCGCTACAAACGCATGATGGAACTTATCCTTGTGGTTTGGGTAGTGCGCCTTAAAGAAATATGTCGCCAAATATCCAAGAAAATGGTTCCTGGAGCGCCCATATTTTGGTATTTTGTCTTTGATATCTCTCCATTTCCTCTCAATGTTTTGAGTGTGCGCTTTTGTTGTTGGATCAACAAAGTTTATTGAATGGATTACAGTCAAATGCTGAAACCCCTCATCTTTCAGACAATGGTATGATGACCAACAGTCGGAAATGGTTGTTGTTCCGTCTTCAATTTTTTCTTTAATATTTTTCAGAAGAGTGCTCTTCGTCCTGTTTTCTATTGGGACTATATACAACTTTTTACTCTACCTCTCGAAAATGCCAAAAATCCATTGGCCTTGTATGATCCGACCGCAATTGTTTTTCCTTTTGGCCACAAGGCTCTCGTCAATCTCAACTATTTTGCCAATTCCTCCAAGTTTTCCACAATTTAAATTGGCACTCCACTCTTGAAAAACTTCGCGCAAATAGTTGCGCCAATTAACAATGGTTTCGTTGGTGCAAGATAGCTCATTTTTTAAAAAAATGTTGTGGATTCTACTCCAATGAGCTCTAATATACAATCATGCATATTTCGCGGATTGTTAAATGGGATGAGGCGAAAAACGTATTACATCTTATACTTTCCATAAAGTTACATGTTTTCTTTATGGTTTTTTTATTTTTATAACTTGGCAGCGAAAATAAAATTTATTTTTTATTTTGGTGGCTTTACATGTCGCACCACACTGCTCGCAATTCTTAGCTTTTAAAATTAGACCATTATTGGCCAACCAGGTCATAAATTTATCATCATCAGTCATTAAATTTAAAAAATCATGCGCCGTGTATTGGCATTCAGTACATAATTCCAGTTCGGTCATTTTAAATTTCGAAAGTTAACTTTAACTTTAACTTTACTGTCAGTGCGACTTATTTGTAGTTTTTTGCAGGAATGTACATGTGTATGTTCCCTGCAGTACGGCTCAGGCCTGAATCAGTACTGAAATCATCCCATACTTTGGAAGTTACAGTACTGAAACTTCAGCTTCCCGCCCGTGTGTTTGAGGCATGAATTTAACCAAAGCATGTCCTACGACTTTCATGCCTCGATGACGTTCGCTTCCTTTAGCTGTGAAAAGCAAGTGCAAGTTCATTCCGATTTCATGAGTAACTTCGAAAATATATTTCATGGGTGAATTCATAGGTGATTTTATTAATGATTTCACGACAATAATTCATAGCTGAAGTCATCGGTGATCTAGAACAATATTTCATACCTAATTTCATGAGAAAAATTCTTGGATAAGTTCAATTTTAAATTCCAATTTAATTCATTTTTATTTTTTTTTGTATGTATATATTTATATTAAAGCTAATCTTAATTATTTATTTTTTTACAATTTCTATTTTTTTTTTGCAAAGCTAATAAACAACAAAAACTGCTAAGACTTAATTTTGCAAGTGTCAAGAAACTCTTTACACAAACAATTTTTTTCCTTGCTGCACCAATTCGGCGAAAAACGGTACATTTACCGTTACATACGGTTTGTATTCTTTTTTTTCTATTATATTCTTAGTTGTTTGGTGAAAATTTTGTGATTTGTAGACGTTATCTAGTTTAAAACTGATAAATAAAGATGCCAGGCAAGAGAATGTCGTTTGAAGTGATCCAGCTGGTGTACTTTAATCACCAGATGGGCAAAAGCGTGCAGGAGCTGGCAGTGATGTTTTCTGTTACACGGAAGACAATTTATAATACACTAAAACGTGTCGAAAACGAAGGTACTTTGGAGCCAAAAAGTGGCGGTGGCCCTAAACCCAAAATAACTCCACGTGCAGAGCGCCTTATGATGAGAAAAGTATCCCAAAACCCTCAGATCTCAACCAGAATGCTTGCTAGGGACCTCAAGGAAGAGTGTGGGGTTAATGTTTCACATGAATCAGTTCGTCAAGCCATTCTGCGCAACAAGTACAGATCGAGAGCTGCGCGCAAGAAACCACTGCTGTCTAAAGTAAACATTGAAAAGCGGCTGTGCTTCGCTATTTTAAATATTTCTCGGCCTGCTGATTATTGGGACGACGTCATATTTTGTGATGAAACATAAATAATGCTTTATTACAATGACGGACCAGCTAGAGTGTGGCGAAAACCGCTTACTTCGCTTGAGAGTCTCAACATCATTCCAACAGTGAAGTTTGGTAAATTGTCGGTTATGGTGTGGGGGTGCATCTCAAGCAAAGGGGTCGGAGACCTTGCATTTATTGACACAACGATGGACGCCCTGCAGTACCTCAACATTTTAAAAAGCAATTTGACGAGCAGTGCCAATAAAATGGGGCTTGTAAGAGACAATAAGCCAAATTTTAAGTTTTATCAAGACAACGACCCAAAGCATAAAGCGAATATGGTGCGAATGTGGCTGCTTTATAACTGTGGAAAAGTGCTAGATACCCCCGTTCAGAGTCCCGATCTTAACCCAATTGAAAATTTGTGGTCGTTTTTGAAGAAAAAAGTGGCTAAGAGGCAACCAAAAACAAAATCAGCACTTAAAGCTGCAATATTGGAAGAGTGGCAACTTTTACCTATGAATTATGACCTAAAAAAGTTAGTTCAATCAATGAAAAACCGACTACAATGTGTGATAGATGCTAAAGGAGGTCACACTAAATACTAAATCTTAATATTAAACAAGTTTTTATGTTTAAGATTAGTTTTAATGGCCATTTAATAATTTGTGTAAAGAGTTTCTTGACACTTGCAAAAGGGAGTATTAATAATTTTTGTTGTTTTTTTTTTGTTTTAAGTGCACTTGAATTGTCGTTTTTTATAGTATACCCTTTAAAATTGCATAGGCTACAATAAATTATAAGGATTTACTTAAATTTTTCATTTAAAAGTTGTTTTTTGTTATCGAGAAGTTGAAAAAATGAATTTTTTCTCAATGTGTAAAGTCATTCTTGACACACTGTATATATTATTATTTGTTGCCCTGGGTTCCGTCAACGTTGGTTGCGCTTATCACTTTATCGCCCAATATGTACCTAAAGCTTTTGGCGATGTCCTGCTTTAAAATGTAGTTTGTTTCCCCGTCGAATTGTATCTAAAAAGTGTATGATTATAAAGTAAAGTTAGTTAAACTAGTTTTTGTTCAATAACTTACCAATAATGAAATGTTGTAAACTCAGATTCAACATTCGCTAATTTTTCTAGCAGTTCCTGCTTTTTGGACTTAACCAACCTACGCATTTGCCTTTTACACACCATTGCTTTATTCTTACCTTTATTTGTTTTTAATTCCAAATTCCGCGCGGCACAATTTTTTTTAAACAAATTTTAATTTTACTTTAATACACTGCTCGAGCAAAACAAAAAGAAAATTGTAATTGATAAATTCACACGAGCACAAGAAAATATTTTAAAAGTGCAAATAAAAGTTAATTGCTTTAAAATGTTATAAAAACAATTAGAAATTGTATTACGTTGTATGTAGGTGCTTTCGCTTTGACAACTCAAGAGAAATGACGCCAAAATGCAAAAAAAAAACGAAACCGAAAAACGCTTGCATACCAATAACAACAGTATAGACATTTTCTGTCAATTCACCGTTAGGTCTTTTTTGGGCATTGCATTTCTACCTCAGCTGAAAGCAACAAAAACGCCACACCCTTTCGGCATATGCTCCGATTTGTGTTCTTTCGTTTAGCATTGTCTATTTATTACGTAGATATATATATATTTATATATATATAAAGAGAGAAAGAGGCACAGAGCACTAGCTGACAGAGTCGAATTTGTTCGACCCATGAGACGTTGCCTTACCATTCAGGCCTGATTTCGTGCAGGCATGATTGCTGGATGAATTCTTGCATGAATCAGGGCAATTCATACTTCAGGTTACTGAATTCAGGCATGAATTGGAATCATCGCATCCACTGGTACTGGCGGGTTAACACTCAACACGCATACATTCATACATATAACCGTTTCTGAGAACGTTTGGAAGCGAACGCTCAGCTCACTTATGTACATATGTATGTATATGCTACTAGTTCATTTGCACAAATATTTTTCTTAGCCCTGGACAGTCATCCTTTGTTATAACGACAAATCTTGATCTTGTATTTTTTTATTAATATTAAAAATTAAATATGCAATGGTAATAAATTAAAATTAAACTTTTTTTTTCATGCTTTAATGAAAAAAAAATAGATTACATTCCAGGGCTAACAAATTACATTCTTGTCGTTAGTGAAAATGAAGACGGCATTTTGCCATTCCGTACGAAACCTAATAAGTTAGTCCAATCAGAACGGTCTCAATAATGTTGGGAAAAGTCGAGTAGATTGACATAGAAAAACAAATGACATAAATTGTGTGTACAAGTTAATGACGAATAAGTTATAAGTTAGCAACAAGTAAAATATAAAGTTCCAATAAGCATTTCCCAACAAGCATTGCAACACCTCATAAGAAGTGCAGCAAAATGCTGACTTGACGTCTGCGCCACTTCCTCCACGCGCTGACCAACAACCGCCGAAAACACCAGAAAGCATTGCACAACGGGCCAATGACATTAGCAGCAACGCCGCTGCCAACGCCGCTGCCGCTAAACCATAGGTTATTAGGGCTAGAATTGGTTTAAGCTTATTTAGTTGCAAATTGACAATAAAGACGGGAAGACTTGTCTTCCCCAAAATTAATTTTTTCACGTTTTTAATAAAGTGGAAATTAACTTACACTTGAATGTACACTGCAGCTTTATTCTGTAATGTACAATAAGAGCACATAAAGCAGTCTGAAATTTGGCTGTGAATACTAATCAATAATTTACATCGTATGCATAAGTTTACATAACATCACTTATATTACTTATTATATTTTGTACTATTTGTTTTTAATATAATAATAATATTGTCATCTTTGGTGAATCCACGTAATTCTCCGCTATCTGCAGCGAACACTGCAAAAAAATTTTTTATTATTTTTGAATAAATAATAAATAAATTAAATATGTTTAGTTTTACCCATTAATGCTCCATGTCACTTAGTATATACATAAGTTACGCGTTTCATCACAATCAGCAACATTGTCCCTTAACTACTTGCCACATTTGTGAGTGCAAAAGAATAACAAGCCGCTAGCCAAAATATGAAGATATGAATAAATTATAAGTTGGATACCAAAAACAAAAAAAAGTATCAAAAGGACAGAAAAATTATCATATCATATTAAATTAAATGATATTATATTATACATTAGCAACAATCTTACCTAAACTTTGAAATCCACCAATTCGATTCTCAGCTTTTGAATTAGTTTTGTTTACCTACGCACACATATTTTATGTAAATGACCTACGACAAGAATGCGTTACAGCGATGCATGGGAAGGGGTGGAGCGTATACACTATATGTATACAATTATATATACAGATGTACAGTTGCATACAGCGCGCGCGAGCATAGCACTGCACTTCGCTGTTTTGTATGTATTTATGTATGTATGTATGAATGTATGTATGTATGTATGTATGTATGTATGTACAAAAAACCTCTGTGTACCATAATAGAGAGTTAGTGTAAAATGTGATTCATGGCCACACTTGTCGCTCTCATAACAAGAATATCAAGAATACGTACCTTTTTAATATTTCTAAATAGATCTACTATATTATAATAATATGTATTAATAATATATGTTTACTTTTTTATTATATATTTCGACAACTTCATGTAAATAAATTTAAATTTGATGAAAACCATTAATATAAAATAATAATTATACAACTATGATATACACAAATATAATTAGCATTTGAAATAAAATTTAAGAAAATAAAACTAGTTACAATATAAATGATCTTGAATACAGGGTGTATTAAAGCAATTTGCGCCATTGAATATACAGTACTTGTATCGATAGTGCACGACTTTCATTTGCCCATCTCAAATTCTTTGACGATAGTCCATACCTATTAAATATTCATCGTCAAGTGGTATCGATGTAGGGAGATCTGTGGTATCGTGCTGCCACCGACTTATCGGCAACTTTAATTTGCTTATATTTAGAAAACCACGCAATAATGTTAAGCTCCGCCGCCGGAAATGGAATCCTCGTAAAAAAGTGATTAAGATAGACACCACCCCCACTTCATTTGGACACGCTTTACCTACGGTGACTAAAACGAACAATTACCAATATTCATCGTCAAGTGGTATCGATGTAGGGAGATCTGTGGTATCGTGCTGCCACCGACTTATCGGCAACTTTAATTTGCTTATATTTAGAAAACCACGCAATAATATTAAGCTCCGCCGCCGGAAATGGAATCCTCGTAAAAAAGTGATTAAGATAGAGACCACCCCCACTTCATTTGGACACGCTTTACCTACGGTGACTAAAACGAACAATTACCCTAAAACTGTTACCGAATTATTGACTTTTTTTTATAACATCACCAACACGATGGGAGTATTTCATGTACAGTCATGGACAAATTGGCAATTGTAGTGTTGTCGACTAATAAGTCAAAGTTAAAGAATAACGAACGTACTATTTTATTAAAATATATTTTTTATATGTTTTTTCATATATCTAATTTACTTAAAAGTATTAAAAAAGGAACATTTTTGGTTGCTTCAAGCCTTAGAAATAAAATTAAAAAAATATGCCTAGTTTCATAGGGACAAAAGTATTGGCAAAAACTTCAACAACTGAATTAAAATTTGAATTAACGTAACATGAAATAAAAATTAATACTTAGTAGGCATTCTTTTTTGTTTAATAATGCTTTCTAGCCGATTTGGCATTGAATGCACTAATTTTTTAGCCACATTTGGTTCTATTTTATGCCACTCTTCCATTAGGGCTTCTTTAAGCTCTGTCTTAGTCGAATATGTATGCTTTCTGAGCCTTTTTTCTAGTTCTTCCCATAGGTGCTCGATTGGATTGAGGTCTGGTGATTGAGGAGGGTGTGGAAGAACATGAGCTGTATTATAAGCTAGCCACATTCGCACATCAAGGGCCGTGTGCTTCGGATCATTGTCCTGTTGAAAAGTGAACTGACTGCTTAACTTCAACTTTTCAGCGCTTTTTTTTAAATTTGCCTTCAATATTTCCAAGTACACACGCTTGTCCATTTTTCCTTCAATGAAAACTAGTTCACCCACACCAGCTGCGGACATACAGCCCCACACCATAACACCCCCACCACCGTGCTTTACTGTGGGCATTAAGTTACAGCTATTGTATGCCGCATTGGGTTTTCTCCACACCTTAATTCGGCCATCTGAGCGAAAAATATTGAACTTGCTTTCGTCAGAGAATAGGACATCGTTCCAGAACGTTAATGGCTTCGATTTGAACTCTTTGGCGAATGCCAATCTCTTCTTTTGGTTAACACTCGAAATGAGTGGTTTGCGTCTTGCAATTCTCGCATTGTACCCAGCCTTGTGTAGTACCCGCCGAACCGTTTTGGAGTGAATTTGTTTCCCAATCTCTTCTTTTACCTCTGATACTATTTTGGATGATGTTATTTTTGGGTCTTTCTTGATTTTTCTTATTATTTGGGTGCATTCACGATCGGTTAACTTTCTTGGGCGGCCGGTACGTTTAGCGTTTTCCGCCGTAGGGTCGTCTGAAAATCTTTGGATTATGCTCCTATTGACTTCTGTCCAATAGGTCGCCAATTTCTTTATAGGATTTGCCTTGCTTGCGTAAATTTAAAATAATTTTTCGCTGCTCTACGGTGGTTTCACACTTCTTAGGGGCCATTTTTGCAAAAAAACATATAAAATGATGCTCAAACAATTTTTTCCAAAGAAATTTTGTAGATTCAAATAACGGTGAATACAGGGATGCATTTTGGCAAAAAAATGAGTGACCATATCAAAACTACTATTAAAAAATCAACCTCTTATTGAAAATTGCCAATACTTTTGTCCCTATAAAATTGATGGTTCTAGTAATAAAATAATTATTAAAAATTTACCAAGCCGCTAACGTTTATAAAAAAAATTGAATTGCGTGCACAAATAATTGATAATCATTTAAAAAATATAACATTATTAAATGTTACGCGTTTTATTGGACAAAACCGTCACTAATATTGTATATTTTCGAATTGCCAATACTTTTGTCCATGACTGTACATGTCCGGCCAGTTATGCGTCTGATCACCGCTAAGTGTTGTTAGTGACGTTGTAAGACTTAACATGTAAAGGGCACAGAGCTATTGAAGATAGAGACTTAAAACTTTGGATATATACTTGCAGTTATCCTCTTCAGACAAAGTGTTAAGGTTTTGCGCCACGCCCACTGGGAGGCTGGCAATACGATAACATGTCGATACACCTCAAATCGCAAATCGATAAAACGTGTATATATCCCTCAATTTTTAAGATAGAGCCATGTAGATAGCCCACTAGAACACCCCCCAGCGCCCACGCTCTAAAAAATTTTAAATGGCTATATCTCTCACAGTTTATGAGCTAGAGTCACCAAATTTGGGATTTATATTACTGGGAAGCTCCCCAAGAATTCACAGAAAAATATTTGCGGCCAGTACCCCACTCCGCCCCCGCATATATCTGGTGTCAAATAAAATGAATTGAGTACATGAGTGCATGCTTTTTTGACCAAAAATTGAATAAACTTTATTTTTTAAAAATTAATATATATTGAATGTGGAGTCAATATATTGGACAAATCATGATCAAAATGACATCAAACGTGAAAATCGGTTCACTTTTGACAAAGTTATGGAGGTTTGATATATGGGAGCTATGGAATCTAACAACTTTACATGTCAACATATTTGTCGATTTTATAAAATCATGAAAAAATATTTTTTTCAAAATTCACAAAGGGGGAATGCATGCTTTTTTGACCAAAAAATTCAAAAAAAATTTTATTTTCGAAAATGAATTTATTTGGAATGTGGAGTATGTATAGGACAAATCATGATTAAAATGCCATCAAACGGGGGTTTGATGTATGGGAGCTATGTAATCTTTTATTTAAGAACGTGAACGAGTATAACGCAGTCGGTATCGCTTGTTTTTTTTTTTTCAATAACTTGCTCCGTTTGCTTTGTATCTGACGCAAAAATCGATAAAACGTGTATATATCCCTCAATTTTTAAGATAGGGTATGTAGATAGCTGGTGACCTTCCCCAAAGATTGCACCCTTGATATCCCATCCACGCCCACTAGAACGCCCCAAACGTCCCCGCTCCGCCGGAAATGCCTAAATATCCCACAGTTTTTAGAGTTACCACATTTGGTGGGTAGATAGCTGGTCACCTCCTTTAAAGAGCGGTAAAAAATTTTGCCAACGACCACCACCCTACTCTCACCCAACCCTAGCACCACACAAATTGCAAAATACCGAATTTTTTAAAATAACAATATTTAAGAACGTGAACGAGTATAACGCAGTCGGTAACACCCGACTGCAAGGTTCTTACTTGTTTTTAGTAGGCCCTGATTATCTCACTTTAAGTTTGTGAAATAATCGTTATGCACAGAAGCGCTACGCTTTGAATTCAAAATTCTGAGACTATGAAACCTGCATTCGAATGGTTCATCAGCGTTTGTGCTGGCCTTCTGCTGGGCACACAGTCGGTGCGCTTCTTGAAAGTAGCCAATGAAGAAAGCGATTGTCCTATTGCAGTTGAGATGCAGTCGTCTGCGGTTCGAGGGGAATTCGAAACACCATATATTATGGGATCGGAGCAGATAAACGCGGTTTTGCAGCAAATTCTTAGCAGCGACGAAAATAGTTTACGGAGCCCATCGCCTTTTATTGGCGCTGAGCACAACATTAGGTCAGAATGTACGCTTGGCTCCGAGTCATTGAACCGCATGCTGGAGGATATGTTGGCGCAGTCTTGGAATGACAATCACAAGTTGTCTGACATTGAACCCGCCATGCAGCTTTAACGTAAATATTTTCTGATTGTAAATAAAAATTTCCTTCAATTTACAAAGTTCGAATTATTAAAATGCCCGTATTATCAAAATCCAACTATTTTTGTAGTACAAAAGAGAACATTTGGTCTGTTTAATGTTCATTCTGAATATTGGAATATATTCTAATGTATATTCTAGTCTACACCCACTGAGGCGTGGAAATCCGATTTAAACCAGATATCCTTCAGTTTTAGCTCTAGATACATTAAATTTGCAGACAGACTTGTTTGTATTATTATTCTAGTGTACACACAATTCTAGCGTACATTGCACAATTTTTAGGCAAGTGGCGGTTAAAGCCGGCTATAAAGGTTTTAATTTTAGAAAAGTATTTTGTACTTAAAAGCTGCTAAGCAAAGCTAATGCTCTGTAGGCCCAGATTCAAGGCCACAACATAATTTTGTATACCCTGAACACATGTATTCTCTTTTCTGTTAACGATATTTATCGCTTTTTCGACACAGTTTTTTGAGCATAACTTAACTGTAAGAGCTAAAGCCATCAAATCTGTTTCAATGTGTTCACGTAAAGGAAACGCCCATTAAATACACAATTTGTTTTTATGTGCACACATACTTGCAAATGCGGAATTTTGTCTAGAGTTTTTATTGGAATTTGCAATGGTTAAGTTGCTATTACTCGATAGATAATCGCTGACATATTTATGTCAATAGTCCAAATAAACGTGAGTAGTTCGAAAATGAATCTTCTGTTTGTCAGCACATGAACTATTTAAGTTAACCCGTAATATTCGTATTGTATAGGATTACCAGAAGCGGCGTAAAAGCAGTTGAATGTGGAAACCACAACACAAAATGGCAGCCGACAGCATTTTCACTATTTTTCAAACTGTCATTGAAATGTCAACATACATCTACAAACAGCCCGTCCACAATCCCCCAACCAGCAGATTGAGCTTCAGGCTCAGAATTTGCGCCCTGCGTGACGTAAATACTGATGAATGTGTTTCACCACCAGCGTGGGGCTCCACAGATGCGGGCTATGAACGGAGGAGTGAAGCGCAGTTGTTGTCAGGCTGTTTTGGTTAAAGTGTGGATTTCTTAGCTGCTGGTAGCTTGTGTTGGCCATCTTCAGCTAAATGGGCTTGTCAGTTTTGATGAACTATCGTTGTCGCTGGCATCGCAGCTGCTAATGCTAATGCCTATGAGGAAGATCTATGCGCGGTCGAATTTATTCAAGAGTCTGAGGTGACAGCGACCAAGTAAACGAGTGCAGCAAAATCAGGTCACGTATGGTGTATGGTATCAACTTTTGCTTGTGTGTGGCTTATTAAATGTGATTTGTTATTATGTCCTGGCTTAACTCCTGCCAATCTGGAATATGTATGTGTGTAATAGGTAAAACGTTTGCTTGCATGTGATTAGTCACATTGTGTTTTTAACAATACAGAAATTGATGAGAGCAGTATCTGAATGCTTGAAACTTGGCGTACCAAAGATAACTTTTCTAGTTTTTATACTCTTGCAGGTAGTATCAGTTTTTAACTTAATGTGTATTAAAGGAGACAGTTATATAATAAAAATACCCGTGACAAATAACATTGTCCGTTACTTTGAAGTACAATTAATCACATAAGTTAGACATATTTTTTTCATTAAAACCAAGTTACAGTGGATAACATTAATATTCGGGTTTTTTCAACTTCAACGCGAATAAAATGTATAAAACTAAAAGGAAATTGTTTTTAAAAGTAGTATAATAAAACTTTTCATAATGGTACATATATTAGGATTTTATTTAACAATAAAGAAATAAACAAACAAAAAAACCTCGAAATTTGTGCAAGTACGTATTTTTATACAATCTGAAGATATCTAAAGATAAACCCGAATACTAAAGGTGCGCAAATATTGACCTTTTTATACTCGTTCACGAAGTGAAAAGAGTATATTGGTTTTTTGCAATGTCCGTCTTGCTGTCCGCCCGTCCGTCTAACCGTATGAACGCCATTTATTTTCGCCGCTATTGAAGCTAGAGACTTGAAATTTTGGATATATACTCGTGTGTACCCGCGTGAGATAAAGTGTTAAGGATTTTGGGTTGCGCCCACTGGGGGCGTGGCAAACCGATAACACCTAAAATCGCATTTTGCTAAAGTCCACAATTTTAAAGCTAGGGTCACCAAACTTGGTATGTATATAGCTGGTGACCTCCCCCACAGATTGCACCTTTGATATCCCGGCCGGAAATGCCTATGTCTCCCAGAGTTTTTAAGCTACAGTCACTTAATTCGGGATGTATATTTGTGGGAAGCTCCCCAGAAGTTACAGATATACAAAATATTTGCGGGCAGTAGCCCCCACTCCCCCTTCCGCCCCCCCAAACCGCGAAAACCTATATATCGTACAGTTTTAAAGCCAGAGGCACCAAATTTAATATGTAGATAGCTGCTGACCTCCAAAAGATTGCACACTTGACATCCCGGCCACGCTCACTATAAAGCCCCAAACTCCCCTGCTCCGCGGAAATGCCTATATCCCCCACAGTTTTTAAGCAAGAGTTACCATATTTGGTTGGTAGATAGCTGGTCAGCTCCTTTAAGTAGCGGATCAAAATTTTGCCGACGACAACCCCACCCGCATCCCCAACTTTCCCCCCACCTCCAGCAACACACAAATTGCAAAATACCGAAATTTTTAAAAATAGCAATATTTAAGAACGTGAACGAGTATAACGCAGTCGGTAACGCTCGACTGCAACGTTCTTACTTGCTTGCGTTTGTTTTTTTCTTCTTTAATTTAAAAGAAAAATCTAATATTAACCTAACCATTATGAAAACGTAATTAAATGACATTTTATATAGTATTTTTTAAAAATATAAAAAACTTTATTTGCGTTTGTAAGAGATATAGGCGATTTTAAAATCCAAAATCAGAATTACTTTGTCTGACGTGGTCAAGGTCTCCAACTACAAATAAAAACAAAATATTAGGTGTGACCACTATAATTTTGAATGTATTGATATAAAATGTGTACAGAACGTTTTCTACATAAACATAATAATTTTTACATATGGTTACGTTGTTTAGGTGTGAATTCGGTTAATTCCCGATTTAATTTTGTTGCCAATAAAATTTACCAAGCGCTTATTTGCTGTGACACAAAATTTAGCTGGCCAATGAAATAGGTGTATGTAGAAAAACTTGAAGTTTTAATAAGTTAGAAGAACTTTTTGGTTGTAGAAAGTAAGATATGTATATCAAGAAAATTCAACTAAATGTGAGTTTATTTATAAATAAAATTATACTAGATGGGTCGTAGGCGTCACGGCAGTGCGGAGGAGAGAAGACTTGTTCAAAGACTACGAAAATCGTACAAAGTTATTGCCACAATCATGAAACGTTCAGAAAACTTTGTCAAAAATGCATTACAACCTAAACCAACGGTAGAAACTCGGGGTGCCCCCAAAACCTCTTCAGTGACCGACAATTACATAGTAACATTGGTCAAACGCGACCCGTTCCTGTCTTTCAGGACAATCACCAGTGAAATTGGTAACGCTAAATCATCACCAACCGTCAGGCGATGTTTAGAAAATGCAAATCTACCAGGTAGAAATGCCCGTAAGGTACCTTTGCTTCGATCTGCAAATTTACAAATGAGGAAAAAATGTGCATTGGATCGCAAAACTGGGTGCGGACCGGTGGGTGAGAAAAATCGCGAAATATACTCTGGAGCCATGAAACAATGACAAATTTGTTTGGAAATGCTGCCAAAAAAATGTTTGTCGGACTAAGGAAAACTAATTCCATATGAGGTTCATCCAAAACACCGTACAGCGTGGAGGTAGCAGCCTTATGGTATGGGACTGTTTTTTATGGGAAGGTGTTGATCCGATACATCTGAATTATGGTACTATGGATACATTTTGTACAAAGATTTATTGGAGACGGTAATGCTACCATATTCGGAGGATAGCATGCCACTTTTATGGAAGTTTCAGCAGTATAACGATGCAAAGCCGATTTGTAAAGGATTGGTTTTAAGAGCATAAGGTGGACGATCTCGAGTGGCCAAGTCAATCCCCAGACCCTTATCACATTAACAACCTCTGGGAAGGTATTAAAAAAGAAGTCCGAAAAACTGTTTGCCGAAATAAAACCCAACTATAGGAAAATATCCAAAAAGCTTGGTACAATATTCCAATTCCGAACATGTAGGAATCTAATTTCATCTATGCCTACACGAATGGCTAAGGTGTTGCTAAATACTGGCGGATACACAATACCAAACGGGCCAAAAACTGGCAAAATTTGGAAGTAATTAACAAAATTAAATGTTTACACCTATTATTGTGGCCAGCTGAAATATGAGTTTTCTATAAAAATATTTAATATTTATTTTATTTGAAAGCTTTTACGGCCAATTATTTCTTTATTTTAACATGATAAGAATAAGTTGCGAAATTCGTATTGCCTTTTTTTATACCCTGAATCCATTGAAAATGAGTAAAAAAGGGTATAATGGTTTTGTGCAAATGTATGTAACAGGCAGAAGGAAGCATCTCCGACCCCATAAAGTATATATATTCTTGATCAGCATCACTAGCCGAGTCGATTTAGCCATGTCCAACTGTCTGTTTGTCCGTCTGTCCGTCTGTCTGTATGAACGCGTCGATTTCAGAGACTACAAAAGCTAGAAAGCTGATCTTGGTCTCATTCGGTTCGTATATACCATACGCAGATCAAGTTTATTTCAAAACATCGATAGCTCCTTCCGTTTTCTTGTTATCGCTATTTATCGCTTTTCCGGCTCTGTTTTTTAAGCATAACGCCAAAACTATAAAAGCTAGAGCCACCAAATTAATTATACCCTGAACCCATGTATGGGTAAAAAAGGGTATAATGGTTTTGTGCAAATGTATGTAACAGGCAGAAGGAAGCATCTCCGACCCCATAAAGTATATATATTCTTGATCATCAGCATCTAGCCGAGTCGATTTAGCCATGTCCGTCTGTCTGTCCGTCTGTCCGTCCGTCTGTATGAACGCGTCGGTTTCAGAGACTACAAAAGCTAGAAAGCTGATCTTGGTCTCATTCGGTTCGTATATTCCATACGCAGATCAAGTTTATTTCAAAACATCGATAACTCCTTCCGTTTTCTTATTTTATCGCTTTTTTGACTCGGTTTTTTAAGCATAACTCCCAAACTATAAAAGCTAGAGCCACCAAATTAATTTTTTGTTTGCGTAAAACATACGAAGAATTTAAGCCCTTCAGATTTTGGTACCTCCCCCCAATCGCCCACAATATTGATAAAACCAAAAAAAAGTAAATCAAATACTACACACGTGCAAATTGGTTTGTACATACATTTCGATGAATAAGTCCTGAAAATTTCATAACGATCGTACATTTAGTTTACGAGCAAATCAAGAATCTATTTTCAGTAGTGGGGGCAAAGCGCAGCTGCTTGGCAATTTCTGTGTACATGTGCACGCATACATATGCACGTCCAGAAAGTCTTGCGTTTTCCTAGGAATTTTTTAGGCAACGGTTAAATTGAATTTTAACACAACGAAGTGAAGTTGTGAAGTAAGAGCGTGGTCCAGTGGATAAGAGTTGTGCCGCGTAACG
The DNA here is from genome assembly GCA_035043915.1 of Drosophila paramelanica. Classification (NCBI taxonomy): domain Eukaryota; kingdom Metazoa; phylum Arthropoda; class Insecta; order Diptera; family Drosophilidae; genus Drosophila; species Drosophila paramelanica. Next base: position 424,237 of record JAWNMO010000416.1, read on the forward strand.
CGGAGGTGCGGGTTCGAATTCAGCGGTGGTATGGTAGAGCAATGTCGAATTATTTTATTTTTTCGTTATTTATAATGATTAATTTTATTAATTTGTATCGTTTTAATGACAAGTGCAAAATTTTCGTTTTCGTTGACTTTTTGCGATGGTTAACTAATGTTATATCATTCGTCAAAAAAGTGGTAGTGTGGTGCAGTTGGTAAGAGTCGTGCATCTTAAGACGGGGAGACCGAATTCAAGCCCCGGCTGCGGAACATTTCTTTTTCCGTTGGTAATTTTTTTTTTTTTTTTTTTTTGATTATTTTTAACAGGATCAATACTCATCAACTGCCGAGAGTGTGTGTGTATGTGTTCATTTCTGGGTTCAGGGTATCTACTAGTCGGGCGGTCCCGACTAGAGCAATCTCACTTGTTTTTTTATGTTCGCGTAAAATATACGAAGAATTAAAATATTTCAGGTTTTGATTTTTGCACTTTGTTTACTTAGAATTAAGTACCGCTCTTAGTTCTTTTATACTAGTTTTAAAGCTTTAAAGCTTTAAAGCTTAATTTTATTTACTGTAATTAGTGTATGTATGTATGTACATGTTCATTTCTATGCTCTACGAATTGCAACATATTACACAGTTTAATCAAAGACAATGTAAATACTAAGATGAGTAACGCGCATACATTTGAACGGAAGCAAAAATTTCTGGTGTGGCTTTTTAAGTAGCTTTTCGCTCTTCAAACGCCACACCAGCCGAGTATTTATATTCTCTTCGCCCCCACTACGAAAAAGATTTTTTTGATTTGACCGTTAACTAAATATATGATCGTTATGCAAAGACTGAATAAGAGCATTAAAATGTATTTACAAACCCATTTGCAATACTATAGTATTTGATTTGTGGGGTTTTTTTTGGCAATATCGATATTTGGGGAAATTTGGGGAAAGTATTCAAAATCTTTCTTTTCGTCCTGATTAAGAATATATGTATAAACTTTATGGGGTCAGAGATACTCTGCCTGATATACACATTATCACGAAACCATTATTATCTTTTTATCAATTTTTTAATGGGTTCAGGAAATAAATATGATAAATATGGATATTAAGAAACTGGAAACGGTATCGATCTTTTGAAATTAATTTTATTTGAGTGTGATATCTACGAAGCGACATCTAGACATGGCTAAATCGACTTGGCTAGTGATGCTGATCAAAAAGATGTGCTTCCTTCTGCCTGGTATGCATCAAACCAATATACCTCCTATAACCCATTTTTAATGCGTTCAGGGTATAAAAATATCATTCACTTCCGAAAATCGCACATACTCACATTCACAAAAGCACCAACTATAGAAACTTTTTTCATTAATAACTTCATAAGAAATAATGGTTTTGTGCAAATGTATGTAACAGGCAGAAGGAAGCATCTCCGACCCCATTAAGTATATATATTCTTGATCAGCATCATTAGCCGAGTCGATTTAGCCATGTCCGTCTGTCTGTCTGTCTGCCCGTCTGTCCGTCTGTCTGTATGAACGCGTCGATTTCAGAGACTACAAAAGCTAGAAAGCTGATCTTGGTCTCATTCGGCTCGTATATACCATACGCAGATCAAGTTTATTTCAAAACATCGATAGCTCCTTCCGTTTTCTTGCTATCGCTATCTATCGCTTTTCTGACTCGGATTTTTTAAGTATAACTTCCAAACTATAAAAGCTAGAGCCACCAAATTAATTTTTTTATGTTCGCGTAAAACATACGAAGAATTTAATTATTTCAGATTTTGGATACCTTCCCCCAATCGCCCACAATATTGATAAAACTAAAAAAACACAAATCAAATACTACACACGTGCAAATTGGTTTGTACATACATATCGATGATCTGAATAAGTCCTGAAAATTTCATAACGATCGTACATTTAGTTTACGAGCAAATCAAGAATCTATTTTCAGTAGTGGGGGCAAAGCGCAGCTGCTTGGCAATTTCTGTGTACATGTGCACGCATACATATGCACGTCCAGAAAGTCTTGCGTTTTCCTAGGAATTTTTTTAGGCAACGGTTAAATTGAATTTTAACACAACGAAGTGAAGTTGTGAAGTAAGAGCGTGGTCCAGTGGATAAGAGTTGTGCCGCGTAACGCGGAGGTGCGGGTTCGAATTCAGCGGTGGTATGGTAGAGCAATGTCGAATTATTTTATTTTTTCGTTATTTATAATGATTAATTTTATTAATTTGTATCGTTTTAATGACAAGTGCAAAATTTTCGTTTTCGTTGACATTTTGCGATGGTTAACTAATGTTATATCATTCGTCAAAAAAGTGGTAGTGTGGGGCAGTTGGTAAGAGTCGTGCATCTTAAGACGGGGAGACCGAATTCAAGCCCCGGCTGCGGAACATTTCTTTTTCCGTTGGTAATTTTTTTTTTTTTTTTTTTTGATTATTTTTAACAGGATCAATACTCATCAACTGCCGAGAGTGTGTGTGTATGTGTTCATTTCTGGGTTCAGGGTATCTACTAGTCGGGCGGTCCCGACTAGAGAAATCTCACTTGTTATTGATAGAAAAATATACGTAAAATAAGCAGTTGAACACAAAAAAAATTCACACCTATTATTTTGTCCATGAGTGTATATAATATACCCTTTTCATTTCGAGCACGATTATGGTATAAGAGTCGAAAAATGTAGGTCTGTAGCATTTGTAGTTTCCAGGATTGCTGAAATCATACAGACGGATGTAGCTAAAACGACTCAGGTCATCATTCTGACCAAAAAAAAAACCTATCTCAGAGGCTATTAAAGCTCCATGCAAAAAGGGGCGTTATGTTTGTGTAAGCCAGACGCAGATTTTGACTCCTTAGGATTTTGGATACCTTCCCCCAATCGCCACTAGTATCGATAAAACCATAAATGCCGCAAATCAAGTACTACAGACCTAAAAATTTGTTTGTACATACAATTCATGTGTGTGTGTGTGTGAATTTGTGCATGTATGTATGAATGTAAATGGGTTGAAATATGATATGGGTTGATCGCATGGTTAGGGTATTTCCTAGCCAGGCGGCCCAGACTAAAGCCTTCTCACTTGCTTTAATATGCTCTGTATTCATTAAAACTGGTTTAGTTTTTTGAATTCAAAAATGTCTTTATTTATTACTTTATATTGGGAGGTATTCAAAAATATGTATATTTTCGAAATCATAAGCATGTGTCCTGTGAGATGTCCGCATGCAGCTTTGAGCTGGGTAATGGGAGTCTCGGAGTCGCGCACTCTGGTTTTTAGAATGCATCGTGCAATAACGTAGATTTAGGAGTGTACAGTGCAGTTAGGAGTCAAGGATAAAAAATAGTCAGTATCAACCTAGTTGTTTGTGTGACTTAGCATGAAAATATGACAAAATAATGCGCTGCCTGTGCATATTTTTCGTATCATGGCCTGGGTTAAAGGGTGCTGTTTGTGATGGGGTGCTTTCGTGACAGAGGAGCATGTCGGCTCTGAATTTTTCGACGCGAATCGCATTAGTCTGCAGCTTGCTGAGCCGACTATCATATTCCACTTTGCCTTTTACGAGTTTCATAATCTTTATGGTTTAACGTTTTTACAGCTTAAGGAGTTGCGACTCCGATGCTGACGCATAAATTTGCAATTTAAATTCAAAGCAGCTTAAGAATTTTACCCCATAGCATAAGCCCCACTCACTTCAGTCAATTTTCGTAAAATTTTATATTTATGCGGGCAATTTAACTTTCGGCTATTTAGACGAAAGCCAAAACTTGAACTTGCGAGCGGAAAAGACTATGCAGGGTTTTTATGGCTAGTTTTTGGCGGCTCAACTGCTTCAATAAATGCAACTTTTGCCGCTCAGGATAATGTGACTAAAACTCTGCACCTACCATGATGTAAACTAATGCAAAACTTGTTCATTTCGATATCCAAGTTGTAATAATTGGATAAGTTTGGTACATTTGGATATGCCCTTGTTGAACATCAGCCCCAGGCTAGATTCCCACGCTGGTAAATTGGTGTGGTGTTTGCCATGCGGTGTTTGCTAGGAGCCAGTGCTATTCAAAACAAGTGAGAAGGCTCTAGTCGGGGCCACCCGACTAGGAGATACCCTAAACCCTGCGATCTGTCTTCATAAGCATCTTAACCCGGCGCTGGGGGCGTACCCGGGTTATAAAGGCTTCAATTTTTTTGGGAGGTCATCAGTTATCTACATACTAATTTTGGTGACTAGCTTTAAATTTGTACAAATATTCAACACTTACACATTCGAGATTTCAGGTATATCGGTTTTCTCCATTATGGTGGCGGGCAGGGGTGTGACCAACAAAGTTTGGTGACTCTAGCTCAAAAACTCTGGAAGAAATAGACGTATCCGATTTTTTAGGGCGAGGCGCTGGGGGCCTTACATCGATTTGCGATTTTAGGTGTTATCGGTTTGCCGTGCCCCCAATAGGCGCAGCCCAAAATTAAAAAAATTTCGCAAGCCAAGTAGCAGCAAACACATGCCTGTTCTGTTGTTCTGTGAAATTATTTAAATGATAGCTCGCAACTATTAATAAATAATGCAGTCGGTCGTCACTGCCTGCGATATATACTCATACATCGGAGTTGAATATACCAGAATCAGAATATGACGCCTTGAAAAAACTTGCTGGATACATTTGTCATCGCTTTAAGAATATTAAAAATAGATTTGATTATGGATTTAAGAATATTAAAAATAGATTTGATTATGGAGACCCTTTCACGCATCGTTTACGTGGGTGATCCAACTAAGCGGGGGAGGACGATATAAGCCAACGCCTAGCACGATGCAATGGATGTGAACGTCTTTCTCCCAGTTACATTTATTTGCAAAATAAACAATACCTCCTATTTTCCTTTTTAAAATGGGTTAAGGGTATAAAAACATATGGATACATCTTAAAGTTAGGTAAATATTTTAAAAATCTTAAAACACTAAATATTTTGTATGTATCTATGAAATTAAATAAAAACATAGATTTAACGAATTTTAATTGTTGCAATTCTTTCACTGGAAAGCTCCCCAAGGCCAGAACCCCCCACTCCTCCACCCGCCCCCACCAAACGTGAATATCCATATCACAAACTGTTTTAAAGCTATAGTCACAAAATTTGGAAGGTAGATAACTGGTCAGCTCCTTTGAAGATCGGTAAAAGAATTCCCAGCCACGACCCCTTCCGCCCCTGCATATATCATGTGACAGATAAAATCAATTGAGTACATGAGTTCATGCCAAAAATTTTAATAAAAATGTATTTTCGAAAATGAATATATTTTGAATGTGGAGTCAATATATTCGACAAATCATGTTCTAAATGCCATCAAACGTGAAAATCGGTTTACATTCGACAAAGTTATGGGAGTTTGATATATGGGAGCTATGGAATCTTTTATTTAAGAACGTGTTCGATTATCGGTGTCGTCCGACTGCAATGTTCTTACTTGTTTAATTTTTAGAAGCACCAATTTATTAATTAATTTATAACTTTTGACCGAGCTATTCGATGAATAATAGTAAATAAGCAGCATGTTGCTTCTAATGGGCAACATTTATAGCACGCGCTCTCTGACCGTTAAAGGACTCATAGAGCTTTCAGATAAAATTGAGGAAAGCTTTGTCCTTCTGTGTCTTCTGCGGCATTTAAGTTGTCAAACATTTTTATTGCGACTTACAGGAGCCAGACAGTCGCGTTTACTACTGTGAGGAAGGTCAGAATCCTGTCATAAGTCTGTAAGATTGGCCTCAGGAAAATAAGGCGGTACTTTGGGGCAGTAATTGGTTTCTTGTTAGGTTCTGGTTGCACCCATTTACTGAATGACAACTACAAATTAATTGTAACCTAAAAAACTAATTTGAGGTATAGTGTTTATTAACCGTAATTTAAACAAGGGGCGTTACCGACTGCGTTATACTCGTTCACGTTCTTAAATATTGCTATTTTAAAAAATTTCGGTATTTTGCAATTTGTGTGTTGCTGGGGGTGGGGGGAAAGTTGGATGTGCGGGTGGGGTTGTCGTCGGCAAAATTTTGATCCGCTACTTAAAGGAGCTGACCAGCTATCTACCAACCAAATATGGTAACTCTTGCTTAAAAACTGTGGGAGGTATAGGCATTTCCGCGGAGCGGGGCGTTTGGGGGGGCGTAGTGGGCGTGGCCGGGATGTCAAGTGTGCAATCTTTTGGAGGTCAGCAGCTATCTACATATTAAATTTGGTGCCTCTGGCTTTAAAACTGTACGATATATAGGTTTTCGCGGTTTGGGGGGACGGAAGGGGGAGTACTGCCCGCAAATATTTTTCTGTAACTTCTGGGGGAGCTTCCCACTAATATATATCCCGAATTAAGTGACTGTAGTTTAAAAACTCTGAGAGATATAGGCATTTTCGATTTTTTAGGGAGGGGGCGTTGGGCGTTCTAGTGGGCGTGGGCGGGATATCAAGCAATTTGTGGGGCAGGACACCAGCTATCTACATACCAAATTTGGTGGCTCTATCGCTTAAATTGTGGGATATATACACGTGTTATCGATTGGAACTGCCATATATAACGTGTTTTGCGATTACGGGGGCGGGAGGGGGCGTGGCCAAAATAATGGTAATATATCTCCCAAATTTGGTGACTCTAGCTTTAAAATTTTTGGGGATATAGCCATTTCCGATTTTTCAGGGCGGGGGCGCTGGAGGGCGTTCTAGTGGGCGTGGCCGGGATATCAAAGGGTCAATCTGTGGGGGAGGTCACCAGCTATATACATACCAAGTTTGGTGACTCTAGCTTTAAAATTGTGGACTTTACCAATAGCGATTTTAGGTGTTATCGGTTTGCCACGCCCCCAAAATTTCAAGTCTCTAGCTTCAATAGCGGCGAAAATAATTGCGTTCATACGGACAGACGGACAGACGGACGGACGGACAGCAAGACGGACATTGCACAAAACCAATATACTCTTTTCACTTCGTGAACGAGTATAAAAATTAATAAACATGTACGTAACGCTTTATCTTCATTCCTCCACACAATCTGTTTTCCAAAAAAATAAAAAATCCCGAATTTTTTGTTCAGGGTTCACTCCATTCATATAAAGCACAGCTGCCAAAAACTTCACAGTCTAGCAATTTAATTTTTCGGCAAGCCCTGCGCAAGTTTGCATTGCACTTTGCCGCTTCTTAAAGTCAATTTATTTACTTTGCATTTATCCAAAGTATACGCTTCATTACATAATTTAATAATTCATTGGATTGCGACGCCAAGCGCTGTAGTAATTGAAAAGCGCGGCATGTCTCGAAAATCCTTACCCTAATCCTTACTCTTTTACCTCCCCCTTCCCGATGGTCGTTTGATTGTTGGATTTTAAAATGAACACTCTGTTATTATTGCCACCAGACAATTGCTAATGGTCGCTGTAATTATCATTAAATGCCTCATCTATCTTTACATTGGTTTTCTTTATAAATAGGCCTTGTAACCGGAGGAAGTGTTTGGCTGAAGGTTTGGAGAACGTAAGTGTGCTGGGCTTAACTTAAACAGCACTTGATTTTTGCACTTTGTTTACTTAGAATTAAGTACCGCTCTTAATTCTTTTATACTAGTTTTAAAGCTCATAGAGCTTAATTTTATTTACTGTAATTAGTGTATGTATGTACATGTTCATTTCTATGCTCTACGAATTGCAACATATTACACAGTTTAATCAAAGACAATGTAAATACTAAGATGAGTAACGCGCATACATTTGAACGGAAGCAAAAATTTCTGGTGTGGCTTTTCAAGTAGCTTTTCGCTCTTCAAACGCCACACCAGCCGAGTATTTATATATGATCGTTATGCAAAGACTGAATAAGAGCATTAAAATGCATTTACAAACCCATTTGCAATACTATAGTATTTGATTTGTGGGTTTTTTTTTTGGCAATATCAATATTTGGGGAAATTTGGGGAAAGTATTCAAAATCTTCGTATGCTTTACGCTTTTCGTCCTGATTAAGAATATATGAAACAATTTAATGGGGTCAGATACTCTGCCTAATATACACATTATCACGAAACCATTATTATCTTTTTATCAATTTTTTAATGGGTTCAGGGAATAAATATGATAAATATCGATATTAAGAAACTGGAAACGGTATCGATCTTTTGAAATTAATTTTATTTGAGTGTGATATCTACGAAGCGACATCTAGACATGGCTAAATCGACTTGGCTAGTGATGCTGATCAAAAAGATGTGCTTCCTTCTGCCTGGTATGCATCAAACCATTATACCTACTATTACCCATTTTTAATGCGTTCAGAGTATAAAAACATCATTCACTTCCGAAAATCGCACATACTCACATGCGCAAAAGCACCATCTATAGAAACTTTTTTCATTAACAACTTCATAAGAAATTTGAAAATTGTATTAATCTGGGTTTGCTTCACGAAAATATGTAATATTTATTATGATGAGCTTTGGCTCAAAGCCGATCAAAATTAATAGTAAGAAAACGTAACGGCTTTTTGACAATTTTAAATAAAGTTGATGTGCGATAATACGAGGTAGGGAGTATTTCGAAAACATTGGAAGAAAAAATTACTTGCGCTTCAGTCAAGCAGTTGCGCTTGCCCCACTATTGACACAAAATTCTGCATTTATTTCTAAACTAAAAATACGATTACTTTGATTTTTCAGGGGCCAATTGCCCCAAAAAATTACGCCATTGCGTTTATACATATAGACGAACGGATATTGTACAAACTTAATGAACACAAAAATAAAGTTAATTTTTTTAAGCATTCACTCTTACTAGTTTACCAATGTAAGATATGTAAATTTGGCATATTACTTAATTAGTTATTAATAGCTATAACATAAATCTTAAAATGTAAATCGCGTACAATTTTTTTCTTCTTGAAAAAATAATTTGTCACATTTCAGAACAAAATTTTGCGTAAAGTTCTCGAATCCCTTTCCGGCACTTTACTAATATGAAGAACTAAAAAAGCAATCCTTTTATAAACTACTAGAGTTGCTGACCCGGCGAACTTTGTTCCGCCTTAATGGTAATAAATAAGCAGATTTTTTTTTTTCAATAGAAAAAATACAAAAAAAAATTAAATAACTACATTAATCATTCATTATTATTTCTGTATTTTAGTACATAGGTAACTCTTCACTTAAGTACCTTGTGATACAGGACTTTTTTTGTTTTATTATCAGGCGCAAAAACAAACAACGCAGATGGTCTTCCGACCCGTGAACATGCCACGTATAATTGACCATGGGAAAAACATGGATGTTCTAGATTTAAACCGCAAACTTTTAAGGATTGGCCTTGTGATTTGTTGATGGTCATGGCAAATGCAAGACGTATCGGAAATTGAAGTCTTTTAAATTCAAACGGCATATCGGTTGGGATCATCGGGATCCTCGGAATGAGAACTTCCTCACCTTTGAATTTTCCTATCATTATCGTAGCGTAAATTACATTGTTCATCAATTTACTAACCACCAAACGCGTACGGTTGCACAGTTTTGGTTGGTTTATGTTTCGAAGCATGATTACTACGCAGCCAACCTTTAGGCGTAAATTGTGCGGTGGTAAGCCAGGCACGTCCAAAGAGTTTAAAAATTCAATTGGATAGTTGGTGGCTTCATCTTCATTTGTGACGCAGTCAATAGATTTGAATGAATGCATTGTTCCAATGATCTTATTTTGAATTATGTAGTTCAGGTCATCTACATCTTTATTCTTAGCCGCTAAAATTGCTCGCTCACTCAACCATTCATTATTTTTGTAGTTAGAAATAATATTTGGAAATACATTGTTGATAAGTTCGTCTTTTGATGAGACAAAATTACTGAAATTATTTGGAAATGATATTAATCCGCTCGATTCATCGACAGGTACTTGACCATTACCGATAGTCAGCAATTGCTCCGAGAAATCTTCAGCAGATGTATCATTAAGCAATGTAACTCTCATGTTTGTTATCAGCTGCAGTTTCTTCACATAGCGCCATAGATTTGACGATTTGAGGCAAGCGTTTATTTCATCGGCAGCCGTAGATCTTGGAATTACTGGCAGTATTTGGCGGAAAGTAAAATCATTGCTCCTCCAAAACATCTCGAGTCATTGCGTAAATCTTTTAATGTTCGGTTAAGTGCTTCTAATGCACGTTTATGCGCATTCGTCCCAGATGATGATTTTCGATGCCGCTAAAACTTTGGCCATTGCTGAGTGTTTTGCAATATTACACGTTGGTTCTTCAATAGTTTGAAGATTTAACGGTAATTTGAATGCTGAATGAGCCGTACGGCATCCTTCTAACAATGTGGCTGCTATTCCAGAAGAAGAAACTGCAACCGCTATGTTGGATCTCGCCCGAACAGTTGCTAAAACTAATGACATAAGGAATGTCTTGCCAGTTCCACCAGGGGCATCTAGGAAATATAAACCACCATTTTCATCAGCGATTGCCTTCATTAAAGTATCATAAACTTCCTTTTGTTGGTAATTCAACAGGGGTACATTCCTTTGAACTACTAAATCTAATGCCTGGTGATCATATTCACGTTCCCGTTCCAATTCTCGATTAAATGCGTCATTCATTTCACGATTTGGCGCTGGCATTCCTAACCTGATTAATAAATTACCGCACATGAGGTAACACATATCTTCGATCAAGAGTAAAGCACGATTATGTATCTCCTCATTCACCACAATATTCGCAAACAACGTCCATTTGCCCAATGCAAACGCTAGGATGCAAGCTGTAATCATTGCTGCTATCGTATCGAAACGTTGCTCGATTCAAATCAGCTAAATATCTTGTTCTGCGTCGCAAATTATCTATTTGTTGCCTTCTGTTGTTCGCTCGACGATTCTGCATTGCCAACCGAGCTGTTTCACGGGCTGCTTCACTTTGCTCTCGTGATTGAGAAGCACGAAGTCGAGCCATACTATGGCGGCGCTGTTCACGTGCAATTTCTTGTTCTTCTTCAGTCCTTTCATTTACAGTATTTTGTATTCTTTTTGCATTACGGCTTTGTCGGGAAAGATTCAATCGTATGGTCGCGGCATTATTAATTAAACTTCACTTCACTTCAATTACGGCTTTGTTGGGAAAGATTCGATCGTCTTGGTCGCGGCATTATTAATTAAACTTCACTTCACTTCAATCTACTTGTTAATTATTTATTTAATAGAAATAGTTTAAATATTGATTTCTTACAAATATCAAATTGTCAAATATCATGAAACGTCAGTCACTATAAAACGTGGTATAACAAAAAAGAATCAGACTTGGAATAACGAAACGCAAATGACAGCTATGTAATTGACGTAAAATGACAGCTATGTAATGACGTATGGATGACAATTTGATATTTGTAAGAAAGTCACACGGGAACGCTGTCGAACGGGATAAAAAGTATCCTATGTCCGTCTCCTGGCTCTAAGCTACCTCCCTACCAATTTTCAGCCAAATCTGTTCTGCCGTTCTTGAGTTATAAGTGGTGTAACTAACACGACTTTCTTTTATATATATAGAAGATTTTCATAATTGAGAATGTATCGAAAATGGATTCGACTAAAAAGTTACAAACCGGACGTTGAAGTTGCAGTTGGCATTAACTACAAAGCTGAGAAATAACTTTCGCATTCAGGGAAAGCATTTTGTTAAAATGATTTGTGATACATTTTTATATCCTCAACCTATTGAAAATGTGTAAAAGAGGGTATGTAATGTATGTAACAGGCAGAAAGAAGCACGTCCGACCCCATAAAGTATATATATACACTTGATCAGGATAAGCAACCAAATTAAACTAGCCATGTCTGTTTGTATTAACGAGTCGATCTCGGCAACTATAAAAGGTAGAGACTTAAACTTTTCGATTTTTTTTTGTTTGTTCAAAAACCCGTTTTTCTAAAGCCAAATTTTGAAAGCTATTTTTGAAGAATTTGAGACCTAGATCCATATAATTTAAATCAATCTAAATATTTAAATAAACAAAATTAACAAAAATTTTTAAAAAAGGCTGAATTCAACAAATTTTCTCAAGCCAATCACAGCTAGCGCAAGCAGTGCATGTTGCACTATGCAGTTTATTTTATGTTTGTAACGACAGCTCGCAGCTCTGTTCAGGGTATCTCCTAGTCGAGCGTTCCCGACTAGACAGCTCTTAGTTGTTCAGCTAGTTAGTTGTTTCTCATAAATTATTTAACAGCTGGATAAAGTGACTGGTATGTTTTAAAAGACAGACAAGTTAAACGCATGAAAAGTACTTTGTTATTTATTGCAAAATGCGCAAAATGAAAATGTCAGAATTTTTATATCGGATTAACCCGTTTCAAATATACTCTCTTTTCAGTATCAATAGATTTGTGCCGATTGCATTTCAATATTCCTACAAATCAAATTATTTGTTACTGTTTGGAATATATACGTACATTTTCTTTTTTAACTTTTTCAAAGCCGCGAATACATAAGTTTATTTTTGAAGTGTGAAATTTACCATAAAGATAGTATTTCCGTCGACTGCCAAACACAGAGTATTTGGCTAATTAGTATGGGCCTGCCTTTCATATAGCGGTTTGGGCCCAATATACATGATCAATGGGATGATGGACCAAAATATGTACGTCAATAGATTAAGGAAGATTATGCCCGTTGGAATATGCCCTTAAAATGGACATTCCAACAAGATAATGATCCGAAACACACCAGCAAACTGCCTAAAAATTTGCTTAGCCAAGAAAGCATCGACTTAATGCCATGGCCAGCTTAGTCCCCAGATCTGAACCGGATAGAAATTTTATGGGGAGACATCAAACGGTTTGTATCAACGCAATACGCGACTTCTAAGCTGCAGCTTTGGCAGGTTGCTCAAGTGGCATGGGCGCAGATTCCTCTTAACCGTTGCCAGGACTACGTCAACTCCATACCACGTAGGTGCGAGGCTGCAATAGCCAATAAAGGATATACAACTAATAACCAAACTATTATTTGTATGTTTTTGGTTTTATAATAAATTATGCTGAAATCTGTGATTTCTTTTGTTAACACTGCTATTTCACTGATTGTTTTTATACCCTGAACCCATTGAAAATGGGTAAAAAAGGGTATAATGGTTTTGTGCAAATGTATGTAACAGGCAGAAGGAAGCATCTCCGACCCCATAAAGTATATATATTCTTGATCAGCATCACTAGCCGAGTCGATTTAGCCATGTCCGTCTGTCTGTCCGTCTGTCTGTCTGTCTGTCTGTCCGTCTGTCTGTATGAACGCGTCGATTTCAGAGACTACAAAAGCTAGAAAGCTGATCTTGGTCTCATTCGGTTCGTATATTCCATACGCAGATCAAGTTTATTTCAAAACATCGATAACTTTTTCCGTTTTCTTATTATCGATATTTATCGCTTTTTTGACTCGGTTTTTTATGCATAACTCCCAAACTATAAAAGCTAGAGCCACCAAATTAATTTTTTTATGTTCGCGTAAAACATACGAAGAATTTAAGCCCTTCAGGTTTTGGATACCTCCCCCCAATCGCCCACAATATCGATAAAACTAAAAAAACACAAATCAAATACTACACACGTGCAAATTGGTTTGTACATACATATCGATGATCTGAATAAGTCCTGAAAATTTCATAACGATCGTACATTTAGTTTACGAGGAAATCAAGAATCTATTTTCAGTAGTTGGGGCAAAGCGCAGCTGCTTGGCAATTTCTGTGTACATGTGCACGCATACATATGCATATGCAAAATTTGTCTTGCGTTCTTCTAGGAATTTTTTTTGCAACGGTTAAATTGAGTTTTAACACTGCGAAGTGAAGTAAGAGCGTGGTCCAGTGGGTAAGAGTTGTGCCGCGTAACGCGGAGGTCCGGGTTCGAATTGAGCGATGGTATGGTAGAGCAATATTGAATTGTTTTATTTTTTTATTTATTTATAATTATTATTTTTATTAATTTGTATCGTTTAAATGACAACTGCAAAATTTTCGTTTTCCTTGACTTTTTGCGATGGTTAAGTAATGTTATATCATTCGCGAAAAATGTGGTAGTGTGGTGCAGTTGGTAAGAGTCGTGCATCTTAAGACGGGGAGACCGAGTTCAAGCCCCGGCTGCGGAACATTTCTTTTTCCGTTGGTAATTGTTTTTTTTTTTTATTATTATTTTTAATAGCATCCATACTCATCAACTGCCGAGAGTGTGTGTGTATGTGTTCATTTCTGGGTTCAGGGTATCTACTAGTCGGGCGGTCCCGACTAGAGCAATCTCACTTGTTATACCCTGAACCCATTGAAAATGGCTAATAAGGGTATAATGGTTTTGTGCAAATGTATGTAACGGACAGAAAGAGGCATCTCCGACCCCATAAAGTACATATATTCTTGATCAGCATCACTTGCCGATTCGATTTAGCCATGTCCGTCTGTCTGTATGAACATGTCCGTTTCAGAGACTACAAAAGCTAGAAAGCTGATCTTGGAGTCATTCGTTTCGGGGCAAGCGTAGATGCTTGGCTGAGGCGCAAGCAACTTTTGTGTTTATGTGCACGCATACATAGAAATGCAGAATTTTGTCTTGTTTTTTTTTCTAGGAATTTTTTTGCAACGGTTAAGTTGAATTTTAACACAACATAAGCATAAGAGTGGTGCACTTGGTAAGAGTTGTGCCGTATTACGTGGAGGGTCTATGTTCCAGTCCCAGCGGTTGAACAATTATTTATAATTATTATTATCAATATTTATCGTTTTATTGACAAGTGCAAAATTTTCGTTTTCCTTGATTTTTTTTTTTGCGTAGTTTAAGTAATGTTATAATTATCACTTGTGAGTGAATTAGGTGGTAATGTGGTGCAATCGATATGAGTTGTGCAACTTAAGACGAAGGGAGCGGATTCGATTCCCCCTTTGGAGTATTCTTTCGTTTGTAATTATTAGTAAATTTTTTGTTTTAATTGTTAACAGCCTCAATAGTCATCAAGTGACGAGAGTTTGTTTATATGTGTTAATTTCTGGGTTCAGGGTATCTACTAGTCGAGCGACCAGAGCAATTTGTTTTTCTTAATTTTGTCCACCTAAATTTTCATTATAATTTTATCAATTTTCATCAAGTGCCGCAATTTTGTTAATACACATAACATGATTGTCGCAGTGAGATCCCGGCTGCTATTTAATCTTTCGAATTTGTAGGCTATTGATGTATTAAAACAGCAATTCAATAGAGGTACGCATTCCGAATTTATTTTATCATTATAATTTTATCGGACGGTGATATACACAAATGTACCAATATACCCGTATTCTTTTCGTGAACAGAATAAACAAAAAATGTGACTTGCAAACAAAACGACGAAAATATAATGCCTAATAATGGTTTTCTTAACCTGCCTCAAACAAACAACCAAAGAAACTACTTCAGTTAATTTTAAAACGTTTTATGCAGGTAAGATCATTAAAACCAAAGCAATTACGCTTAATAAAAGTTGGAGTTCTAATTTGAAATTCTAAAGATGTCGCTCACAGATTCAGATGGGCGGAGCGCCTCCAACTCCCTGAACTTACCTTCTCACAATGTCAACATTTCAAGTTTTGGCCAGCAGCGCTTTCATTTTCTTCGTTTTAGTTGATTCCATGGATGCCTGGCAAACATAATTCCGCCGGTCGGGGCCGTAGACAAATTTTAAACTTCCACCGCAACATAACACGAACTGATGAGAAAAATTTCAGCGGAAGACATATACTGTTCAACCGTTTGGTTCGAGAAAAGTTACCTGCCTGACAGAAATTAAGAATTTCTGAAAAGCTTGCTTTCCTTGCCATGATTCCCGTAAATAGTTACAAAAAATAAAAACAAAAACAAACAATTAGTGTTATTTAAAAAATAAAAAAATTGTAATAGTATTCGGTAAGTACGCTTTTTATGCCGCATCCACTAAAAATGGGTAAAATTGGTACAATGGTTTAATCGAATACGTGTAATATATACGCTATTTCATTATACATATATGCACATACAGAATATATATACATACATATACTAACTATGAGATTTACCAATTTTACGAAAAAGAGGTAAACTTTCGGTTATTTAGATTTTGAATAGTATATGATATAACAAGTGAGATTGCACTAGTCTGGACCGCCATACTAGTATATAGCCTAAGCCCAGCACACAAATACACGAGCTCTCGGTACTTGCTGACACTTGAGTTGGTTTAAATCCACCTCAGTCCCTTCGACTACTGCTGCCCAACTCTTACCGGATGCACCTCACTTCTATTGCGTGACTAAATTTGTTGTGACAAAATTAAAGTTAACAATTGCGAAAAACAAGTGAGAGGGCTCTAGTCGCGGCAGCCCGACTAGGATTTACTCTGTACCCTGCGATCTGTCTTCATAAGCATTTCAACGCGTTGGCATTCATACAAATTCCTACATACACACACACAAATGCACGCCGCACGCATTTTACTCGGTTGCTGCGCGTGCCCCACTATAGAAACGAAATCTTTATTTTCTACTTAACTCAATGTAGGATCTCTATGAAACTTTTGGGATTTATTAGCAGCATTAAAATACATGTGCAAACCAATTATCAGGTCTGTAGTATTTGATTTGCGATTTTTATGGTTTTGTCGATACTGGGGGCGATTGGGCGGAGGTATCTAAAATCCGGAGGTATCGCTTACACAAACATAACACACTAAAATATCACAATATCAGCTTTCTAGCTTTTGTAGTTTCCGAGATAACCGCGTTCATACAGAAGGTCAGACAGACATGGCTAAATCAACTCAACTCGTCGTCCTGATCAAGAATATATATACTTTATGGGGTCGGAGTTGCCTCCTTTTGCCTGTTTCATACATTTCAACAAAACCATTATACTATTTGTAACCATTTTTAATGGGTTCAGGGTATAAAAATGGGCAGCCTTTAGATTTTCAAGCATATTATGGGTTGCGGGCACTCACACTTATGCATTGACACGACAATGTGAATTTTGTTTTGGTGCATCGAGGCAAAAATACCCTTCTTTATAGAATTCATATATAAAATGTATAATTTATAAATATAATAAATATATAATTTCTAAAATGCGCTTGACCCCAATATAGAAATTAAATCCTTCTCGCAAATCAAATACAAGCACGCGTTCTGCTTCAGACCTAACGTGTTTTGGGATACTTCTCTTATAATAAGGCGCTCTGCACGCATAGTTATTTTGAGTTTGGGGCCACGTCCACGTTTTCGCTCCAAAGTACCGTTGTTTTCTATAAGTTTTAACGCATTGTAAATTGTCTACCAGGTAACAGAAAACATCTCTGCTCCTTTAAGTTTTTGCCCTTCTGGTGTTAAAAATACACCAGCAGGATGACTTCGAAAGGAATTCTCTCGTCTGGCATGTTTAAATCTCAGTTTTAATGTATTATACGTCTATACATCTAAGGCAGAAAGCTTGGGATCATTGTGCTGCATAAAGGTGAACGAACTCTGCATTTGAAGCTTCAACGCACTTTTTTTTAAGTTATCTTTTAAAATTTTGAGGTTATAGACTATCCATTATTCCCTCGATGAATACGAGTTCTCCAACACCCGCAGATGACATGCATCCCCACACCATGACTCCCCCGCCGCCGTGTTTCACTGTGGGCGCCAAGTTCTTATTTTCCAATTCTTTGTTTGGCTTTTTCCATACGTGTTAACGGCCATCGGATCGAAAAATATTAAACTTGCTTTCATCAGAAAAGCACACCGTATCTCAGAGTCCAATTTGCTTCCCCAAGTACTCTCTAGCCTAGGCTAAACGCTTCTTTTGGGGGCGATTGGGGGGAGGTATCCAAAACCTGAAATTTTTATAGTTTTAAAAAACCAAGTCAAAAAAGCGATAAATATCGATAATAAGAAAAAGGAAAGAGTTATCGATGTTTTGAAATAAACTTGATCTGCGTATGGTATATACGAACCGAATGAGACCAAGATCAGCTTTCTAGCTTTTGTAGTCTCAATATTGAAAAAACCATAAAAACAAAGCAAATCAAATACTACACACGTGCAAATTGGTTTGTAGATACATTTCGATGATCTGAATAAGTCCTGAAAATTTCATAACGATCGTACATTTAGTTTACGAGCAAATCAAGAATTTATTTTCAGTAGTGGGGGCAAAGCGCAGCTGCTTGGCAATTTCTGTGTTCATGTGCACGCATACATATGCATATGCCAAATTTGTCTTGCGTTCTTCTAGGAATTTTGTTTGCAACGGTTAAATTGAATTTTAACACAAAGAAGCGAAGTAAGAGCGTTCAGTTGGTAAGAGTTGGGCCGCGTAACGTGGAGGCCCGGGTTCGAATCCAGCAATGGTATGGTAAAGCAATGTTGAATTTCATTATTTTTTCGTTATTCATAATTATTATTATTATTAATTTGTATCGTTTTAATAATGACATGTGCAAAATTTTCGTTTTCCTTGACTTATTGCGATGGTTAACTAATGTTATATCATTCGCGAAAAATGTGGTAGTGTGGTGCAGCTGGTAAGAGTCGTGCATCTTAAGACGGAGAGAGCGAGTTCGAGCCCCGGCTGTGGAACATTTCTTTTTCCGCTGGTAATTGTTTTTTTTTTTTTTCAATTTTTAAAAGGCTCAATACTCATCAACTGCCCAGAGCTTGTGTGTATGTGTTCATTTCTGGGTTCAGGGTATCTACTAGTCGGGCGGTCCCGACTAGAGCAATCTCACTTGTTTTTCATTAGTTTTAAAATCTGTCCATACCGAAATTCAAAATAACGAGCACAAGTAGCAGGATCTGTTCTAACGAGCGTAGCAAGGGACTTCCCTTTTTATAATAATAAGTAAGGCCCGCAACCATTCGTTTGTAAGGTTTATTTGTGACTAAATACAAAGCTCTGCTCGCAGGCAGATCGAGACCAAAAGAAAGGAAGAACAAAAAGGAGATAAGAGAACGTCGTCTCGTAACGTCTCTCACTCATACGCTTACATGTTCATATGTATGTCAACACATGCGTGCATTGCGAGAGATGACATTCATTCATGACATTCGTGCACTTAACAATTTTGTAAATTCGACATGCTTTCTCTTAGGGAAATTCTTGGTCAAGATATCAGCAATCATATCTGATGTACTAGCATACTTTAATTTAACTTGACCTTCTTCTACAACCTGGCGTACAAAGTGATATCTAATATCAATATGTTTAGTCCTTGAATGATGAACTGGGTTTCTAGCCAGCTCCTGTGCGCTCAAATTATCGCCCTATTAGGTAGTTGCGGTAGCTTCATCTCCACAACCGATTTCGATGATTAAGCGCCGTAAGAATATGGACTCCTTACACGCAGCCGACTGTGCCATTTATTCTGCCTCCGTGCTGCTAAGTGCCACGCTGCGTTGTTTCTCGGATCGCCAAGAAATTGGGCCACCTGCCAGAAAATATACATATCCCGTATACGATTTCCGGTTAGTTCGATCGCCGCCCCAATCCGCATCCACATATCCAGTAAGTGGCTGATGACAACTTTTAAAGTGCAGTTTGAAATTCATCGTCGCTGCCAAGTACCTCAAAACGTGCTTCACACCAGCCAGAGGCTCTGCGTGCGGATCTTTGTTCCTCTGGGCCAACTTTGCAACTGAATGCGAGACGTCTGGTCTGGTTGTGAGTGCATGGATTGATACATGACAGAATCAACCTTTTGACACTGCTTATTAGTACAAACCACCTGGAAACCCGCATCCAACGGAGTAGCCACTGGTCTACATTTGTCCCTGTCGTGAGCTTGCAATATTTTCTTGATGTATTGTGAGTGGCCTCTGGTGATAGGCCCAAGTTCACCTTCACGGTGCACCTCCATGCTTAGAAACAGCTCTGGAACACCTTTGTCGACACATTCGAACGCATTTCAAATATGCTTTAAGTAAATCGTCAACATATACCAGGATTAACGATAAGTTACCTTTCCCTCTCTGTTGGTAGAGACACGGCTCGTTTTCACAGGTAACAAAACCCAGATTAGTCAGGACGCCACTCAGCTTCGAATTCCATTCCCTACCTGACTGCTTCAATCCATATATTGCCTTTTTAAGCAGCATAGCCTTCGCTGGATATGCTCGATCAATGTACCCTTGTGGTTGCTTCATGTACACCGTATCGCTCAGGTCACTGTTGAGGTATGCCGTACATACATCCATTTGATTGACGTATAACTTCAACTCCGCTGCTAGTGCAAAAATAAATCGGACGTTTTACAATTTGCAGACTGGAGAAAAAGTTTCCGCATAGTTTATGCCGTTCTGCTGGGAGCAACCTTTTGCCACCTTGAAACGTTTGATCTGACCATCTTTGTCGCGTTTCAGGCTATACACCCATTTGCATCCAACTGCTCGTTGTCCTGTCGGTAAGTTTGCCAACTGCCATATTCCGTTTGCCATTAATCATAATAACTCATATTCGCGTTGCATCGCTTGACCAATGTGATGCATAGGAGAATGGAATCTTTACGTTGCTGGCAACTACAGCACCAAGAACGTTGTACTCCTATCTCGGACGGCCAGGTTTGCCGGTCCGAATCAGCCTTGGTCTGCCAGGTCCAACACGGGGAGCTGGCTCATCTAACTCCACCTTTTCAGCTGCGCTCTCGTACCCATCAGGATCGCTGCTACTAGAATTATCCCCTTCAACGCTTGCACTATCGCTGCTGTCTCCACCGCTGCTGTCTATATCATCAGTGACGCCGCCAGACTGCATGCTAACTTCTGCCGTCGGCTCGAACGTGATTGTGTCCCTGTCTTCTTGGATCTTGTCAAAGAAGACATCTCGCCTCTCAATCACCTGATGAGACACCGGGTCATACAGTCGATAGCCCTTAGCTGCTACTGAATATCCAATCATGCAATATTCTTTGCCTTTTGGTTGAAGCTTACTTTTCCCTGGACCCTTGTCCAAAGCTACTGCAACGGAGCCAAATACTTTTAGATGGCCAACAAAAGGTTTCTTACCAGTCCACGCTTCCATTGGAGTCATACTGGTCAGGGCCTTGGTCGGTGATCGATTCCGTACATACACAGCTGCATTGACTGCCTTAGCCCACAAGGATTCGCCTAGTCCTGACTGGGCCAGCATACATCTTGACATTTCCACCAGAGTGCGGTTTGCCCTCTCAGCAACGCCGTTTTGCTGTGGAGTGTATGCCACTGTCAGCTGCCTCTCGATCCCTTAATTTTTTAAAAATCTATCAAACGGTTTGTTGACAAATTCACCGCCATTGTCGCTCCGGATACATTTAAGCCTTTTTCCCGTTTGGCGTTCAACCAGGGTCTTGAACTCGACGAACTTCTTGAAGACTTCATCCTTCTTCCGCAGGAAATACACAAATACACGCCTTGATTTGTCATCGATGAAGGTTAGAAAATACTTCGATCCAGCAAGCGACTATGTGCCAAAGGGCCCGCACACATCTGCATGAATTAGTTCCAGTATATCTTGAGCTCTACTGGTGGTTGCAACATGAAATGGTTTCGCATGCATCTTGCTGACCATACGTGTTTTGCAATTCATATTCGCCGGGAAAACCAGGTTTTCAATGCCGCGCACCATTCCTTTGCTCATCAATTCTTTCATACTGTTGATATTCAAGTGGCCGTATCGTTTTTGCCAAGGGGCACCATCAGCCTTAACCGCCGCAAAACAGTTGTCTTGTTTTCCTCGAAACATATACAAGTTTTCAACTCTGTTCGCCTTTACAATGCGTTCGCCTTTTTGGATTACTTGTGCAAATTCTTGTCCAAAAGTGACGAAACATTTATTCTTTACAACTTCCCCTACTTCCCCTTTTCCTTCTGTTTTTAGAAATCCGGAATGCCAGACCAATCATTTCTGTGTGATTATCGAACTTTGTGAAAAACTGTTTCTCACAACACATGTGGCTTGTGGCACCACTATCCAAACACCACATACTCTTTTTATACCCTGAAGCCATTGAAAATGGGTAAAAAAGGGTATAATGGTTTTGTGCAAATGTATGTAACAGGCAGAAGGAAGCATCTCCGACCCCATAAAGTGTATATATTCTTAATCAGCATCACTAGCCGAGTCGATTTAGCCATGTCCGTCTGTCTGTCCGTCTGTCTGTCCGTCTGTCTGTATGAACGCGTCGATTTCAGAGACTACAAAAGCTAGAAAGCTGATCTTGGTCTCATTCGGTTCGTATATACCATACGCAGATCAAGTTTATTTCAAAACATCGATAACTCTTTCCGTTTTCTTATTATCGATATTTATCGCTTTTTTGACTCGGTTTTTTAAGCATAACTCCCAAACTATAAAAGCTAGAGCCACTTTATTTATTTTTTATGTTTGCGTAAAAAATACGATGAATTTAAGCCCTTCAGGTTTTGGATACCTCCCCCAATCGCCCCCAATATTGAAAAAACCATAAAAACAAAGCAAATCAAATACTACACACGTGCAAATTGGTTTGTACATACATTTCGATGATCTGAATAAGTCCTGAAAATTTCATAACGATCGTACATTTAGTTTACGAGCAAATCAAGAATCTATTTTCAGTAGTGGGGGCAAAGCGCAGCTGCTTGGCAATTTCTGTGTACATGTGCACGCATACATATGCATGTGCAGAATTTGTCTTGCGTTTTTCTAGGAATTTTTTTTTGCAACGGTTAAATTGAATTTGAACACGACATTTGCAAGTAAGAGCGTGGTCCAGTTGGTAAGAGTTGTGACGCACAGCGTGGAAGGTCCGGGTTCGAATCCAGCGGAAGGTTGAGCAACGATGAATTCATTTTTTCGTTTTCATAATTATTATTATTATTATTAATTTTTATCGTTTTAATGACAGGTGCAAAATATTAGTTTTTCCTTGATTTTTTTTGCGATGGTTAAGTAATGCTATATCATATGTGAATAAGATGGTAGAGTGGTGCAGTTGATAAGAGTTGTGCAGCTTAAGAAGGGTCAGCCGCTAATTCGCGTGGTAGCACAGCCAAGCGAAGCATTTTGCACATGCGTGTACACACACACATTCCTCTATGTGATTTATATTTTTTCACATTCGATTTTTATTTTTTATCAAATTTCAACACCATGTATTGTAGAGGTGGAGTGGCTGAGTTGTAGAGGTGATGGTGGATAACACATCTACCACGGGTTCGAATCTTGCAATTTTTAATGTGTTTTGTTTTGTCATGAAATTTTTTTATATTTTTTTTTATTTTTAACTTAACATTAACAGATGTTCGTGTAGTCTTTATGCCCAAGATGTCGGTAAATTGAAATACTATGCAACAATATTTATCTATATTCTGTAAGCAGTGATTTATTGCATTTATCTTATATTCGTATATAAATTGTGATTAAAGAATTTATTTTTTCTTCGACCTATAATTTTTGTAAAACTAGGAAACTATCGAATAAGTTAGTAAAATAATAGATTATTACTTTATAATTTCCAGTGAGTTTAATGCTCTTGACAATATTTAAAATATATGTAGATTTTAGAAAGCGCGGGCTTTATCGACATTTCGATTGTTTCGATTGCAACAATGCATTTCCCATCTCAATTCGCAGAGCGACCGTCTATCGATTTAGTCTTTAGCCTGCGATTGCCCTCACGCTACCGACTTTTCTGCGTATCGTCGATTTCCGATTACGATTTTACAATTTTTGCGATTTTTTCGGTTGTTAAATGATTTTAAATAACTTGTTAGTGACAGTGCTAGTGCAATAATATAGTTGGTGAAAAAGTTTATTGAAAAGGCACTAATTGTTAACAAATTATTTTTGGCGGCTAATTTTGCCCAATAGTGGCAACATTAAACCTGCATGTGTGTGTGTGTGCTTGCGTGCTGCGTATTGAGTGATTCGTGTGTGTATTAGTGCAGAATACGCCCGCCAGTACCAGTGGATGCGATTGTTCCAATTCATGCCTGAATTCAGTACCCTGAAGTATGAATTGCTCCTGATTCATGCAAGAATTCATCCAGCAATCATGCCTGCACGAAACCAGGCCTGAATGGTAAGGCAACGTCTCATGGGTCGAACAAATTCGACTCTGTTAGCTAGTGCTCTGTGCCTCTTTCTCTCTTTATATATATATAAATATATATATATATATATATGTATGTAATTAATAGACAATGCAAAACGAAAGAACACAAATCGAAGCGTATGTCGAAAGTGTGTGGCGTTTTTGTTGCTTTCAGCTTAGGTAGAAATGCAATGCCCAAAAAAGACCTAACGGTGAATTGACAGAAAATGTCTATACTGTTGTTATTGGTATGCAAGCGTTTTTCGTAGCAAGGGACTTCCCTTTTTGTAATAATAAGTAAGGCCCGCAACCATTCGTTTGTAAGGTTTATTTGTGACTAAATACAAAGCTCTGCTCGCAGGCAGATCGAGACCAAAAGAAAGGAAGAACAAAAAGGAGATAAGAGAACGTCGTCTCGTAACGTCTCTCACTCATACGCTTACATGTTCATATGTATGTCAACACATGCGTGCATTGCGAGAGATGACATTCATTCATGACATTCGTGCACTTAACAATTTTGTAAATTCGACATGCTTTCTCTTAGGGAAATTCTTGGTCAAGATATCAGCAATCATATCTGATGCACTAGCATACTTTAATTTAACTTGACCTTCTTCTACAACCTGGCTTACAAAGTGATATCTAATATCAATATGTTTAGTCCTTGAATGATGAACTGGGTTTCTATCCAGCTCCTGTGCGCTCAAATTATCGCCCTATTAGGTAGTTGCGGTAGCTTCATCTCCACAACCGATTTCGATGATTAAGCGCCGTAAGAATATGGACTCCTTACACGCAGCCGACTGTGCCATTTATTCTGCCTCCGTGCTGCTAAGTGCCACGCTGCGTTGTTTCTCGGATCGCCAAGAAATTGGGCCACCTGCCAGAAAATGTACATATCCCGTATACGATTTCCGGTTAGTTCGATCGCCGCCCCAATCCGCATCCACATATCCAGTAAGTGGCTGATGACAACTTTTAAAGTGCAGTTTGAAATTCATCGTCGCTGCCAAGTACCTCAAAACGTGCTTCACACCAGCCAGAGGCTCTGCGTGCGGATCTTTGTTCCTCTGGGCCAACTTTGCAACTGAATGCGAGATGTCTGGTCTGGTTGTGAGTGCATGGATTGATACATGACAGAATCAACCTTTTGACACTGCTTATTAGTACAAACCACCTGGAAACCCGCATCCA
Source organism: Drosophila paramelanica (assembly GCA_035043915.1). Lineage (NCBI taxonomy): Eukaryota > Metazoa > Arthropoda > Insecta > Diptera > Drosophilidae > Drosophila > Drosophila paramelanica. The sequence goes on from JAWNMO010000416.1 coordinate 449,520, forward strand.
ACGGAGTAGCCACTGGTCTACATTTGTCCCTGTCGTGAGCTTGCAATATTTCCTTGATGTATTGTGAGTGGCCTCCATGCTTAGAAACAGCTCTGGAACACCTTTGTCGACACATTCGAACGCATTTCAAATATGCTTTAAGTAAAATGCTTTAAGTAAATCGTCAACATATACCAGGATTAACGATAAGTTACCTTTCCCTCTCTGTTGGTAGAGACACGGCTCGTTTTCACAGGTAACAAAACCCAGATTAGTCAGGACGCCACTCAGCTTCGAATTCCATTCCCTTCCTGACTGCTTCAAACCATATATTGCCTTTTTAAGCAGCATAGCCTTCGCTGGATATGCTCGATCAATGTACCCTTGTGGTTGCTTCATGTACACCGTATCGCTCAGGTCACTGTTGAGGTATGCCGTACATACATCCATTTGATTGACGTATAACTTCAACTCCGCTGCTAGTGCAAAAATAAATCGGACGTTTTACAATTTGCAGACTGGAGAAAAAGTTTCCGCATAGTTTATGCCGTTCTGCTGGGAGCAACCTTTTGCCACCTTGAAACGTTTGATCTGACCATCTTTGTCGCGTTTCAGGCTATACACCCATTTGCATCCAACTGCTCGTTGTCCTGTCGGTAAGTTTGCCAACTGCCATATTCCGTTTGCCATTAATCATAATAACTCATATTCGCGTTGCATCGCTTGACCAATGTGATGCATAGGAGAATGGAATCTTTACGTTGCTGGCAACTACAGCACCAAGAACGTTGTACTCCTATCTCGGACGGCCAGGTTTGCCGGTCCGAATCAGCTTTGGTCTGCCAGGTCCAACACGGGGAGCTGGCTCATCTAATTCCACCTTTTCAGCTGCGCTCTCGTACCCATCAGGATCGCTGCTACTAGAATTATCCCCTTCAACGCTTGCACTATCGCTGCTGTCTCCACCGCTGCTGTCTATATCATCAGTGACGCCGCCAGACTGCATGCTAACTTCTGCCGTCGGCTCGAACGTGATTGTGTCCCTGTCTTCTTGGATCTTGTCAAAGAAGACATCTCGCCTCTCAATCACCTGATGAGACACCGGGTCATACAGTCGATAGCCCTTAGCTGCTACTGAATATCCAATCATGCAATATTCTTTGCCTTTTGGTTGAAGCTTACTTTTCCCTGGACCCTTGTCCAAAGCTACTGCAACGGAGCCAAATACTTTTAGATGGCCAACAAAAGGTTTCTTACCAGTCCACGCTTCCATTGGAGTCATACTGGTCAGGGCCTTGGTCGGTGATCGATTCCGTACATACACAGCTGCATTGACTGCCTTAGCCCACAAGGATTCGCCTAGTCCTGACTGGGCCAGCATACATCTTGACATTTCCACCAGAGTGCGGTTTGCCCTCTCAGCAACGCCGTTTTGCTGTGGAGTGTATGCCACTGTCAGCTGCCTCTCGATCCCTTAATTTTTTAAAAATCTATCAAACGGTTTGTTGACAAATTCACCGCCATTGTCGCTCCGGATACATTTAAGCCTTTTTCCCGTTTGGCGTTCAACCAGGGTCTTGAACTCGACGAACTTCTTGAAGACTTCATCCTTCTTCCGCAGGAAATACACAAATACACGCCTTGATTTGTCATCGATGAAGGTTAGAAAATACTTCGATCCAGCAAGCGACTATGTGCCAAAGGGCCCGCACACATCTGCATGAATTAGTTCCAGTATATCTTGAGCTCTACTGGTGGTTGCAACATGAAATGGTTTCGCATGCATCTTGCTGACCATACGTGTTTTGCAATTCATATTCGCCGGGAAAACCAGGTTTTCAATGCCGCGCACCATTCCTTTGCTCATCAATTCTTTCATACTGTTGATATTCAAGTGGCCGTATCGTTTTTGCCAAGGGGCACCATCAGCCTTAACCGCCGCAAAACAGTTGTCTTGTTTTCCTCGAAACATATACAAGTTTTCAACTCTGTTCGCCTTTACAATGCATTCGCCTTTTTGGATTACTTGTGCAAATTCTTGTCCAAAAGTGACGAAACATTTTTTCTTTACAGCTTCCCCTACTTCCCCTTTTCCTTCTGTTTTTAGAAATCCGGAATGCCAGACCAATAATTTCTGTGTGATTATCGAACTTTGTGAAAAACTGTTTCTCACAACACATGTGGCTTGTGGCACCACTATCCAAACACCACATACTCTTTTTATACCCTGAACCCATTGAAAATGGGTAAAAAAGGGTATAATGGTTTTGTGCAAATGTATGTAACAGGCAGAAGGAAGCATCTCCGACCCTATAAAGTATATATATTCTTGATCAGCATCACTAGCCGAGTCGATTTAGCCATGTCCGTCTGTCTGTCCGTCTGTCTGTCTGTCCGTCCGTCTGTATGAACGCGTCGATTTCAGAGACTACAAAAGCTAGAAAGCTGATCTTGGTCTCATTCGGTTCGTATATACCATACGCAGATCAAGTTTATTTCAAAACATCGATAACTCTTTCCGTTTTCTTATTATCGATATTTATCGCTTTTTGACTCGGTTTTTTAAGCATAACTCCCAAACTATAAAAGCTAGAGCCACCAAATTAATTTTTTTATGTTCGCGTAAAACATTCGAAGAATTTAATTATTTCAGGTTTTGGATACGTCCCCCCAATCGCCCCCAATATTGATAAAACCAAAAAAACACAAATCAAATACTACACACGTGCAAATTGGTTTGTACATACATATCGATGATCTGAATAAGTCCTGAAAATTTCATACCGATCGCACATTTAGTTTACGAGCAAATCAAGAATCTATTTTCAGTAGTGGGGGCAAAGCGCAGCTGCTTGGCAATTTCTGTGTACATGTGCACGCATACATATGCACGTCCAGAAAGTCTTGCGTTTTCCTAGGAATTTTTTTAGGCAACGGTTAAATTGAATTTTAACACAACGAAGTGAAGTAAGAGCGTGGTCCAGTGGGTAAGAGTTGTGCCGCGTAACGCGGAGGTCCGGGTTCGAATTCAGCGATGGTATGGTAGAGCAATGTTGAATTGTTTTATTTTTTTATTTATTTATAATTATTATTTTTATTAATTTGTATCGTTTTAATGACAACTGCAAAATTTTCGTTTTCCTCGACTTTTTGCGATGGTTAAGTAATGTTATATCATTCGCGAAAAATGTGGTAGTGTGGTGCAGTCGGTAAGAGTCGTGCATCTTAAGACGGGGAGACCAAGTTCAAGCCCCGGCTGCGGAACATTTCTTTTTCCGTTGGTAATTGTTTTTTTTTTTTTATTATTATTTTTAATAGGATCCATACTCATCAACTGCCGAGAGTGTGTGTGTATGTGTTCATTTCTGGGTTCAGGGTATCTACTAGTCGGGCGGTCCCGACTAGAGCAATCTCACTTGTTTCCTTTAATTTTATGAATAGAACGTCAAACGTCGGCAGACTGTCGCGCGTCTCTATGGCGACAACAAAATATTCGAATTGTTCTGGAAGGCTCGACAGTAATACAATTGCGCGTAGTTCATCATTTAGCTCGATTCCTACTGACCGAAGGCCATCAAGAATATCCACGAACTCATTTATGTAACTTGAAATGCTTTGCCTTTGGTCCATGCGTTTGCCTAGCAATTTCTTGTGCAGCTGAACCTTTCGCACAGGTCCACTTGGTTGATGAACACTTTTTAATTTGTTCCATGCCTCGGACGACTTTGCGCAATTCTTAATGTATCCCAACTGTGAAGTTTTCACACTCAATGTGAACATGGCCAGCGCCTTTTCATCCTTGGCTTGCCAATTCACACCATCGGGAACATTCGTTGGTAGCAGGTCACCAGATGCCACACTCCACAATTCAGCGTGCACCAAAACAGACCGCATTTGAATACACCACGAGTCATAATTTCCCTCCTCCAATTTGTCAATCTGATAAATCCCGCTCATAGCTGATTATCGTTTAGTCTCTGAGTCACACCGAAGTTAATAGTTCATAACTAAAACAATATTATTACTTTTTATTTACAAAATCCTATCCTGGGCCCATAACCTGTTGGACAAAATCTCGCTGCCGTAGCAAGGGAAGTTTTTGTAATAATAAGTAAAGCCTGGAACCATTCGATTGTAAGGTTTAATTGTGACTAAATACAAAGCTCTGCTCGCAGGCAGATCGAGACCAAAAGAAAGGAAGAACAAAATGGAGATAAGAGAACGTCTTCTCGTAACGTCTCTCACTCATACGCTTATATATTCATATGTATGTCAATACATGCGTGCATTGCTAGAGATGACATTCTTCAACACATTTCTCTTTTAAATTACTAATAATTCCGCCCACTTTGTTTCAGCAGCCGACAATGTAATAAAAAAGGTTTGATTAAGCACTATATTGTCCTCATTATTTGTAATAAAAGGGAGATTAATTGGTGCAGATGAAAGAAAAGACATTTTGTCTTCATTAATACAAATCTAATACTTCTGATAAAGCTCAGTGGACCCCAAAATGAGCTTGGCATCAATTATTTTGGATGGTCTAATGGTTTCAGCCATGAAATCATGGCCATTTTCCATTCTACGTTTGAGGTGGAGCTGAACAACCTCGGCATGAAAAGCCCTGGGAAGAGAATTGATGACACTGGTGATAGGAATAAGGACATTTACAACCGCTTCCTTGATTGCACTTTGACGCTTATGCCCTAAAGAGTTAATGTAAACCGTTCGAAAACGACTTCATGATTTACAATATTTGTAACTGCCTTCCGATTGAAAATCTCTGGATAGAAATAAAATATGTGCACTATATTCATTCTGTTCTATTATATGATCACTTCAAATGCTATCCATTTAATGTGGAAACCAAAGCCCCTTGCCGCAAAGAGAAAGTTGGTCAGGGCTTTGCTTAACTATTCTATTAAATGCATTTATTTGAGTGTCTAATAAACGAAGTTCAATTGTCTTCTTGCCTAATAGAATCTAATTGTCCTCCTAATCTTCTAGCATTCCTTCTTCTCGCAGTATTTTTTGTTAGCTAAGCTAGCTGACGCAAGCGATTACTGCGAGCTCTAGCTTTTTGAGTTCTATCGTGATCTCGTATTTCCTAGACTCTTTTTTTATAATTATGTTTTTATACTCGTTCACGAAGTGAAAAGAGTATATTGGTTTTGTGCAATGTCCGTCTTGCTGTCCGTCCGTCCGTCTGTCCGTCTGTCCGTATGAACGCAATTATTTTCGCCGCTATTGAAGCTAGAGAAATTTTGGATATATACTCGTGTGTACCCGCGTCAGATAAAGTGTTAAGGATTTTGAGCTCCGCCCACTGGGGGCGTGGCAAACCGATAACACCTAAAATCGCATATTGCTAAAGTCCACAATTTTAAAGCCAGAGTCACCAAACTTGGTATGTATATAGCTGGTGACCTCCCAAAAAGATATGCATATATCTCCCACAGTTTTTGAGCTAGAGTCACCAAATTTTGCATATACATTGCAGGAATGCTCCCCCAAATATTAAAAAAAAGTTTTTTGGCCACACCCTCTCCCGCCCCCATAATCGCGAAAACCGATAAACCTGAAAGGTCAAATCGATAAGTGTTGCATATTTGCACAATTTTAAAGCTAGAGTCACCAAACTTGGTATGTATATAGCTGGTGACCTCCCCCACAGATTGCACCTTTGATATCCCGGCCACGCCCACTAGAACGCCCTCCAGCGCCCCCGCCCTGAAAAATCGGAAATGGCTATATCCCCAACAATTTTTAAGCTAGAGTCACCAAATTTGGGAGATATATTACCAGAATGCTCCTCCATTCATCACAGGAAAAAATTGTTGGCCACGCCCCTCCCGCCCCCGTAATCGGAAAACACGTTATATATGGCAGTTCCAATCGATAACACGTGTATATATCCCACAATTTAAGCGATAGAGCCACCAAATTTGGTAGGTAGATAGCTGGTGTCCTGCCCCACAAATTGCGCCCTTGATAACCCACCCACGCCCACTAGAACGCCCAACGCCCCCTCGCTAAAAAATCGAAAATGCCTATATCTCTCAGAGTTTTTAAACTACAGTCACTTAATTCGGGATATATATTAGTGGGAAGCTCCCCAGAAGTTACAGAAAAATATTTGCGGGCAGTTTCCAAAATGTTGCCATCGACCACCCGCACTCCCCACTCTCCCCACCCCCAGCAACACACAAATTGCAAAATACCGAAATTTTTTAAAATAGCAATATTTACGAACGTGAACGAGTAGAACGCAGTCGGTAACGCCCGACTGCAACGTTCTTACTTGTTTTATCTTACTTGTTTTATCTTCCTGCTGACCTACGTTTTTTTTTTAATTTTTTCATCTAACGCTTGTACGCAATTTTGAACATCGAAATCTAGCATTTGGATTTCGCTATCGAAGGTACTATTACCTTCATATTTATTTTTAAAAAACTTTATTTCTCCTACTATGTCCTCCCAAAGGAACAAAACCTTATTTTTCCTCATGCATTCAAACATTTCTACATTATTTTCCCTAATGTCTGTCGTTAAGGTATTTATTTAGCCTATCTACTTTCCTATCAAACTCTTGCGCTCTTTTTTCTAGAGCGTCTAACTGACGTTTCGCTGGCTGTTCGATGGCTTTATATTCTCTTTTAGCCATCTTGGCTTATATGTTTTCTATCACAGACATAATTACCTCGAATTGTCTTTTATTGAAATAGTCGTGATCGACTACTCCAATTTTACACAATATCGCGTGATTTGCCTGAAATTCATTTTGTAATTTTTCTACCTGCTCTATATTGCCGTCATTTTTCCCTTCGATCTCCCTTATCATCGTGACAATTTCTGACTGCTTCGTCAATAATTCTATGGTTTTGTCTGACAACATATTTAATTATATTTAATAGATTTGGACAACAAAAAATTTTGATTACTTATTTTTTTTTTAAGTGGATTGTATAAAGTGGACTGTATAAAAAAATTTTTTTTTTTGTCGTTACCGCTGCCGCTGTCGCAACCGCCGTCGTTGCCGCTGCCGCTGTCGCAACCGCTGTCGTTGCCGCTGTCGCTGCCACTGTCCTCTCCTTTTTGAAGCCTTGACGACCGTGATCGCCACACGCTGCTCCTCTTTTATACCCTGAACCCATTGAAAATGGGTAAAAAAGGGTATAATGGTTTTGTGCAAATGTATGTCACAGGCAGAAGGAAGCATCTCCGATCCCATAAAGAATATATATTCTTGACCAGCATCACTAGCCGAGTCGATTTAGCCATGTCCATCTGTCTGTCCGTCTGTCTGTCTGTCTGTCTGTCTGTCTGTCTGTATGAACGCGTCGATTTCAGAGACTACAAAAGCTAGAAAGCTAATCTTGGTCGCATTCGGTTCGTATATACCATACGCAGATCAAGTTTATTTCAAAACATCGATAACTCTTTCCGTTTTCTTATTATCGATATTTATCGCTTTTTTGACTCGGTTTTTAAGTTTAACTGCCAAAATATAAAAGCTAGAGCCACCAAATTTATTTTTTATGTTCGCGTAAAACATACAAAGAATTTAACCTTCAGGTTTTGGATACCTCCCCCCAATCGCCCCCATATTCAATAAAACCATAAACAAAGCAAATCAAATACTACACACGTGCAAATTGTAGATACATTTCGATGATCTGAATAAGTCCTGAAAATTTCATAACGATCGTACATTTAGTTTACGAGCAAATCAAGAATCTATTTTCAGTAGTGGGGGCAAAGCGCAGCTGCTTGGGAATTTCTGTGTACATGTGCACGCATACATATGCACGTCCAGAAAGTCTTGCGTTTTCCTAGGAATTTTTTTAGGCAACGGTTAAATTGAATTTTAACACAACGAAGTGAAGTTGTGAAGTAAGAGCGTGGTCCAGTGGGTAAGAGCGTGGTCCAGTGGGTAAGAGTTGTGCCGCGTAACTTGGAGGTCCGGGTTCGAATTCAGCGATGGTATGGTAGAGCAATGTTGAATTATTTTATTTTTCCGTTATTTATAATGATTATTATTATTAATTTCTATTTTCGTTTTCGTTGACTTTTTGCGATGGTTAACTAATGTTATATCATTCATCAAAAATGTGGTAGTGTGGTGCAGTTGGTAAGAGTCGTGCATCTTAAGACGGGGAGACCGAGTTCGAGCCCCGGCTGTGGAACATTTCTTTTTCCGTTGGTAATTGTTTTTTTTTTTTTCAATTTTTAAAAGGCTCAATACTCATCAACTGCCGAGGGTGTGTGTGTATGTGTTCATTTCTGGGTTCAGGGTATCTACTAGTCGGGCGGTCCCGACTAGAGCAATCTCACTTGTTTCTTCTGCGCCGCTGCCGCTGCTCTTGCTGCCGGCTGCCTTGCCCGGTACTCCTCTATCGTCAGAGGCTTCGGGCCTTGTCATTCGTGCTGCCGATGTCGCAACCGCTGTCGATCGCCTTCCAGCGCTGCAGTCTTTCGTTCCTTTCGCCGTAGCAACCCTTGCTATGGCGTGACTTCGAGTGCCGTTCCAAGTGGCCACTCGCAAGTCGCAGGATTTCTCTACCGTCGGAGGTGCCTTTTACTCTGGCACTCTCTTTGGGTAGAATTCGAGGTGCCGCTCAATTAGGCACACTCGAATAACCAAATTGTTGTTTTTTCTCCGCCTTTATATAGGCTCGAGGTGCTGTTCAATATGGCACTCTCGAAGGACAAAAAATTTCTTCTCTCCGCCTTTACTTAGCAGGTTTGTAAGACCATGTATTTGCTCGCAGTGTCGAACTGGTACGCCGGAGTGCATCAATGAAACGCACGGCGTGATGAGTATATTTCAACTGACTTTATTTCTTAAAACCCTAGACTTATATAGGGTGTAACCTAGACCCCTTGCTGTGTTTCATGCAGCAGCTGCACCAACAGGTCTGGTACGGTTGCTCAGCTGGGGGTGCTAATATTACTTCTATTTTTATATATCCACTTATGAGTTACATAGTGGATGTATGTATTTTTGATACTTAGGTTAAGGTGTTCATGTGTGAACAATTACATATATATATATTTAAAATAGTCTTTTTGAAGAATGCATTTTTATGAATATATTATTATTTTAAATAATAACTAATTTAACATTAATTAATTAATAAATAATATTATTATATAATTTTCCTGAAGGTGCCTGTAAATATATATGATAAAAATATACAAATATATATTATAATATATAAATTTATTTATATTTTTAGAGGCTTTTCATATATATTTAAGATTATTAATAATAATATTTTATCATTATATTTAAATCTCTTATTATATTACTTTCTGCAGGCTGCCTATAATAATATGAATATAAAAGTTAATTTCCACTTTATTAAAAAAGTGAAAAAATTATTTTTGGGAAGACAAGTCTTCCCTTGTTTATTATCAATTTGCAACTAAATAAGCTTAAACCAATTCTAGCCCTAATAACCTGTGGCTTAGCGGCAGCGGCGTTGGCAGCGGCGTTGCTGCTAGTGTCATTGGCCCGTTGTGCAATTCTTTCTGGTCTTTTCGGCGGTTGTTGGTCAGCGCGTGAAGGAAATGTCGCAGACGTCAAGTCAGCATTTTGCTGCACTTCTTATGAGGTGTTGCAATGCTTGTTGGGAAATGCTTATTGGAACTTTATATTTTACTTGTTGCTAACTTATAACTTATTCGTTATTAACTCTTCCCCCTTTGATTCGAGCTTGTCTTCAAGCGATCATCAGAAGAAGGGTATGTTGTTGAATTTGAGTCGGTTGATATCCATATCTGGTATTTGTACTTGAGTTGGTTCATTTCTGGATTTCTCTTGTACTTAATTCAGTTTCAATATTATGTTCTCCTTTTTATACCCTGAACCCATTAAAAATGGGTAAAAAAAGGGTAAAACGGTTTTGTGCAAATGTATGTAACAGGCAGAAGGAAGCATCTCCGACCCAATAAAGTATATATATTCTTGATCAGTATCACTAGCCGAGTCGATTTAGCCATGTCGTCTGTCTGTCCTTGTCTGTCCGTCTGTCTGTCCGTCTGTCTGTCCGTCTGTCCGTCCGTCTGTATGAACGCGTCGATTTCAAAGACTACAAAAGCTAGAAAGCTATCTTGGTCTTATTCGGTTCGTATATACCATACGCAGATCAAGTTTATTTCAAAACATCGATACCTCGTTTCGTTTTCTTATAATCGATATTTATCGCTTTTTTTGACTGGGTTTTTTAAGCATAATTCCCAAAACTAAAAGCGATTACCACTTTTTTTTTGGTGTTCGCGTAAATACACACACACCCCCCCCCCCCCCCCCCCCCCCCCCCCCCCCCCCCCCCCCCCCCCCCCCCCCCCCCCCCCCCCCCCCCCCCCCCCCCCCCCCCCCCCCCCCCCCCCCCCCCCCCCCCCCCCCCCCCCCCCCCCCCCCCCCCCCCCCCCCCC